>CM076981.1:3981659-4050078 GCA_039105355.1 Benthosema pterotum | reverse complement strand
TGACATCGGTCCTCGGACGTTTTTGAGCGTTTCGAAAAAATAAATGTCGAAATCGACGAAAAAACCATGGGCTATAGTACATGGTCTCGACGGCCGTACTAAAATGCATTTTTTTTCGTCATTTTTGACGTTTTCGAAAAAAATGTCGAAATCGAAAAACCCATGGGCTATAGTACACGGTCTCGGAGCGTTTTGTGAGCGTTTCGAAAAAATGTCGAAATCGACGAAAAACCATGGCTATAAAACACGGTCTCGACACGGTCTCGGAGCGTTTTTGAGCGTTTTTCGAAAAAATGTCGAAATCGACGAAAAACCATGGGCTATAGTACATGGTCTCGACGGCCGTACTAAAATGGCGTTTTTCGTCGTTTTTGAGAGTTTTCGAAAAAATGTCGAAATTGAAAAAAACCCATGGGCTATAGTACACGGTCTCGGAGCGTTTTTGAGCGTTTCGAAAAATGTCGAAATCGACGAAAAACCATGGGCTATAAACACACGGTCTCGACACGGTCCTCGGAGCGTTTTTGAGCGTTTCGAAAAAATGTCGAAATCGACGAAAAACCCATGGGCTATAGTACATGGTCTCGACGGCCCCACTAAATGGCGAGGTTTTCGTCGTTTTGTGAGCGTTTCGAAAAAATGTCGAAATTGAAAAAAACCCCATGGGCTATAGTACACGGTCTCGGAGCGTTTTTGAGCGTTTCGAAAAAATGTCGAAATCGACGAAAAACCATGGGCTATAGTACATGGTCTCGACGGCCGTACTAAAATGGCGTTTTTCGTCGTTTTTGAGCGTTTTCTAAAAAATGTCGAAATCGAAAAACCCATGGACTATAGTACACGGTCTCGGAGCGTTTTTGAGCGTTTCGAAAAAATGTCGAAATCTACGAAAAACCAGGGCTATAGTACATGGTCTCGACGGCCGTACTAAAATGGCGTTTTTCGTCGTTTTTGAGCGTTTTCTAAAAAATGTCGAAATCGAAAAAAACCCATGGGCTATAGTACACGGTCTCGGAGCGTTTTTGAGCGTTTCGAAAAAATGTCGAAATCGACGAAAAACCATGGGCTATAGTACATGGTCTCGACGGCCGTACTAAAATGGCGTTTTTCGTCGTTTTTGAGCGTTTTCGAAAAAATGTCGAAATCGAAAAAAACCCATGGACTATAGTACACGGTCTCGGAGCGTTTTTGAGCGTTTCGAAAAAATGTCGAAATCGACGAAAAACCATGCTATAGTACATGGTCTCGACGGCCGTACTAAAATGGCGTTTTTCGTCGTTTTTGAGCGTTTTCGAAAAAATGTCAAAATCGAAAAAACCCATGGGCTATAGTACACGGTCCTCGGAGTGTTTTTTGAGCGTTTCGAAAAAGTCGAAATCGACGAAAAACCATGGGCTATAGTACATGGTCTCGACGGCCGTACTAAAATGGCGTTTTTCGTCGTTTTTGTGAGCGTTTTCGAAAAAATGTCGAAATCGAATAAAACCTCCCATGGCTATAGTACACGTCCTCGGAGCGTTTTTGAGCGTTTCGAAAAAATGTCGAAATCGACGAAAAAACCATGGGCTATAGTACACGGTCTCGACGGCCGTACTAAAATGGCGTTTTTCGTCGTTTTTGAGCGTTTCGAAAAAATGTCGAAATCGACGAAAAACCATGGGCTATAGTACATGGTCTCGACGGCCGTACTAAAATGGCGTTTTTCGTCGTTTTTGAGCGTTTTCGAAAAAATGTCGAAATCGAAAAAAAACCCATGGGCTATAGTACACGGTCTCAGAGCGTTTTTTGAGCGTTTCAAAAAAATGTCGAAATCGACGAAAAAACCATGGGCTATAGTACATGGTCTTGACGGCCGTACTAAAATGGCGTTTTTCGTCGTTTTTGAGCGTTTTCGAAAAAATGTCGAAATCGGAAAAAACCCATGGGCTATAGTACACGGTCTCGGAGCGTTTTTGAGCGTTTCGAAAAAAATGTCGAAATCGACGAAAAACCATGGGCTATAGTACATGGTCTCGACGGCCGTACTAAAATGGCGTTTTTCGTCGTTTTGAGCGTTTTCGAAAAAATGTCGAAATCGAAAAAAAACCCATGGGCTATAGTACACGGTCTCGGAGCGTTTTTGAGCGTTTCGAAAAAATGTCGAAATCGACGAAAAACCATGGGCTATAGTACATGGTCTCGACGGCCGTACTAAAATGGCTTTTTCCGTCGTTTTTGAGCGTTTTCGAAAAAAGTCGAAATCGAAAAAAACCCATGGACTATAGTAACACGGTCTCGGGCGAGCGTTTGAGCGTTTCGAAAAAAATGTCGAAATCTACGAAAAAACCATGGGCTATAGGACATGGTCTCGACGGCCGTACTAAAATGGCGTTTTTCGTCGTTTTTGAGCGTTTTCGAAAAAATGTCGAAATCGAAAAAACCCATGGGCTATAGTACACGGTCTCGGAGTGTTTTTGAGCGTTTCGAAAAAATGTCGAAATCGACGAAAAACCATGGGCTATAGTACATGGTCTCGACGGCCGTACTAAAATGGCTTTTTTCGTCGTTTTTGAGCGTTTTCGAAAAATGTCGAAATCGAAAAAAAACCCATGGGCTATAGTACACGGTCTCGAGCGTTTTTGAGCGTTTCGAAAAATGTTGAAATCGACGAAAAACCATGGGGCTAAGTACACGGTCTCGACACGGTTCGGAGCGTTTTTGAGCGTTTCGAAAAAATGTCGAAATCGACGAAAAACCATGGGCTATAGTACACGGTCTCGACGGCCGTACTAAAATGGCGTTTTTCGTCGTTTTTGAGCGTTTTCGAAAAAATGTCGAAATCGACGAAAAACCATGGGCTATAGTACATGGTCTCGACGGCCGTACTAAAATGGCGTTTTTCGTCGTTTTTGAGCGTTTTCGAAAAAATGTCGAAATCGAAAAAACCCATGGGCTATAGTACACGGTCTCGGAGCGTTTTTGAGCGTTTCAAAAAAATGTCGAAATCGACGAAAAACCATGGGCTATAGTAAATGGTCTCGACGCCGTACTAAAAGTGGCGTTTTTTCGTCGTTTTTGAGCGTTTTCGAAAAAATGTCGAAATCGAAAAAACCCATGGGCTATAGTACACGGTCTCGGAGCGTTTTTGAGCTTTCGAAAAAAGTCGAAATCGACGAAAAACCATGGGCTATAGTACATGGTCTCGACGGCCGCACTAAAAATGGCGTTTTTCGTCGTTTTTGAGCGTTTTCGAAAAAATGTCGAAATTGAAAAAAACCCATGGGCTATAGTACACGGTCTCGGAGCGTTTTTGAGCGTTTCGAAAAAATGTCGAAATCGACGAAAAACCATGGGCTATAGTACATGGTCTCGACGGCCGTACTAAAATGGCGTTTTTCGACGTTTTGAGCGTTTTCGAAAAAATGTCGAAATCGAAAAAAACCCATGGGCTATAGTACACGGTCTCGGAGCGTTTTTGAGCGTTTCGAAAAAATGTCGAAATCGACGAAAAACCATGGGCTATAGTACATGGTCTCGACGGCCGTACTAAAATGGCGTTTTTCGTCGTTTTGAGCGTTTTCTAAAAATGTCGAAATCGAAAAAACCCATGGGCTATAGTACACGGTCTCGGAGCGTTTTTGAGCGTTTCGAAAAAAAGTCGAAATCGACGAAAAACCATGGGCTATAGTACATGGTCTCGACGGCCGTACTAAAATGGCGTTTTTCGTCGTTTTTGAGCGTTTTCGAAAAAATGTCGAAATCGAAAAAAACCATGGGCTATAGTACACGGTCTCGGAGCGTTTTTGAGCGTTTCGAAAAAATGTCGAAATCGGCGAAAAACCATGGGCTATAGTACATGGTCTCGACGGCCGTACTAAAATGGCGTTTTTCGTCGTTTTTGAGCGTTTTCGAAAAAATGTCGAAATCGAAAAAAAACCATGGGCTATAGTACACGGTCTCGGAGCGTTTTTGAGCGTTTCGAAAAAATGTCGAAATCGACGAAAAACCATGGCTATAGTACATGTCTCGACGGCCGTACTAAAATGGCGTTTTTCGTCGTTTTTGAGCGTTTTCGAAAAAATGTCGAAATCGAAAAAAACCCATGGGCTATAGTACACGGTCTCGGAGCGTTTTGAGCGTTTCGAAAAAATGTCGAAATCGACGAAAAACCATGGGCTATAGTACATGGTCTCGACGGCCGTACTAAAATGGCGTTTTTCGTCGTTTTTGAGCGTTTTCGAAAAAATGTCGAAATCGAAAAAATCCATGGGCTATAGTACACGGTCTCGGAGCGTTTTTGAGCGTTTTCGAAAAAATGTCGAAATCGACGAAAAACCATGGGCTATAGTACATGGTCTCGACGGCCATACTAAAATGGCGTTTTTCGTCGTTTTGAGCGTTTTCGAAAAAATGTCGAAATCGAAAAAAACCCCATGGCTATAGTACACGGTCTCAGAGCATTTTTGAGCGTTTCAAAAAAAGTCGAAATCGACGAAAAAACCATGGGCTATAGTAAATGGTCTCGACGGCCGTACTAAAGTGGCGTTTTTCGTCGTTTTTGAGCGTTTTTGAAAAAATGTCGAAATCGAAAAAAACCCATGGGCTATAGTACACGGTCTCGGAGCGTTTTTGAGCGTTTCGAAAAATGTCGAAATCGACGAAAAACCATGGGCTATAGTACATGGTCTCGACGGCCGCACTAAAATGGCGTTTTTCGTCGTTTTTGAGCGTTTTCGAAAAAATGTCGAAATTGAAAAAAACCCATGGCTATAGTAACACGGTCTCGGAGCGTTTTTGAGCGTTTCGAAAAAATGTCGAAATCGACGAAAAACCATGGGCTATAGTACATGGTCTCGACGGCCGTACTAAAATGGCGTTTTTTCGTCGTTTTTGAGCGTTTTCGAAAAAAGTCGAAATTGAAAAAACCCATGGGCTATAGTACACGGTCTCGGAGCGTTTTGAGCGTTTTCGAAAATGTCGAAATCGAAAAAAAACCATGGGCTATAGTACACGGTCTCGGAGCGTTTTTGAGCGTTTCGAAAAAATGACGAAATCGACGAAAAACCATGGGCTATAGTACATGGTCTCGACGGCCGTACTAAAATGGCGTTTTTCGTCGATTTTTGAGCGTTTCGAAAAAATGTCGAAATCGACGAAAAACCATGGGCTATAGTACATGGTCTCGACGGCCGTACTAAAATGGCGTTTTTCGTCGTTTTTGAGCGTTTTCGAAAAAATGTCGAAATCGAAAAAAAACCCATGGGCTATAGTACACGGTCTCGGAGCGTTTTTGAGCGTTTCGAAAAAATGTCGAAATCGACGAAAAACCATGGGCTATAGTACATGGTCTCGACGGCCGTACTAAAATGGCGTTTTTCGTCGTTTTTGAGCGTTTTCGAAAAAATGTCGAAATCGAAAAAAAACCCATGGGCTATAGTACACGGTCTCGGAGCGTTTTTGAGCGTTTCGAAAAAATGTCGAAATCGACGAAAAACCATGGGCTATAGTACATGGTCTCGACGGCCGTACTAAAATGGCGTTTTTCGTCGTTTTTGAGCGTTTTCGAAAAAATGTCGAAATCGACGAAAAACCATGGGCTATAGTACATGGTCTCGACGGCCATACTAAAATGGCGTTTTTCGTCGTTTTTGAGCGTTTTCGAAAAAATGTCGAAATCGAAAAAAAAACCATGGGCTATAGTACACGGTCTCGGAGCGTTTTTGAGCGTTTCGAAAAAATGTCGAAATCGACGAAAAACCATGGGCTATAGTACATGGTCTCGACGGCCGTACTAAAATGGCGTTTTTCGTCGTTTTTGAGCGTTTTCGAAAAAATGTCGAAATCGAAAAAAACCCATGGGCTATAGTACACGGTCTCGGAGCGTTTTTGAGCGTTTTCGAAAAATGTCGAAATCGAAAAAAAACCCATGGGCTATAGTACACGGTCTCGGAGCGTTTTTGAGCGTTTCGAAAAAATGACGAAATCGACGAAAAACCATGGGCTATAGTACATGGTCTCGACGGCCGTACTAAAATGGCGTTTTTCGTCGTTTTTGAGCGTTTCGAAAAAATGTCGAAATCGACGAAAAACCATGGGCTATAGTACATGGTCTCGACGGCCGTACTAAAATGGCGTTTTTCGTCGTTTTTGAGCGTTTTCGAAAAATGTCGAAATCGAAAAAAACCCATGGGCTATAGTACACGGTCTCGGAGCGTTTTTGAGCGTTTCGAAAAAATGTCGAAATCTACGAAAAACCATGGGCTATAGTACATGGTCTCGACGGCCGTACTAAAATGGCGTTTTTCGTCGTTTTTGAGCGTTTTCGAAAAAATGTCGAAATCGAAAAAAAACCCATGGGCTATAGTACACGGTCTCGGAGCGTTTTTGAGCGTTTCGAAAAAATGTCGAAATCGACGAAAAACCAAGGGCTATAGTACATGGTCTCGACGGCCATACTAAAATGGCGTTTTTCGTCGTTTTTGAGCGTTTTCGAAAAAATGTCGAAATCGAAAAAAACCCATGGGCTATAGTACACGGTCTCGGAGCGTTTTTGAGCGTTTCAAAAAATGTCGAAATCGACGAAAAACCATGGGCTATAGTAAATGGTCTCGACGGCCGTACTAAAGTGGCGTTTTTCGTCGTTTTTGAGCGTTTTCGAAAAAATGTCGAAATCGAAAAAAAACCATGGGCTATAGTACACGGTCTCGGAGCGTTTTTGAGCGTTTCGAAAAAATGTCGAAATCGACGAAAAACCATGGGCTATAGTGCATGGTCTCGACGGCCATACTAAAATGGCGTTTTTCGTCGTTTTTGAGCGTTTTCGAAAAAATGTCGAAATCGAAAAAAACCCATGGGCTATAGTACACGGTCTCGGAGCGTTTTTGAGCGTTTTCGAAAAAATGTCGAAATCGAAAAAAACCCATGGGCTATAGTACACGGTCTCGGAGCGTTTTTGAGCGTTTCGAAAAAATGACGAAATCGACGAAAAACCATGGGCTATAGTACATGGTCTCGACGGCCGTACTAAAATGGCGTTTTTCGTCGTTTTTGAGCGTTTCGAAAAAATGTCGAAATCGACGAAAAACCATGGGCTATAGTACATGGTCTCGACGGCCGTACTAAAATGGCGTTTTTCGTCGTTTTTGAGCGTTTTCGAAAAAATGTCGAAATCGAAAAAAAACCCATGGGCTATAGTACACGGTCTCGGAGCGTTTTTGAGCGTTTCGAAAAAATGTCGAAATCGACGAAAAACCATGGGCTATAGTACATGGTCTCGACGGCCGTACTAAAATGGCGTTTTTCGTCGTTTTTGAGCGTTTTCGAAAAAATGTCGAAATCGAAAAAAACCCATGGGCTATAGTACACGGTCTCGGAGCGTTTTTGAGCGTTTCGAAAAAATGTCGAAATCGACGAAAAACCATGGGCTATAGTACATGGTCTCGACGGCCGTACTAAAATGGCGTTTTTCGTCGTTTTTGAGCGTTTTCGAAAAAATGTCGAAATCGAAAAAAACCCATGGGCTATACTACACGGTCTCGGAGCGTTTTTGAGCGTTTCAAAAAAATGTCGAAATCGACGAAAAACCATGGGCTATAGTACATGGTCTCGACGGCCGTACTAAAGTGGCGTTTTTCGTCGTTTTTGAGCGTTTTTGAAAAAATGTCGAAATCGAAAAAAAACCCATGGGCTATAGTACACGGTCTCGGAGCGTTTTTGAGCGTTTCGAAAAAATGTCGAAATCGACGAAAAACCATGGGCTATAGTACATGGTCTCGACGGCCGCACTAAAATGGCGTTTTTCGTCGTTTTTGAGCGTTTTCGAAAAAATGTCGAAATGAAAAAAACCCATGGGCTATAGTACACGGTCTCGGAGCGTTTTTGAGCGTTTCGAAAAAATGTCGAAATCGACGAAAAACCATGGGCTATAGTACATGGTCTTGACGGCCGTACTAAAATGGCGTTTTTCGTCGTTTTTGAGCGTTTTCGAAAAAATGTCGAAATTGAAAAAAACCCATGGGCTATAGTACACGGTCTCGGAGCGTTTTTGAGCGTTTCGAAAAAATGTCGAAATCGAAAAAAACCCATGGGCTATAGTACACGGTCTCGGAGCGTTTTTGAGCGTTTCGAAAAAATGACGAAATCGACGAAAAACCATGGGCTATAGTACATGGTCTCGACGGCCGTACTAAAATGGCGTTTTTCGTCGTTTTTGAGCGTTTTCGAAAAAATGTCGAAATCGACGAAAAAACCATGGGCTATAGTACATGGTCTCGACGGCCGTACTAAAATGGCGTTTTTCGTCGTTTTTGAGCGTTTTCGAAAAAATGTCGAAATCGAAAAAAACCCATGGGCTATAGTACACGGTCTCGGAGCGTTTTTGAGCGTTTCGAAAAAATGTCGAAATCGACGAAAAACCATGGGCTATAGTACATGGTCTCGACGGCCGTACTAAAATGGCGTTTTTCGTCGTTTTTGAGCGTTTTCGAAAAAATGTCGAAATCGAAAAAAAACCCATGGGCTATAGTACACGGTCTCGGAGCGTTTTTGAGCGTTTCGAAAAAATGTCGAAATCGACGAAAAACCATGGGCTATAGTACATGGTCTCGACGGCCGTACTAAAATGGCGTTTTTCGTCGTTTTTGAGCGTTTTGAAAAAATGTCGAAATCGACGAAAAACCATGGGCTATAGTACATGGTCTCGACGGCCGTACTAAAATGGCGTTTTTCGTCGTTTTTGAGCGTTTTCGAAAAAATGTCGAAATCGAAAAAAAACCATGGGCTATAGTACACGGTCTCGGAGCGTTTTTGAGCGTTTCGAAAAAATGTCGAAATCGACGAAAAACCATGGGCTATAGTGCATGGTCTCGACGGCCGTACTAAAATGGCGTTTTTCGTCGTTTTTGAGCGTTTTCGAAAAAATGTCGAAATCGAAAAAAACCCATGGGCTATAGTACACGGTCTCGGAGCGTTTTTGAGCGTTTTCGAAAAAATGTCGAAATCGAAAAAAACCCATGGGCTATAGTACACGGTCTCGGAGCGTTTTTGAGCGTTTCGAAAAAATGACGAAATCGACGAAAAACCATGGGCTATAGTACATGGTCTCGACGGCCGTACTAAAATGGCGTTTTTCGTCGTTTTTGAGCGTTTCGAAAAAATGTCGAAATCGACGAAAAACCATGGGCTATAGTACATGGTCTCGACGGCCGTACTAAAATGGCGTTTTTCGTCGTTTTTGAGCGTTTTCGAAAAAATGTCGAAATCGAAAAAAACCCATGGGCTATAGTACACGGTCTCGGAGCGTTTTTGAGCGTTTCGAAAAAATGTCGAAATCGACGAAAAACCATGGGCTATAGTACATGGTCTCGACGGCCGTACTAAAATGGCGTTTTTCGTCGTTTTTGAAAAAATGTCGAAATCGAAAAAAAAAACCCATGGGCTATAGTACACGGTCTCGGAGCGTTTTTGAGCGTTTCGAAAAAATGTCGAAATCGACGAAAAACCATGGGCTATAGTACATGGTCTCGACGGCCGTACTAAAATGGCGTTTTTCGTCGTTTTTGAGCGTTTTGAAAAAATGTCGAAATCGACGAAAAACCATGGGCTATAGTACATGGTCTCGACGGCCGTACTAAAATGGCGTTTTTCGTCGTTTTTGAGCGTTTTCGAAAAAATGTCGAAATCGAAAAAAAACCATGGGCTATAGTACACGGTCTCGGAGCGTTTTTGAGCGTTTCGAAAAAATGTCGAAATCGACGAAAAACCATGGGCTATAGTACATGGTCTCGACGGCCGTACTAAAATGGCGTTTTTCGTCGTTTTTGAGCGTTTTCGAAAAAATGGCGAAATCGAAAAAAAACCATGGGCTATAGTACACGGTCTCGGAGCGTTTTTGAGCGTTTTCGAAAAAATGTCGAAATCGAAAAAAACCCATGGGCTATAGTACACGGTCTCGGAGCGTTTTTGAGCGTTTCGAAAAAATGACGAAATCGACGAAAAACCATGGGCTATAGTACATGGTCTCGACGGCCGTACTAAAATGGCGTTTTTCGGCGTTTTTGAGCGTTTTCGAAAAAATGTCGAAATCGACGAAAAACCATGGGCTATAGTACATGGTCTCGACGGCCGTACTAAAATGGCGTTTTTCGTCGTTTTTGAGCGTTTTCGAAAAAATGTCGAAATCGAAAAAAACCCATGGGCTATAGTACACGGTCTCGGAGCGTTTTTGAGCGTTTCGAAAAAATGTCGAAATCGACGAAAAACCATGGGCTATAGTACATGGTCTCGACGGCCGTACTAAAATGGCGTTTTTCGTCGTTTTTGAAAAAATGTCGAAATCGAAAAAAAACCCATGGGCTATAGTACACGGTCTCGGAGCGTTTTTGAGCGTTTCGAAAAAATGTCGAAATCGACGAAAAACCATGGGCTATAGTACATGGTCTCGACGGCCGTACTAAAATGGCGTTTTTCGTCGTTTTTGAGCGTTTTGAAAAAATGTCGAAATCGACGAAAAACCATGGGCTATAGTACATGGTCTCGACGGCCGTACTAAAATGGCGTTTTTCGTCGTTTTTGAGCGTTTTCGAAAAAATGTCGAAATCGAAAAAAAACCCATGGACTATAGTACACGGTCTCGGAGCGTTTTTGAGCGTTTCGAAAAAATGTCGAAATCGACGAAAAACCATGGGCTATAGTACATGGTCTCGACGGCCGTACTAAAATGGCGTTTTTCGTCGTTTTTGAGCGTTTTCGAAAAAATGTCGAAATCGAAAAAAACCCATGGGCTATAGTACACGGTCTCGGAGCGTTTTTGAGCGTTTCGAAAAAATGTCGAAATCGAAGAAAACCCATGGGCTATAGTAGGGAACGACCGATAATCGGCCGCGGTCGATTATCGAATTCGATTTGAGTTATTTAATTAATAATCGAGATCGGTGAAAAAACGGCCGATTATGGCCGATTATACTTATATCCCCCCTAAATGTGGCAACCCGCTTTCATTGGAACTGAGCGGTAGAGCACGGCCTACGGCTAGTACGGCGACATATAACGTTTCGGCTCCGTGCAGTGCCTGCCTGGACACTCGGTCGCTTTTGTATTTAATGGAACTGTTTTACAGGTAAGATAGACAATGTATATAACCATTCAGCCTTCACATTGCACTTGTACATTTCCATTTAACATGATCTCTGCGATAATGTACTCTCGCCTGCTACTCCTCCCTGTTGCTTCTGCAGTTCTGACAACATTTTTTTCCTCGAAATTTCGACATTTTTTCGAAAATGCTCAAAAAATGCTCAAAGCGGTGAAAAACGGCATTCTGAGCAAGACTGTAATGCTATACCCTTGCGCTTTTGCCAGATTTCGTCATTTTTCGAAAATCTTCAAAATGATGAAAAAACCTAAGGCTATAGCCTTGCGTTTTACCGTTTGTTCGAAATTTCGTAATTTTTTGAAAACCCTCAAAAAGCCTCAAAACGATGAAAAATGTCATGCTGTGCAAGACCGTAAGGCTATAGCCTAGTGTTTTTGCCAGGTTTTGTCATTTTTTGTCATTTTTCGAAAAACCTCAAAACGATGAAAACACGTAAGGCTATAGCCTTACCGTTTTTTCAAAATTTCGACATTTATTTGAAAACCGCCAAAAAGCCTCAAAACGATGAAAAACGGCATGCTGTGCAAGACCGCAAGGCTCTAGCCTTGCGTTTTTGCCAGGTTTCGTCATTTTTCGAAAATCTTCAAAAATCCTGTATACTCATTATTTCCTTAACAAAGTTCAAGCCAGAACGGCCTCTGCACAGCACAAAGGGTGTGTAGTCCAATTGCCAACCAGGCAGTCTGTGTATAATATTTTATAAAGCATAAAATAATATATGTAAAATAACCATGTGTCTCACATTACTGGCAAAATGTTTCGGCTTAACATTAAGGCTGTCAGCATTAACTGGCGAGTTAACTCAGCCATGAGTTAACTCGATTAATTTATTTAATGCGCGATTAACTCACAGTAAAAACAAAAGCCAAGTGAGTCCATTCGGTTCATTTTTGCTACTGTAAATGCAGGTGAATAATTGCTAAACATCTCCATTACTTAAGTTAATTTAAAATAAGTCGACACAATTAGAGAATGTAGAAAACATTCTAGAGACCCTGAAAACAGTGCTGTTGACCTTAACAAGGTGAAAACAGTTCTGTTGACCTTAACAAGGTGAAAACAGTTCTGTTGACCTTAGCAAGGTGAAAACAGTTCTGTTGACCTTAACAAGGTGAAAACAGTTCTGTTGACCTTAACAAGGTGAAAACAGTTCTGTTGACCTTAACAAGGTGAAAACAGTTCTGTTGACCTTAACAAGGTGAAAACAGTTCTGTTGACCTTAACAAGGTGAAAACAGTTCTGTTGACCTTAACAAGGTGAAAACAGTTCTGTTGACCTTAACAAGGTGAAAACAGTTCTGACCTTAACAAGGTGAAAACAGTTCTGTTGACCTTAACAAGGTGAAAACAGTTCTGTTGACCTTAACAAGGTGAAAACAGTTCTGTTGACCTTAACAAGGTGAAAACAGTTCTGTTGACCTTAACAAGGTGAAAGCTCAAAGCAAATGAACATCAGAAGGTTGAAGCCAACATGGCTGTCTCCTCCTTCCCACATGAGGATAAACAGAGAGCAAAGAGAAGCTGTTTATAGTGCTTTCAGCCTTGTTAATAATAATATTCTATTCAGTCAATCTGTTGTGTGTTGTGTCACTAATAATCAATATTCATAAACTACAGGGAAATCTATAAAGTATATTTCACAAGCATAGGCTTATGTGCTATTAATTAGGGTTATTTCATTCGGATGTCTCTATTATCCTATTATTCTATTGGGCGCTGGTAGTCCGGGGACCACCAGTGGTCCCTGAGAGAGTTCCAGGTGGTCCCCAGCTAAGTGATGGAAAAGTTGGTTGACCAGATGTAAATCTTGAGAGCGTAAACATGAAACCAAATGCACCCATAAGGGTCCATTTGGTTTCATTTCATTTCATTTTTACGCTTTAAGGGTCCATTTGGTTTCATTTTTACGCTATAAGGGTCCATTTGCTTACCTACTGTTCATCATTTAGCTGGGGACCACCTGGAATCCTCTCAGGCAGCACTGGTGGTCCACGGACCACCTGTTGAAAACCCCTGATCTATGCAACACAATGAGCCTAAACTAAAGAGACCATGCAAATACAACATTGAGCAAGGCACTGCAGGGAATCGAACCCCGTTCCAGTAAACCAGAAGTCCTACACCAGTGCCATAGTTTGTTAGATTGTACTGCCAGTGTAAACCAGGCCTTAGTGCCCACAGTGTTCCCCAAAAACCTCCCAGACATTCTTGGAGCCGCTGCAGCGTCTCACCTCATCTCCTCCTACTAAATGCTGCTAGAAATGTCCAGCATTTCCATCCCTCCTCCCAGTAATAGATCTTTCATTTCCATCCCTCCTCCCAGTACATAGATCTTTCATTTCCATCCCTCCTCCTACATAGATCTTTCATTTCCATCCCTCCTCCCAGTACATAGATCTTTCATTTCCATCCCTCCTCCCAGTACATAGATCTTTCATTTCCATTCCTCCTCCTACATAGATCTTTCATTTCCATACCTCCTCCCAGTACATAGATCTTTCCGCTGGTCGCGGCCGCTCTGTGCTTGTAGCGACCCTCACATGGTCCATGGTCTGTCTGAGGGTCGTAGCACTCCACCGTTTCTGCTGTCGCCTTGTCCTTGCTCTGGTTTCTGCACAGAACATACAAGGAATGACTGTTAGGCTGCATTCACAACGCTTTAGTTCAGTTGGGTTTCAACCTCTTTCATACCAGGGCCCACTATTTATTCTGCATTTTAGCCATGAAGGACCACCATTTGATGTTGAGTTTAGTCTCAGACCCCAAAAGTAAGGATGTTCAAGTTTGTGTCCACAATTTAGGTGAGATAACTGTCTAAATGTTGACAGTTGAAACCAAAAGGTCCAATTGGTATCATCGTACGCTCTCAAGAGTTACAGATCTATAAGGGGCCATTTGGTTACCAACTCTCCATCATTTATCTGGGGACCACCTGAAACCCTCTCAGGGACCACTGGTGGTCCCCAGACCACCTGTTGAAAACCCCAATAAGTCCATACAGGTATATAAATAGATGGGTATGATGATACATGATATATGTGAAACGATGAGTACAGTTCAGGCCAAAAGTTTGGACACATTTAATGCGTTTATTATTTTCATGACTATTTATATTGTAGATTCTCACTGAAGGCATCACAACTATGAATGAACACGTGGAAGTGTGAGATACTGTAACTGAAAACATGTCTTAGTATTTACCATTCGCTCTGATTACCGCTTTGCATACTCTTGGTATAACTAGAATATAAGACATGTTTTCAGTTATTTCAGCTTTTTTTGTTAAATATATAATTCCACATGTGTTTGTTTATAGTTTTGATGCCTTCACTGAGATGAAAATAAAGAAAACACATTGAATGAGAAGTTGAGTCCAAACTTTTGGCCTGTAGTCTATGGGAAACGTTTCACATACTGCATCCATTTCCCACAATTCTTTGCGGGATTAATAATGTCACATCCTATGTGTATACATTTTTTATATATTTGTTCCGTGGCCAGGGTTGTAACACCTCCTCTGACTGTTTGTACTGTGTGGCCAGGGGCAGATGTAACCTTTCCCAATTGGGGAGGCAGGAGAAAATGGTATGGGCGCGGATGAAGCCATTTTCAGTTACAGGACTTTTATTAGACGATTAAGCATCAATAATAACATCAGTTGTTGTTGCAACAGACACGCAGCATGCATAAAGCTAAAGGTCTGACTCAGAGAGTTTTCTGTTTTCAATGATGAAATGCTGTTGGTTTAGTGGTGACACAGCTGTAGTTAGTTAGTAGCAGTAGTAGTGTTTCAGATCATTTTAAATATAGGCATTTTAATTTGAAATATCTTGGGTTTGCATGCCATCATGTTTGGTGGGGTAGTCTGGGCATTTAGGGGGGCATTGCCCCCCCATGCCCATGCCTAGATCCGCCCCTGTGTGCATACTAGTGATGTGCATGCTGGCCCGATGGTAGCAGGTCCTGTGGGCCAGGCAGATGGTTAGAGGGATATTCCACTTTCAAATAAACTTGGACATTTAATGGACTACTCAGTCGACGCCAGCGTCCTAAACTTCACACATTCACACACCAATGGTGGCAACAAGCTCACACCGACCAACTCATTGGAGGCAATTTGGGGTTCAGTGTCTTGCCCAAGGACACTTCGACACGTAGACAGGAGGAGCCAGGAGTCGAACCGCCGACCCACGGGTCATTTAAGGTCCTCGGAGCAATTAGCAGGCTGTGGGCAGGAGCCCTAAAAAGGACGAGAGAGAAAAAAAAACATTGTGTAACTATCTGCTCTCCTGTAATTACTCCTGTTGAAACTATAATCCTGTTCTACCGTAATTTCTGGACCATAAGCCGCACCTGACTATAAGCCGCACCAGACAACAAGCTTCATGTTAGAGCAGTGGTTTTCAACCTTTTTGATCCCAGGGCCCACTATTTATTCAGCATTTGAGCTACAGGTCAAAATGACTTATTAAGATCAAAATGACTTATTAAGATCAAAATGACTTAAGTGGTGCTAATTTAGATGGTGAATATCATAACTCTTGAGAGTGTAAACATGAAACCAAATGGACCCGCAAGGGTCCATTTGGTTTCATGTTTACACTCTCAAAGAGTTACATCTGGTTAACCAACTTTCCATCATTTACTCTGGAGGGCCCATCTGGAACCCTCTCAGGGACCACTGGTGGTCCCCGGACCACGTGTTGAAAACCCCCTGTAAAAATCCATAGATTGGCTGCACCGTTGTATAAGCCGCAGGGTCAAAAGCGTGTGAAAAAAAAGCAGCGGCTTATAGTCCGAAAATTACGGTATTTATCAATGAGTGTTTTATGAAAGGAGGTTTAGCTCCTGCCTTTTGTGAGAACCAAAGTGTCGTCTGTTCTGCCTCTCTGGACATGTGGTCGGACCCCAGCAGAATGAGCACAACCAGGGGCGGATCTAGGCATGGGCATGGGGGGGGGCAATGCCCCCTAAATACCCAGTCTGCCTCCCCAAACACGATGCCATGCAAAACAACCCAAAATCACCCCAAAAAAAAATGTTTTCTGTTAAAATGTTCTATTATAAAGGTGTGCAGACCATATATGGAGTTTCCCCCTCCCCCACGTTAGCAGAGGAGCTAATAAAAGTTCCCCAGGTGGAGGGTGAATTCTCCTCCAATCAGGATCGAGCAGCAGGTTCACATAGTGTAGCTACTCTTGGGCAGCCCTAGTGCACCAGGCTGGTACTACACCATGAATTTCAAATCACTTACCCTACCTTTAAAATGATGTGAAACACTACTACTGCTACTAACTACAGCTGTGTCACCACTAAACCAACAACATTTCATCACTGAAAACAGAAAACTCTATGAGTCAGACCTTTAGCTTTATGCATGCTGCGTGTCTGTTGCAACTTCAACAACAACTGATGTTATTATTGATGCTTTACTTGAATAATAAAAGTCCTGTAACCAAAAATGGCAAGCGACATGGGCGATGAAGCCGCCCCCATACGAGTTTCTCTTGCCCCTCCAACATGTTCTCTTGCCCCCCCCAAAATGGGATAAGTTATATCCACCCCTGACCACAACTGAACACAATCTTCAATTTAAAGGCGTGCACAGCCGTGCACACATGCAGAATCAAAGCAGATCTACAAGCTCACGATGCTTTTTGTCGCTATTGTGAGCCAATTTATTTTCTTTTATGTCTATCATATTGACTCACTTCAGTCCGGACTACAACAGGTGATCCGGGGACCACCAGTGGTCCTTGAGAAGGTTCCAGGTGGTCCCCAGCTAAGTGTTTAACTAGATGTAACTCTTGAGTGTAAAAGTGTAAAAATGAAACCAAATGGACCCTGGCGGGTCCATTTGGTTTCATTTTTATACTCAAGAGTTAAAACATTCATCATGTGGATTAGTCATAATCTAGAAGATTAATGGTAATGGAGAGAAACAAAACAAATCATTAAGTTTTGGGGTTTGTGGGGCTAAAATGTCCTCAAATGGTGGTCCGTGGCTCAAATTCTGAATAAATGGTGGGCTCTGGGATGAAAAAGGTTGAAAACCCCTGGTGTAAATGATTGAGTTGAGTGTACAGTCAGTCCCACCTTGTTTTAGTATTTTGTCTACATCTATGCTGTTCTCTACCCCATCCTTCTGGACAAACCAAGATATTCATCTCATTTTTAGATTTTGAAAAAGAAAAAAAAAAAAAAAAAAAAAAAAAGCCTATCCTGCAGTGTCAGACATGTTATAGTAAGTTGTTTTGCGATGTTTGAAGATTTTCAAATTAGTAGCACAGGTGACACTTTGACAAATGCTAAGCGTCAAGTGCCGTTTCCTTTCCTACCTTCCACATGGCACAATGCTTTTTGCAAAGAACATTGCAAAACATTGGACCCTGGGGGAAAATTTGGCTGTAGGGATCAGAGATCAGGCTTATTTATTAAGAGATTTGGTCAAAATCTGGAGGTGGAGGCAAAAATATTTTGGAAAAAAAAAAATCTATCCTGATGCAAAAGGGGGAATGGCACCCTGGGAAATATGCCGGTTCAAGAGTTCTAGGCCAAAATGTAAAGTGGGTTGTTATAGCACCACCATGAGGCTGACTAATATAATTCATTTTAGAAATTATAAACCTCATCAAGTCTGGTCATTTTTTCCTTTACAGTCTAAGACATGGTAGTTGAATGAGAGTTTTGTGATCTCCCATTCAAGTGGGGAAATTTAATGCACTGATCAGTTATACAGATCTCTTAGCAAAATTATACCACATGAAACCTGATTTTTCTGGTCTATTTGGCATAATACTCATGAATGTGCGGCAAACACTGGACAAGCAAGATTGCAGCTTTGTGTGCTGGAACACACAGGTACATAATGGAGTGGTCACTCAATAAATGAAATAAGGACAGGCTTGGACTTCTCCATTTCATGCAACAGTATTATTCATAGTAGATAATTATTCCCATTTAGACCCAATATGCTACAGTCCATTACTAAATAGACTTGGTAACTATTGTATAGTAAAACACAGTGATCAGGGGGTCATTTATAAAACACAATAACCCTAAAATAAAGAGACCATGCAAATACAACATTGGGCAGGGCACTGCAGGGAATCGAACCCCGTTCCGGTAAACCAGAAGTCCACACAAGTGCCATAGTTTGTTTTGTTGTAATTTACAGGTCTGAAAGTCAATCACATTGACTGACATTTCAACCTCCCTGACAACAAAACAGCAAAGTCATTTAACAATTTACATTACAGGCAACAGTAAGCAACAACATTTTACCCTTTACAGAGCAACATTAAATAGTCTACAAAATAAAAAATAGAATCATTACCAATCCATGAATGATAGTGATGTTTATGTCTTCATGTATAAAGACACAAAGACCACCACCATTTACCACAAATACCTTAAGGTAAACTCCTCAGGCATAAAGAAAATATTTTTATTTTCTCATGCTCATAAAGTTCTACAAAGTGCTACAAGTGAAGAGTACAGCAGCAAACGTTTGGGTCATAGTTCCATCGCTAATGCCTCCATGATGTTTTAGCTGCTAATGGCAGCACATAAGTTCACTCACATTATAAAAGAAACATATCATCCTGCATCACATACCTAACCCTAACCTAACCCTGTGTTTATGTGATGCAGGAAGACTTGATGAATCCTCACAAATGTGAAATGATAGGAGACAAACCACATAAACACACATAACATACCGGGCCTGTGTTCATATGTTCTGTGGGATTACATGGTGAAACTTTATTCACAAATTAGATCTGATGATATAAACACCAACAATGGTCTTATGACCTAGATGTTTGCTGCTGCACATTTCACTTCAAGCTCTTTGAGCACTTTATGAACACAAACAAAATAAATAGATTTTCTTGGTCTCTGTCCAAGCAGTTGGCCTTAATGTTTTTGTGGAGTGATTTAAAAAAGAAATCACAAATGACAGTATTGAATTTAAGAAAAAAAAAAGAAAAAAAAAAAAAAAACTGTTGGATACAAATTTACTCAAATGACACAACACCAAAACAGCATGCCACAGTATTTGTCAGCAACACTATGAACTATGAACATTAGTAATCATATGGATTACATTAGAACATACAAGTGTGAACACTTTTGGTGAATTCCACCCATTTTCATTGTCGTATTATTGACAGTAAAATGTTGAAAATGGCTGTAATTCCCCTTTAACAACATCTACCTCGCCTGAATAAAACGACGGCGACTGAATGACAAGCTCTGAGATCACATAAACGCACGTCAGACACCGGGCCTGTGTTCATGTCTGACGTGAACTCACATGATAATGATATGTGCACATGGTGCAACGCAAATCTAAAAAAAAAAAAAAACGCACCCGACTGACGCACCACAAACACTAGAAGAGCTAGTGTGGAAAGGAGAAAGAGGAAATAAAGGACTAAAAATAAAGAATAAAATGCGATCAATGGAGTCTGAGACAACAAGAAATAACTTTATTAAAGCAAAGAGAGAAGAGAAAAGATGAAGGTCGACAAGAAACCTTGTATGTTCAAAACAGTTATCTGATGTACAAGCAATGCATAGATCATCCTATGCATTATTCAGTAAAATAACTGTTACTTTAGTGTGCAACTCTGTCGCATGACCAAGTAACACAATTAATTAAAAAAAAAGTTGAACCATTTGGAGACACAAGGTTTCTTCCCAACAGCTATAGATAATAAACTACGCTCACTTACCGTCAATATCAGCCAGTAAACTCACAACACACCAACCAAGGATCAAATGACAGAGTCATCATTTGCATCCTCTGTTAGTTTGCCAGAAGGAGCGTATGCAATCACCACATCAGCATTGGGGGCTTAGCCATCACATTGCCAAGGTACCAACAGGGTAAGGACTTTGGGTTGCCAGATAACACTACCCTCGGCAGCTGTCACTGCTGGTGATTGCATAGAATCGCTCCTTCTAGTTTGCACAGACTTAAACACAACATTAAGCAGGCTACATGCTACCATAATGATACCAGACAAATCACATAACCTCCACATCACATCTGTACACACAAAGTACAACTAGGGCGATAGATAGGAGAGAATGAAAAGAATATACTTTTAAAAAATAAAATGCGATTAAAAACTCAGACTACAAAAAACAGATAACTTTATTAAAAGCAGAGAATAGAGAAGGGAGTCCTGACACTAGAACAGTGTGTACACATGCAACGTGGACAGGCTGATTTTAACTGACGTGATTTAAGGGGTGTTTAAGGGGAAGGCATAGCCACTTTTAACCATTCATTTCCACAAGCTCATAGCACAGCACCGAGTGCCAGGTTATGAGCCTGCAAGTAGATTGCGCTACTTTATAATCACGCATCCCTACTGAAGATCCAAATTAGAGTGAGTCAAATGCATCTGTTAACTGATGCATGTTGAGGCGTTTGATCTATTAAACATAATTTCCACATAGCCCCATAGTGGCATGTGACGTGGACTGGCATTATACACGGTGAGAATGACAACCTATGGTATGGTAGCATGTAGCTCACTTATCTAAAGGTTCACTAACCTCACACTGCTAACAGCACCCAGCAGTGGAATCATTGGTTCACCAACAGCAGCAGCAACGGCACCCAGCAGTAGCAACCCGGCAACAGCAACCCAGCGGCAACGGCAAACCAGCGGCAGCAGCAACGGCAACCCAGCGGCAGCAGGAAAGGCAGTGTAGAGTCTGTACCTCTGGTCAGCTTCACTTCTGCAACAACAGGAGGAAGGAAAGAAAATTTTAGTTTGGCAAACAGAATGACATTTTGGAAGTCATAGTATAACATGACAGGGCTGTGTGTCACCATTATTTAACTTTCTTGAAAAAGTTTAGAATACAATAGGGGTGTAATCACTCATATTTGCGTGATTACACCCCTAAGGAAGTGAATCTCATTTGTGGAAAAAGCTTAAATTCAGAAAACAGTTTGAAAATCTACTCCCCAACTCTCCATGCGGAATACAACAGAGGTTTAACTACTCATATTCTCAGGGACCTGAAGGCAGTACAATGACCCTAAACCTCATCTCGATTTTGTAGGAAAAGCTTAAAGGGGAATTCCAGCCATTTTACCATGTCATTAATATACCTTAGAGATGTTGTGTGGACATGATAAAAAGCCTGAGGTCTAAAATATATATATATAAACATGGTGAAAACAACTTTGACATCATCAAGTTGTTTCACCAGGTTAATGATTACTTGTAGGACCCATGTTGAAAATGGGTGAGGTTCCCCTTTAATTGCGGATTATGAGCAGTAGGTAAGTCACCCTGTATAGTTTTAATATACCCTTTGTCTTTTGCAAAAAAAAAGGTGAAGTGTGCCTTTATTTGCAATCATTTGTTTGGACTGAATATGTTATAATGGTGACACAGCCCTATAGGTTTCTACTAGCCACAATGCAACTCTAGAGTCAGTCCAGTTATAAAAATTTACAATTCGGGCATTTAGCAGACGCTCTTGATCCAGAGCAACTTACAATGGTGAAAAGAATCTAGAGTTTCAATTCAGGCCATCAACTCAACCATAAGAATTTTCCTCTGTGATTTGCTTGTATTAAACAACGTTAAACTCCACATTGCAGCTGTATGGAAAGGTTGAATTATCCTTTCTGCAAAGCATTTCTTTGATAAAAATACAGTATTTCTGTCAATAAATTCTCTGCATGTCTTTTTTTAACTACTGGAGTTTGGGAGCGCTCATCATTAGTCACTGAACGGCCCTGTGTACCACCTGTTTAGAATTTGCATATGCAGGAGGCACCAGCCCAACCCGTTAATACAGGGGTTTTCAACAGGTGGTCTGGGGACCACCAGTGGTCCTTGAGATGGTTCCAGGTGGTCCCCAGGCTAAATGATGGAAGGTTGGGTAACCAGATGTAACTCTTGCCAATGTAAAAATGAAACCAAATGGACCCTTGCGGGTCCATTTGGTTTCATTTTCACACTCAAGAGTTAAAATATTCATCATCGGAATTAGCACCACTTAATTAAGAAGCCTACACTGTTTTGCTAGCAAAATCCAGCCTGGAATTGTGGACAAAACCAAAAGAATTCTTTAGCTTTAAGTCTTGGGGTGAGATTGTCAACAAATGGTGGTCTGTGGCTCAAATGGGGAATAAATGGTGGTCCCTGGTGTCAAAAAGGTTGAAAACCCCTGCGTTAATACAAATGAGTGCCTCCCACTCCAGCACTTTTATTTGCTGACAGAAACCGCTCATAACCTGTCTAAATAAACGCTGGCGAGTTTAACGTATAAATACAAGCAAATCATCATAGATAAATTCTTGTTATGGGTGAGTCAATGGACCTGATTGATTCAGATTCAGCCCCATTCTAAAAGAAAGTAGAGTTGCATTGCGGCTAGGTTTCTACTACAGTCACATGTAATGCAGGTACGTACCGTGGAGGGGGACCCCCATGGAGGGCCTTGTGCTGCTCAGGTTGGAGGGGGACCCCCATGGAGGGCCTTGTGCTGCTCAGGTTGGAGGGGGACCCCCATGGAGGGCCTTGTGCTGCTCAGGTTGGAGGGGGACCCCCCATGGAGGGGGACCCCCATGGAGGGCCTTGTGCTGCTCAGGTTGGAGGGGGACCCCCCCCATGGAGGGCCTTGTGCTGCTCAGGTTGGAGGGGGACCCCCATGGAGGGCCTTGTGCTGCTCAGGTTGGAGGGGGACCCCCCATGGAGGGCCTTGTGCTGCTCAGGTTGGAGGGGGACCCCATGGAGGGCCTTGTGCTGCTCAGGTTGGAGGGGGACCCCCATGGAGGGCCTTGTGCTGCTCAGGTTGGAGGGGGACCCCCATGGAGGGCCTTGTGCTGCTCAGGTTGGAGGGGGACCCCCCATGGAGGGGGACCCCCATGGAGGGCCTTGTGCTGCTCAGGTTGAAGACAGTGGTATGAACAGTTCTGGTCACATCTCTCTGTAAAGGTTTCACTCCATTACACCAGCTGTCTCCTGATCAACCTGTAAGACACAATTAAAAATATACATTACACTCTGTGAACAGAGTTTATATCTTGTAAAATATATTAAAGAGGAACTCCACCCATTTAACATTTTAATATGTCATTAATATACCTTAGAGATGTTGTGTGGACATGATAAAAGTTAACCCAAATCTGTATTTCCTAAAAAAAAAAGGGAGGTCTGGAAAAAAAAAACATTAACATGGTGAAATACATCTTGATGACATCAAGATGTATTTCACCATGTTAATGATTTTACTTTCAGACCCATTTTTTCCGAGAGGGTACAAATTGAACCAAATGGACCCGCTAGGGTGCATTTGGTTAACATTTGTATCCTCAGGAGATTTTTTTTTAAATAGGTGGATTTTCCCTTTAAGAGATGTTAAAAACTTAAATAGAAATCAATTCTGAAATGTTGGAGAATCAATTCTCCAACATTTTAAATTATATAAACATGCCCACAAAAGTTTGGAACCCTAACTTGGCAATCATTGATAATATCGATTGGTATTTTAGCTCATATTGTTTTAATCATCGATTAGTCACCAGCTTTACAACAAGGTATGGCTTGTAAAGATCAGACATTCCTGGAGTGAGTAACACTGACAAACATGTGGGTTTTAGCATTAGGTTTAGCTACTGAAAGAATTACCTTTAGCTATTAAACACATTCACATTAACTTTAGCCATTAAAAGCATTAGCCATTAAAAACATTAGCATTAGCATGTGAAAGCATGTCAGGCCACAATGGGTTAGAGATGTTCACTTTTGCTCTTGATAGCCTAAAATATAGTTAACCAAATGCTACATTTGGTTACATTTATAAATGTTGAACATCTGAATTACTACATTTGCATAAAGTCCACATGCACTATAAGAGAACCATTTCCTAGTGGTAGCAATGAGACATCAATACAGCATGGAACTGTTGGCTAAACCAAACCTTTACATCTCAGGCTAAAGGGAATCACAGTCTTAAAATGCTGAATAAATAACAGACCCTGGTAGGAAACAGGTTGAAAAACACTGCAATCAACAACCAACGGCCCTATAAAGCCACAAAAAGTCCAAACAACAGTGTTAAAGTTAAATAAAACCGTGTGTTTCTCAAACAAACATTTCATCTAAACAAACATACCTGAACAGCAGCCATGTCTCACTGAGAGAATGCAAGCAGCACGGCCTTCTTTTAAACCCATAAGCTCCGCCCACTGGGTCACGTGGGTTCCTCCACAGCCATACACGGCCTTCCTTTTAAACCCTAAGCCCCGCCCACTGGGTCACGTGGGTTCCACAGCCATACACGGCCTTCCTTTTAAACCCTAAGCCCCGCCCACTGGGTCACGTGGGTTCCACAGCCATACACGGCCTTCCTTTTAAACCCTTAAGCCCCGCCCACTGGGTCACGTGGGTTCCAGAGCCATAAACACAGAGTGGCGACATTGAGGGTCAGAAAATGATCAACAACACGAGGAGGGACAAACTGAACTACATCATGGTTTACAACGAGGTCGGCGCAAATAAGAGCCCAGATAGCAACATGCATTGATTCACCCAAAATTCAACGTTGAATCAATGCATTTTGCATTGATTCAACCAAAATTCAACGTTGAATCAATGCATTTTGCATTGATTCAACCAAAATTCAACGTTGAATCAATGCATTTTGCATTGATTCAACCAAAATTCAACGTTGAATCAATTCATTTTGCTATCTGGGAGCTGTTTTAGGGCATGTTGTGTGCAACATGTCAAGCACAGTAGCAACTATTAAAGTCTCTGCAAATACGTTATGCTTAACAATCAGTGGCGGACCACGACACAGCACAAAGTTCAAACACAAATATCTTTATTTAATTAGTTCTTTACTTTATCAAAACTCATCATCAACACACTGTAGTGCTAGTAGTCTAGTCCAGGGGTTTTCAGCAGGTGGTCCCTGAGAGGATGCCAGGTGGTCCCCAGGCTAAATGATGGAAAGTATTTAACCCATTGTGTCCTGTCTAGATTTCTAGTTTCTGAATAACATAATATTCAAAGATTTGCACCACGTTTTCAAAAATAGCAGAGATACAAGCTCATAGCGCGCCACTCGGTGGCGCGCTATGAGCTTGTAGATCTGCTATTTTTCAATAGTTAAAACATAATGCTTAGAACACCAAAACGGGTTCAGTACACTGGGTTAACCAGATGTAACTCTTCTTGAGAATGTAAAAATGAAACCAAATGGACCCTTGCGGGTCCATTTGGTTTCATTTTCACACTCTCAAGAGTTAAAATATGCATCATCTGAATTAGCACCGCTTAATTAAGAAGTTTACACTGTTTTGTTTCCCAGATAAAGCCTGGAATTGTGGACAAAACCAAAAGAATTCTTTAGTTTTAGGTCTTTAGGGTGAAAATGTAATCCAACGGTGGTCCGTGGCTCAAATGCTGAATAAATGTTGGTCCCTGGTGTCAAAAAGGTTGAAAACCACTGGTCTAGTCTGAGTCCAATGCCTTTCTGCATATTTCTTGTCTTCATTCTCAATAGAGGTCTATGAAATCTGTTTACAAACCACAGTAAGTAGCCTTTAATTAAATGTTGTGATGAAATGAACAGGGTGGCTGCCATTGTAAACATGTGAAAGCTTTACTGGTAGTCTGTCCACTCAAAGATATCAGTCTCTGTGTTGAGCTGTGCTTGAATTGTACTGTAAATGTCCAAACTGTAAATACAAACTTCAGTCAAAGCATTCAGTTTGAATGCGGCAGTAGGATGAACTGTTCCTCCATTCGGCCACAGTGTGTCGCTGTTTACTCAAAGATTGTTCAATAATGCCCTTCAGTTTGAGCATGGAGTATTAATAAAAAACAATAAACGATGATAGGCTACACTTATGGGTTCATGCAGAGATCAAACATATTTTACTAGGTAAAAAAAAGATAGTAGCCTAATAAATAAAGTAGCACAGTCAGTGCTACTACTGGATTTCTTTTTAATAAAGAGAGTAATTGTGGTGAAAAGAAAGAAAGAAAGAAAGAAAGAAAGAAAGAAAGAAAGAAAGAAAGAAAGAAAGAAAGAAAGAAAGAAAGAAAGAAAGAAAGAAAGAAAGAAAGAAAGAAAGAAAGAAAGAAAGAAAGAAATTAAATGGGATATGGGAATTCCACTCAAAATTTCAACATGTTACTATAACTTGCCTTAGAGATGTGGTTTGGACATCATAAAAAAAGTTTCCCTGATTCTGTTTCCTAGAAATGAAGGTCTGAAAAACATATGAGCATGTAATGTCAACAACATATATAGATAGGAGCAGCCCCTATTGAGTGAAAGATTATAATACATTTAAACAATTAGATATCAAAGCTGTTTTATCTTTACATTTGAATTAAGGCAAGTTAAAGGGGAAGTCCACCTGTTTTCAACATTCTAATATGTCATTAGTATACCCTAGGTGTTGGGTGGACACTGGACATGATAAAAAAAAAAAGTCCCCCCATTCTGTGTCCCCAAGAAATGGAGGTCTGAAGAAAACCACTAACATGGTGAAACATCTTGATGACATCATCAAGATGTATCTTCACCATGTTAATGAATTTCTTTAGACGCTTCAAATACAAATACAAATGGAACCAAATGAACCCGTTAGGGTTCATTTGGTTGCATTTGTACGCTCTCAGAGAAATGTTGAAAATGGGTGGAATTTCGCTTTAAGTATAGTGTTTTAAGGCATGTGTATACTTGTCTTATATCCAGGATCCTTTTAAGAGTTATACAGTTCAGTACAGTACAGTACAGTACAGTACAGCACAGCACAGCACAGCACAGCACAGCACAGCACAGCACAGTACAGTACAGTACAGTACAGCACAGCACAGCACAGCACAGCACAGCACAGCACAGCACAGCACAGCACAGTACAGTACAGTACAGTACAGTACAGTTCAGTTCAGTTCAGTTCAGTACAGTACAGCACAGTACACATAGACCTACTGTTTTGCAACACAGATTCCATCCACATCTGGGAACAGAGACGGGGCGGATCTAGGCATGGCCATGGGGGGGCAATGCCCCCCTAAATGCCCAGTCTGCCCCACCAAACACAATGGCATGCAAAACAACCCAAGATATTTCAAATTAAAGTGCTTATATTTAAAATGATCTGAAACACTACTACTGCTACTAACTAACTACAGCTGTGTCACCACTAAACCAACAGCATTTCATCATTGAAAACAGAAAACTCTCTGAGTCAGACCTTTAGCTTTATGCATGCTGCGTGTCTGTTGCAACTTCAACAACAACTGATGTTATTATTGATGCTTTACTTGACTAATAAAAGTCCTGTAACTGAAAATGGTATGGGTGCGGCTTTATTTTCATGAGGTATTGAACAAAGCTATGATGACAATATGTCCTGTAAAAGTCAAATGAATGAAAGTCACTGTTCTGTTTTTCTCTTGTTTTATTAAAAACAGTTGGTACAAGAAATGTACAGCATGAAAATATACATTTAATGTCTTCATACAAATACTGGGGATTAAAAAAATTATCATATATATACTGTATACGGTGGGAGGGAAGCATTCACACACAATATACAGAGAGAGAATGTAGGACGTGCGACATTGCTTTGGTCTACTCACAGTGGCTTCAACATTCATACAATTCTGTTTTTATTCAGTATTAGGAGTATAATCTACAACAAGGATTTACCACTGTTCATCCAACAGCCGTAGAGCTGGAGGCTCTGTGATGTGCATTTCTACGGAAAATCGTTATAATTAAGCTAAAGATTTATTTTGCTTTTGTCCACAATTCGAGGCTGGATTTGGGAAACAAAACGGTCATACATACAGATCAAAATGACCAAATGAAACCAAATGGACCCTTGCTCTCTCCTGGTTAACCAACACCTGATTAACCACACCTGGTTAACCAACTTTCCATCATTTTAGCCTGGGGACCACCTGGAACCTTCTCAAGGACCACTGGTGGTCCCCAGACCACTGGTTGAAAACCACTGTGCTGCAGGATTCTTTATAGGGACCGAGCTCTCAGTTTTGGCAGCTTATAGTGTTAACTTAGTCATTGGATGGCAAAATAAACATTCTCTCAGAAAAAAAAGAAAAAAAAAAAAAAACACAAAACAAAACAAGCAGTATGATCTTATTATGATCATAGACCATTTATTGACAAGGCTGTCCAGTTGCCCAGACCAGATATGTGGCACTATGTGTGTCAAATATGATTATCTTGGGACGTCCCCAGTTCAAATATGATTACAATGAGGGAGTTCCCCCAGTGAAAACGTGAATATTTTGGAGGGTTCCCAGTACAAATATCATTATATTGGGAGGTTCTCAGTTCAAATATCATTATTTTGGGAGGCAGTGTTGTAGTGGTACTTTTAGAAGTGGGGGGACGCCTCTTAAAGGGGAATTCCACCCATTTTCGTTTTTTTTTTTCTTTTTTCTGAGAGTGTACAAATGTGAACCAAATGGACCCTAGCGGGTCCATTTGGTTCCATTTGTACACTCTCAGAAAAAAGGAAACTCATTACCATGGTGAAACACATCTTGATGGTGTCATCAAGATGTATTTCACCATGCTAATGATTTTTTTCAGACCTCCATTTCTAGGAAACACAGAATGGGGGAACTTTTTTATCATGTCCACATCTCTAAAGCTATATTAATGACATAGTAAAATATTGAGAATTAGTGGAATTCCCCTTTAAGACACATGCAAGCACACTTGGCATTTGTAGTAAGTATAGCATAGTGAGAAAGATTGTTCACGATGCCTAGTTGTATCCTTAAAAGTAAATGACAAGACATAGGTCTACTTTTGACCCAAAAATATCTTAGATGTGAGAAGTGGGGTCCCCCTCCATGCACTACACCCTATCGGGAGGTTCCCCCAGTTCAAATATGATTGTATTCATGGCCTGGCATGTTTGGGAGTGCTTGGTGTGGAGTGAAGTGTTTGTAATATAAGAGAACAAAAGCCGGGTCCAGCTACTAGCTTTGCTGTGTCTTTGTTATAAAACCAGAACCTGATGGAATTCCCCCGTCAAATTTCTTCCTGACTGTGCGGCGCGCGCGTCTGTGAAAACCATCCACAGTGAAACGTGGAAACACTCTAGTTCCCTGGGAGGAGCTCACGGTTTGTTTAAACCTCAGTCTGTCTGTCATTAAATACAATTACTGTAGTTCATTAATCATTAAGCGATACAGTCCCAGGCCTCAGAATGTTCCCAGACTCTGATTGGGTGGTTTAGCAGCAGATTGGAATCGGAAACACATGTGGTGTCGTGTGTCTGAGTCCCAAACCACATGTGGCTGACGGACGCTTTAGGAACCAAAGGGACCCTCACAGGTCTGTCAAACTCTCCAGTTGTGTGCAAATGGTACCAAATGGACCCTCCTTGCAACTGGTAAAAGTTTGTTAACGTCTGAGATTGGGCTCCAAAAACTTTCCGTGTTGTTTGACACTGTAACTGTTGCACTGTTTGAGTGACAGGGCTGCTGACCAATCAGCTGTGTCTGTTCGGATTTGACCAACCGCCAACTCTGACATTGGTTAAATACATCTTACTACTGAAGGAAATCAGAGGTTGACAATATAAGGCCAGACCAAGAGTCCAAGAAACTATTTCAAAAGAACATTTTTCAATAGTTTAAATGGCCAGCCCACAATGTGCCAATAGTTTGGCACGTTGAACTATTCCAAAAAGTTTTTCAAAATAGTAAAAAAAAAAAAATGATGAGGGATTTAGATGATAACGCTGAACCATTTTTCCTCCTATGACAGTGGTTTTCAACCAGTGGTCCCCAGGCTAAATGATGGACAGTTGGTTAACCAGATGCAACTCTTTGAGAGTGTAAAAATGAAACCAAATGGACCCTTGTGGGTCCATTTGGTTTCATTTTTACACTCTCAAGAGTTAAAATATTCATCATGTGATCATGTGTGTGGAAGTGCCTCCTGAAGATATCTGTCAATAGAGACAGCAGATGCCAGTCTGAATCAAAGACAAAGGTGGCGATACTTTCATATCAACACACTCTCAGAGTTACAGGCCTATAAGGTTCCATTTGTACATTCTCAGATTTATATTAACACTGTCTGAGGCCTGGGGTTCCAGAGATGAAATAAAAAGGCATGAACCTCAATCACTGCACTCAAATGACAGAACTAGAGAGAGTGGTCAGGCTGTAGCCTAGCCGCAGTGCAACTCTAGATTATTTTATAACTGGGCTGAATCTACAGTTGCAATTCTGTCCGTTGTTATCGGTTCCCCATAACAAGAATTTTCACCTGCAATTTGCATGTATTAAAACAATGTTAAACTCAATATTGCAGCTGTATGGAAAGGTTGAATTATCCTCTTTCTATATGCAAAGCATTTAATCCACCATAGACAAGTTAGGAGCTACTTTCTGTCAGTAAATAAAAGTGTTGGACTTGGGAGGCACTTGTTTGTCAATGGGTTGGGCTGGTGCCACATGCATTATGTGCACATTCTAAACAGGTGGTACACAGGGCCGTTCAGTGACTAATGATGAGCGCTCCCAAACTCCCAAACTCCACCTGCAGAGGATTTATTGACAGAAAGTATGTCATAACATATCTATGGTGGATTTTTTATCAAATAAATGCTTTGCAGATAGAAAGAGGATAATTCAACCTTTCCATACAACGACAACGTTGGTGAGTTTAACATTGTTTAATACAATCAAATGGCAGATGAAAATTCTTGTCATGGGTGAGTCGATGGACCGAATTGCAACTCTAAATTCAGCCAAATTCTAAAAGAATCCAGAGTTGCATTGCTGCTAGCTGTAGCCAGCAGACATCACATCGTGACCTACTTATCTACAAAGAGTTCTGGAAGGGGCTGTTTATTATGAGTGAGCTGTGTGTGTGTGCGTGTGTGTGTGTGTGTGCGCGCCCGTGTGTGTGTGTGCACTGAACATGCACTGATCCAGCGGTGCAGTCAGTAGTGAGACATTGTGTGAACTGGTAGAGGGTTCAGACAGTTCCATGGACGACGGCACATGTGGCACAAAATATTAGTTTTCATAATGTTACTGTGATTGCCTACAGGCAAGCAGAATGTTGATATTGCACTCCAGCACTATAATCAAATGAGGAAAAAATAAAATGTCAATGCAATGACTCCTCAGTATTCTGCTCTCCGATTGGCCTTTAGCGAGGCTCCATAGAACAAAGATCCATCCATCTCCATCCGCTTATCCGAGGTCGGGTCGCAGGGCATACAACAAACAAACAGTCAATAATGTTCTTCCTCCATGGGAGACCTTCCTGAGCCCAAAGCAGACGATCTTCAAGCTCCACGCTAGTGCAAAAAAATATATATACTGTTAACACAGAGAAAGAGACCCAGCAAAACACGGTCAGGAGCAGGAGGAATCAGTGACGTCTTGATTGTGTCCAAGATAATCCAAGACTAGTCAAATCTGTCACCAGAATAATCACCTGATTTCAACCAACACTAATCCTGTCCACTAAAGAGAGACGTCCCTGGATGGATCAGAGAGAGAGAGAGGTTGAGAGACCAGACTGACTTAAACCAACCATAACTAGTCAGATCGGGTTGACACTAAGGTCTCCGGGGCACTTGCCCATCGGGCAAGTGCAAGTCAGGTTCTACTTGCCCTCAGCCAGGTCATGGTTACTTGCCCCCCAAAAATATATTGTAAATTTTGCATTTAAGTTTAGTTCCTACTTGGGTGCTTTAAACCAGGGGTTTTCAACAGGTGGTCCCCGAGAGGGTTCCAGGTGGTCCCCAGCTAAGTTGGTTAACCAGATGTAACTCTTGAGAACGTAAAAATGAAACCAAATGGACCCTTGCGGGTCCATTTGGTTTCATTTTTACACTCTCAAGAGTTAAAATTCATCATGTTAATTAGCCCAGGTCGCAATGACTGCCTTCAAGACAAATTTATCTTGTGTTGTGTTATAGTGCACTATGTTGCACACTTGCCCGATCGGGCAACCAGGTAGCAGTCTTCACTTGCCCCACCCTTTTTTTTTACTTGCCCCGGGCAAGCGGGCAAGTGTTAGTGTCAAGCCATAACTAGTCAGATCTTGGCCCACAATAGTTTAGCTATAAAAAAAACAAAAAAAAAAACGCCGTGAACTGGTTCAATATCTGCGTCAGCAGCAGCGGCAGTGGCTCAGAGGGTAGAGCGTCCAGGGTTCCCATGAAGTTCGATCCCTGTATGTGGTCTCCTACACACCCAGACAGAGTTAGTGTCCAAGTGCCGTTGAGCAAGACACTGAACCTCCAAACAGCTCCCGAACGATGCAGATTGGTACCTTGCATGGTTTCCTCCATCGTCACTGTGTGAATGGGTGAACACAGTCTATGTGAATATAAATGCACCAGGGGTTGACACTAAGGTCTCCGAGGCACTTGCCCATCGGGCAAGTGCAAGTCAGGTTCTACTTGCCCTCAGGTCATGGTCACTTGCCCCCCAGGTTCCAGGTGGTCCCCAGTTAAGTTGGTTAACCAGATGTAACTCTTGAGAACGTAAAAATGAAACCAAATGGACCCTTGCGGGTCCATTTGGTTTCATTTCTACACTCTCAAGAGTTAAAATTCCTCACCTTAATTAGCCCAGGTCTACACAACTAGAGATGTAGATGTAGAAGATTAATGGTCATTTTGATGTGTATGTTAATTTGCCAGTTTTGTTTCCCAAATCCAGCCTGGAATTGTGGATATCTAGAAAGCAGGGAAAGACACAGAGGCAGAACGCAATGACTGCCTTCAAGACAAATTTATCTTGTGTTGTGTTATAGTGCACTAAGTTGCACACTTGCCCGATCAGGCAACCAGGTAGCAGTCTCCACTTGCCCCACCATTTTTTTTTACTTGCCCCGGGCAAGCGGGCAAGTGTTAGTGTCAAGCCCTGGGCACTGTTTAGTGTTTACCGTTTATATTAGGCTGGAAAAACAGAACTGACCCGGTTTGGTTCAACTCCGGTAGAAATAAAGGCAGGAGCGTAAGCGAAATAATTTTTGCGACCACGGCAAAGGTTGCGACCCTTTTTAAAACGCTTTGTTTTAGAACTTCCTCTCCCCCCCCCCTTTTTTTAAAATAAACATTCGTAAAACATCTTTAAAGGTAGGGGAAGTGATTTCACTTTTGTCAGATATCACCCAATTTTTTTTTCCTGTTAAAATGCTCTATTATAAGGTGTGCAGACCATATATGGAGTTTCCCCCTCCCCCACGTTAGCAAAGGAGCTAATAAAAGTTCCCCAGGTGGAGGGTGAATTCTCCTCCAATCAGGATTGAGCAGCAGGTTCACATAGTGTAGCTACTCTTGGGCGCCCCTAGTGCACCAGGCTGGTACTACACCATGAATTTCAAATCACTTACCCTACCTTTAAATGACTTTTAAGGCAACTAAAGGTACCAGTAAATAAAGTGTTTAGAATGTTAAGTTGAGTTGATGACATGTTTCTACAAATTAATTTATCAATTATCCCTTATTTATAAAGTGTATGAGGAGTTTTCTGTGTATTGTAGTCCAATCACCACTTAAAGAACTTTATGAAGCGGTGCGTGGCGGGTTAATCTGAGCTTTGTTCATTTAAAAAAGCCATAAGCAGACAACGATTATCAATCAATAACTCCAAAAGTCGTGACAAATATGACAAGGAGTTAAAAGCAGTCGCGGACTAGGTCGAGGTCGCAAAATGATCTCGCCGTCTCTCAAAAAAGGGTCCGAATGAGATCGTTTTCCTTCTGAAGGGTGTGTACGTATCCATTAGTCCTTGGCTACATGGTACATTCCTTCGCCCTCAGATCCTCAATAGAAGGGTGTCTACATGGTACATTCCTTAACCCCTCAGATCCTCAATAGAAGGGTGTCTACATGGTACATTCCTTAACCCCTCAGATCCTCAATAGAAGGGTGTCTACATGGTACATTCCTTAACCCCTCAGATCCTCAATAGAAGGGTGTCTACATGGTACATTCCGTCCTCAGTAGAAGAGTTTCTACATGGTACGTTCTTTCGGCCCTCCTCAGATCTCGGTGGCAGCGATCTCGTCGAAGTTGATCTCGTTCCCGCTGCCGTCCTCTTCCTCCTCCTCGTCGTCGTCCATGTCGGTGCCCATGTGCCTCAGCGCGGACTCTAACTCGCGGTTCCTCCGGTACATCTGGACGTAGTTCTGCTGCAGCTGCTTCTGGTAGCGGATCACCTTGTCCTTCTCCTCCTGCCAGACCCTCCTGTAAGTTAGGGAGCACAATCTGGTTTAGTCAACGTTTCGTCAAGATTTGTTTTCTGTTCTATGAACCCTACAGACCTGCGCAGTGGCGTGCACAGAGATTTTGAAGGGCAGGTGCTCAAATGTAACAGGAGGGCAATTTTTTAACCCCAATTTTGGGGGTTTGGGGGTTAAAAATGCATAGATAAGAGCATTTCAGCATTTACAAGTACAACTATTCAAACACATTAGGCTACTGCTATATAAAATGGTTTGAAAAAAATAAAAATAAACACACAACAAGAGAATAATGGCTTCTTCTCCACTGACTGTTCTTAAAAACTGAATTTCAAGTCCCTTAGAATAAAAGCAAATTCCCTTCTATCCCTCTAAAACAGGCCATGACTCTTGGACAACAGTGCCATCTTCTGGCACAAAATGGTAGTTTTCTGTATTGCTACAGTATTAGACTTTTTTTTTTAAATAGACGTGCACTTTTAAAAAAGGCATGTTGGTCCAGAGAGGGCCACCTGGGGGTGCTCAAGCACCCCTTGGTGTCTTCCTGTGCACGCCTCTGTGCAGTGACGGCACCGCCCCTGTTCCAGAAGTGGGTTCCCTATTCATTTTCCTCATATACTTTTCGAAAATGGTTAATAAAAACATGATTGCGCCGTGGACAAAGCCAAATCGGGTCATGACAAATCATGACAATAAACACAATATTATCATATAATATCTAATCATCACTTTTCCTTTCGTTTTTCGTCTTAGAAATGATCTGATTGTCCCAAAAGATTGTGTGTTGTCATGATTTGCCACGACCCGAGTTGGCTTTGTCTGCGGCGTAATCGTCTTTATATATGAATCATTTTGGAAAAGTCTATGAGAAAAAATGAATGGGGAGTCCGCTTCTGGGACAAGGGTGGTGACGTCACTGCGCAGGTCTATGGAACATGAAAAAAAGCAGTTTACTTAAAAAAAATGCCCAGACAATATTTACCCATAACATCCCATATAAAGCAATAATTAAAAATGCAATCATTCGTTAATCAATTTTTTATTGTTTTAAGTTTTATTGATAAATAGCAGGTGTTCACGTGACGTGAACACCTGCTATTTTTCGTAAGAAAACTGAAAACAGCGCAAATCTTTGAATATCATATGTTCTTTCAGAGTGAATGTTTTGTACAATCTATTGTGTCAGGTCTAATGGCATTGTCTGGGCAAAAATAAAAAGTAGACCGCCTTTTTCATGTTCCTTAGGGTTCATAGAACAGGAAAAAACTTGGTTTACAAAAATCTTCACCCTTTGTGTACTGAACACGTTTTGGTGTTTTAGCTGTTGAAAAATAGCAGATCTACAAGCTCATATCGCGCCACCGAGTGGCGCGATATGAGCTTGTAGTTCTGCTATTTTTGAAAAATTGTGAAAATGTGGTGCAAATCTTTGAATACACTATTTCGGAAGCAAACATTTTTAACTCAAATCTTTGCTTCTGGGGGATCCCTAGAACAACATGTTGATGAGGTTCTGCACCTAGATAATAGATTTCTGGGGGTCCTTCCTATGAAATATGTTAAGCATCACTGACACAGCAAGAGGTTAGGGTTATTTTTCCAGAAAAACTAGAACCTCGACTAAATTTATTCTCAGAAACTAGAATTTAGTGTCATGGACTAGAATCTAGTGTCGGGAACTAGAATGTAGTGTCAGAAACTGGAATCTAACTTGAGAAACTACAATCTACTGAGAGGAACTAGAATCTACCTCTCCTCCTGGAAGCTCCCAGCCAGTTCCTCAGCTCTCCTCCGCTCCATGGCCAGCTCTGAGCGCATACGCTCCATGTGGTGGCGGGTGGGAGTGGCCCCGCCCCCACCTCCGCCGCCGGCGGCCGCGGCGGCTCCGCCCACCACCTCACCGCTGCCCCCGGTGGCCGTCGCTGCGGCCGTGGTGGCGGCGTGCAGCCGCTGGCGACTGGGCGTGGTCTGTTCGTGGTGCAGCCTCTGGGTGGGCGGGGCCAGGCCGGCCTCGTCCCCGCCCCCCACCGCCTCATAGGCCAGCAGCTGGTCCTCAGCGTCAGGGAACACCTGCTCCATTCAATGAAAAAAAAAAGAATAATGAATCAGTTCTCAAACTCTGCCCAAACCCGTCCCGACATTGTAGGGCCTATGCTAACTGGTCTTGCCGGGCCGGGCTTTGGGCCTGATCAGTTGGGGCCCAGTTAGGGCCGGGCCACAATTTTCAGGCCCGTTGAGAACTCTAATCAGTGGTAATGCTGTTCCTTTGTATCCCACGATTTTGGAGAGATCTCCGACATATACCGTAATTTCCGGACTATAAGCCGCACCAGCTAAATTTGCGGCGAAATACTGATTTTTCCTTGTATAAGCCGCACCTGACTATAAGCCGCACCAGACAACAAGCTTCATGTTAGAGCAGTGGTTTTCAACCTTTTTGATCCCAGGGCCCACTATTTATTCAGTATTTGAACCAGAGACCACGATTTAATGTGTTCTCCCCCAAAACTAAAGATTTCTTTTGGTTTTGTTCACAATCACAGGATGGATTTTCGCGAACAAAAGAGGCAAAACATCAAAATGACACCAAAATGAACATGACTTATGACTTATTAATTGTGTTGCTAATTTAGATGGTTAATATAACTCTTGAGAGTCTCAAAGAGTTACATCTGGTTAACCAACTTTCCATCATTTAGTCTGCAGAGCCCACCTGGAACCCTCTCAGGGACTACCCCTGTGTTACCTGTAAAAATCCATAGATTGGCCGCACCGTTGTATAAGCCGCAGGGTCAAAAGCATGTGAAATAGGGTAGGAAAGATCCCCTGCATCTAGGAGAGATGTCGGGATTCAAACCAACCATCGAACCTTTTTATTTTTCCTTCCCCATCTAGTAGAAGAGTTGCGACAGTGAAGGGTCAGAAACCGAGCAGTTAAGCGCTTTTGAATGCAGCCTGTATAGGGACGAACTAGAGTTGGAAATTCATTGTGTTCAATGAGGGCGGAGCAATCTCAATATAATTCTATGTAGGAGAGCCGCCATTAGACTGGCCCTAGGAAGTAAACAGCGTTTACATAACTCCAATCTATAGCCTATAGCAGTGGTTTTTAAACAGTGGTCCGGGTACTTGAGAGGGTTCCAAGTGGTCCCCAGCTAAGTTGGTTAACCAGATGTAACTCCTGAGAGCGTAAAAATGAAACCAAATGGACCCTTGCGGCTTCATTTGGTTTCATGTTTACACTCTCAAGAGTTAAAATATTCATCATCTGAATTAGCCCAAGTCTACACAACTAGAGAATGTAGAAGATTAATGGTCATTTTGATCTGTATGTTTTCCCAAATCCAGCCTGGAATTGTGGACAAAAGCAAAAGAAATCTTTAGTTTTGGGGTTTGTGGTGCTAATGTGTCATCAAATGGTGGTCTGTAGCTCAAATGCAAAATAAATAGTGGGCCCCGGTGTCAAAAAGGTTGAACACCACTGCTCTATAGCCCTGCACTGACAACTGGTTGAAAGCGGGAGACACGGTGGATGCATTATGGATATTACCTATTGCGCTAAGATTGGACAGAATGGTGACATAGAACATCAAAAACAGAAGGAGTATTTGCAAGCAGTGAGCATGCTGCTTTTTTAAAATAACTTAATTAGAAGCCTCCTATAGCCCCTAAAATTGGGCCTATATGGGACAGCTCCAGCGACGGCCCTAGCCCTACGTTTTAACAGCGGGTATGGCGGGCGATGATAAAGGCGACGTCGGCCGACGTGGGCGGGCGACATCGCCCGGAAAGATAAAAAATGGTGAGCTTTTCAGCCGAATCGGCCGACGTTTGGCCGGGGATAACCAATCAGAGCCAAGTGCTGCTTTTTTTGCCCTCGACCCGAAACCATTTGGCGCAGTTTGGTTCCTAGTTCCGTCCCACTTCCTCCTCCACCATACTATTTTTTTCAGTGCACCACAGCACTGTTGTTTACGGTACTCATTTTGCATGCCATTCTAAGCGAGAATTTACGGTAATGACCGTCGCTGTCGCTGATATCGGGCGACGTTTTTTAATCCATCCCCGCCGTTAAAACGTAGGGTAACACTGACCTGACATTGTCGGTTCCCAGGGTGTGGGTGTGGGTGTGGTGGCGCCCCCTGTGGCGGTCCAGAGGAAGCGGCGGCGGCTGCAGCCAGGGCGTCTCTGAGGAGCACCAGCTCCTCCTCCAATCGGACCACCTTCTCTCTCAGAAGCTCCGCCTCTCTCTCCAGACGCCCCGCCTTCTCCCGCAGTAGCTCCGCCTCGCTCTTGCGGCGCTGCAGTTCGTTCTCACACACCTCCAGCTCCAGGGTGCGTGTGCGACCGGCCGCTGCAGACTCCTGGAGGAGGGCCTGGAGGCATGCACACACACACAGACACACGCAGACACACGCAGACACACACATGCAGACACACACATGCACGCACACGCACGCACGCACGCACGCACGCACGCAGACACACGCACACACGCATCAAAAACAGAAGGAGTATTTTCAAGCAGTCAGCATGCTGCTTTTTAAAATAACTTCATTAGAAGCCTCCTATAGCCCCTAAAATCGGGCCTATATGGGACCAGGGGTGGATGTAACATGTCCCATTTGGGGGGGCAAGAGAACATGTTGGAGAGGCAAGAGAAAATGGTATGGGGGCGGCTTGAAGCCGCACCCATACCATTTTCGGTTACAGGACTTTTATTAGGCAAGTAAAGCATCAATAATAACATCAGTTGTTGTTGAAGTTGCAACAGACACGCAGCACACACACACACACACACACACACACACACACACACACACACACACACACACACACACACACACACACACACACACACACAGTCAGTGGTTTTCAACCTTTTTGACACCAGGGACCACCGTTTATTCAGCATTTGAGCCACGGACCACCATTTGATTACATTTTCACCCCAAAGACCTAAAACTAAAGACTTCTTTTGGTTTTGTCCACAATCCCTGGCTTGATTTTGCAAACAAAACAGTGTAGACTTCTTAATTAAGTGGTGCTAATTCAGATGATGAATATTTTAACTACTGAGAGTGTGAAAATGAAACCAAATGGACCCGCAAGGGTCCATTTGGTTTCATTTTTACATTCTCAAGAGTTACATCTGGTACATAAGCTCTCACACACACACACACACACACACACACACACACACACACACACACACACACACACACACACACACACACACACACACACACACACACACACACACACACACACACACACACACACACACACACACACAAACAACTTGATTATTAAAGTTGATTATTAACTTTGGTCTCAACAGACAGACCTATGTCATTTAAAAAAGCGTTTGTAAAACGGCCACAAACGTTTTACAAATTGTCACACCTTTTTCTTAAATCAACTATAGGCATACCTAACCTGAAACATAGTAAAACCTTCCTCTGACTTATCAAAAAGGTTGCAACTGTTTTAAAAAAGGTCCCAACTGTTTTAAAAAAGGTCCCGACTGTTTTAAAAAGGCCCCAACTGTTTTAAAAAGGTCCCGACTGTTTTAAAAAGGCCCCGACTGTTTTAAAAAGGTCCCGACTGTTTTAAAAAGGCCCCGACTGTTTTAAAAAGGTCCCGACTATTTTAGGGATGTCCAAAATTGGTCGGAACCTGCGTTGAGATCATTTTGGGTCGTGACCAAGACAATTAAAAAAAGACGGTTTTCAAAACACAACCTGTTTATAGGTCAGGGACCCAACTTTTTTCCGAAACCGTTTTACAAACTTTTTACATACAGTATCTGCAAAACCTGTGTGTTGGTGAGCTCTCCCCGGGTGGGTCAGAACAGTACCTGTGTGTTGGTGAGCTCTCCCCGGGTGGGTCAGAACAGTACCTGTGTGTTGGTGAGCTCTCCCCGGGTCAGAACAGTACCTGTGTGTTGGTGAGCTCTCCCCGGGTGGGTCAGAACAGTACCTGTGTGTTGGTGAGCTCTCCCCGGGTCAGAACAGTACCTGTGTGTTGGTGAGCTCTCCCCGGGTCTCTCTCAGCTGTCCCCGCAGTGAGACGATCTCTCCAACGCGCTGGGCCAGCTCTCCCTGCACATCCTTCAGCTGCTGCTTCAGCAGGGAGATCTCACCAGACTTCTGACACACCTGGAGCAGGAGGAGGAGGAGGAGGAGGATGAGGATGACAGGATGGAGCTACTCATTGATCTGCTCTCTGCACACCTAGCACCATAGAGTTATAAAATACAGAGACCACATCTGGAGGAAACAGTGAAGCAAAAAAGACATAGTGGCCAAAGTTGAGAATGCAGTTTAGAGCAAACTATGGGCCGCGAGAACGCGCATTAGGCTCCGCCCCCTCCAGGGAGCTTTCCCATAACTCAATGGCCCACACGCACGGTCGCGTTCATGAGAGTTCATGTGCTGCGCGTTCTAGCGGCCCACCGCAATGCATCAACGCTGCTGCTCCAACCCGGAAGTTTGCTTCATGCGCTGGGTGAGCAAGTTAATGCAAGTGGGTGGAAGGGAAAATCAGAATACGTCTCTATCCAACTCTATGCCTCGCACGCACTGTTGTAGTGGGACTTTTAGAAGTGGGGGGGACGCCTCGTAAAGGGGAATTCCACCCATTTTCTTTCTTTCTTTCTTAAATATTTTATCCCACGATTCTGTAACCCATTTTTTCACCCAGTGCCAATTCCTAATGTGATCCTGGGCTCTACACACCCTCCACCAACCTGGGGAGGCAGCGGACTGGCCTCATGCTTCCTTCAATGCATGTGGAGTCCAAGCTGCCTTCTTTTGACCCGACAGGGGGGAGTTTCCCTGGTTGGACTCTCCAGTCCCCTCCATCAGGCGCCCCGCTGGCCAGAGGGAGGTAGTTCAGAGTCCAGGATTACTGCATGTTTTTGTGAGGGTATCTACCCTAGGGGACACGGGGAGAACATGCAATCTACACACAGAAAGGTCCTTTCACCAACCCCGCCTCGGGTATGGGCACTGATAGCCTGGTCTAGCCCTCAATGATTTTGGCCTTGGGGGGCGGGGGTGTCGTGGGATCCACACGGCGGAAGTGCTGCGCTCTGATTTGATCTCACTAACGTGTCGTCATCCCCGGCCCCTCCCGCGTCCGTCCACTGCTGTTCTACGTCACATCATTTAGAAACACGCCCACCCCGGAAGGTTGACACCCCCCTCAAGGCCACTTTCCAACGCGCGTTAGTCCAGGCTTTCCGTTTTCGCGCAAGGCGGACGAAAATGAAAGCCTGGGTGTCGAGGCTAGGGCACTGATGACGCGGAGGAGCAGACACCCTGCCAGCACCCACAGCAGCGCCCCTAGCGGGAATCGAACCCAGGACCTTCTTCACAGGATCTGTGAAGGTCCCAGCTGGATCTCCACCCGTTGGAAAGCCCTGTAATAGAAGGTGTTAGTGATGGTCTGAGCTCCCACTTGGTCTCCTCCAGACGAGGTCCCAGCTGGATCTCCACCCTGTAATAGAAGGTGTTAGTGATGGTCTGACCTCCCACTTGGTCTCTACAGACGAGGTCCCAGCTGGATCTACACCCTGTAATAGAAGGTGTTAGTGATGGTCTGACCTCCCACTTGGTCTCTACAGACGAGGTCCCAGCTGGATCTAAGCCCTGTAATAGAAGGTGTTAGTGATGGTCTGACCTCCCACTTGGTCTCCTCCAGCCTTGGGCCCAGCTGGATCTTAAAGCCCTGTAATAGAAGGTGTTAGTGATGGTCTGACCTCCCACTTGGTCTCCTCCAGCCTTGGGCCCAGTTGGATCTTCTCATGCTCCATGGAGGAACATCTCTCCTCCAGAGTCTCTCTCTCCTGGAGCAGCTGAGAGAAATCCTCCTGGAGTTTCTTCTTCTCCTGCTGGAGCTGGTAGACCTGCAGTATGCAGAGAGAGAGAGACGCACGCACACACGCATGCGCACGCACACACATGCGCGCACACACACACACACACACACACACACACACACACACACACACACACACACACACACACACACACACACACACACACACAGTTATGTTGCGCGCACGCGCGTGTTGTTACTTTTGGCAGGAAGCAATAATTGCTGCAAATGTATTCATTTTTAAAGTTTTGTTTTTTTTTACTTTACTGTTTAAGTAATATGTTGACAACACTGCCTTGTTTACCTGCAGTGTTGCCAACTTGGCATTTGTCACTATATTTAGCTTTTTTCCAGACCCTCCTAGTGCCATAATTAGTGAAAAACTCCTGGGGGAAAATCTAGTGCCTTTAGTTGGTGAGTTGGGGTAAAATTGGTTGACAGGCGCCAGAGATAAAACCCTCATTTTTCACCATTTTTCCTCCTATGATAGAGTCCTCCTTCCTTCCCAGAAAGGACCATTGGTAACCAAATGGACTCTTTTAGATCTGTAACACCTCTCTGGTGCTGCCTGCCTGCGGTCTGTAATGTTACCTGTAGCTGCAGCACTTGCTGCGCGCGCTGCGCCTTCTGGGAGGCCGTCTGCATCCTGGTGGCGCAGCCCTGACGCAGCTCCTCCAACTCCAGCTCACAGCGCTTCTGCTTCTCATCATAGACCTGCAGGAGAGAGACCCAGAGCCGCTTAGAGGAAGAGTTACTACACCAGCCCTGACGCAGTTCCTCCAACTCCAGCTCACAGCGCTTCTGCTTCTCATCATAGACCTGGGGGAGAGAGAGACACCCAGAGCCGCTTAGAGGAAGAGTTACAACTCCTCCAACTCCAGCTCACAGCGCTTCTGCTTCTCATCATAGACCTGGGGGAGAGACCCAGAGCCGCTTAGAGGAAGAGTTACAGCTCACAGCGCTTCTGCTTCTCATCATAGACCTGGGGGAGAGACCCAGAGCCGCTTAGAGGAAGAGTTACAGCTCACAGCGAGAGCCAGCAAAATCCAAAAGCGACCTCGCCCGCGGGCGCCCGGTTTCAAAAGCGGGCGCCCGCTTTCACAAAAACGGGCGCCCGGTTTCACAAAAACGGGCGCCCGTTTTCAAAAGCGGGCGCCCGTTTTCAAAAGCGGGCGCCCGTTTTCACAAACTAGGCTATGCCTAAACCTAACTCTAACCCTAAACTTAACCTCAGTAAACCTATGCCTAAACCTAACCTAACCCTAACCATAACCTTTTGAAAAGGGCGCCCGTTTGTGAAAACGGGCGCCTGCTTTTGAAAATGGGCGCCCGTTTTCAAAAGCGGGCGCCCGGTTTCACAAAAACGGGCGCCCGTTTTTGTGAAAGCGGGCGCCCGCTTTTGAAACTGGGCGCCCGCGGGCGAGGTCGCTTTTGGATTTCGCCCCTGCTGCTCACAGCGCTTCTGCTTCTCATCATAGACCTGTGAGGGGGAGAGACCCAGAGCCGCTTAGAGGAAGAGTTACACCAGCCCTGACGCAGTTCCTCCAACTCCAGCTCACAGCGCTTCTGCTTCTCATCATAGACCTGGGGGAGAGACCCAGAGCCGCTTAGAGGAAGAGTTACAGCTCACAGCGCTTCTGCTTCTCATCATAGACCTGGGGGAGAGACCCAGAGCCGCTTAGAGGAAGAGTTACAGCTCACAGCGCTTCTGTTTCTCATCATAGACCTGGGGGAGAGACACCCAGAGCCGCTTAGAGGAAGAGTTACAGCTCACAGTGCTTCTGCTTCTCATCGTATACCTGCAGGAGAGAGAGACACCCAGAGCCTCTTAGAGGAGGGTTTACAGTTCCTCCAACTCCAGCTCACAGCACTTCTGCTTCTCATCATATACCTGAGGAGAGAGACCCAGAGCCGCTTAGAGGAAGAGTTACAGCTCAAAGCGCTTCTGCTTCTCATCATATACCTAGGAGAGAGACACCCAGAGCCGCTTAGAGGAAGAGTTACGACACCTGCAGGAGAGAGACACCCAGAGCCCAGTGGGAACTGGTACGCGCTGTCGAAATGGTAACAATGTGGTAATAATGTGTTATTACCATTTTGACAGTGTGTACCAGTTCCCACTAATATCCAGAAACTTGACACAGCCATTGAAGAGGAGTGGACCAACATTTCACCGGCCACAATTGACAATCTGATAAACTCTATGCATAGAAGATGTCACTGTTGCCCTGCATGAGGCAAATGGTGGTCACACCAGATACTGACTGGTTCGGAGGCCCATACACCCAATAAGGCAAAAGAAAACTGCACATTTCAGGGTGGCCTTTTGTTGTGGACAGTCTAAGGTACACCTGTGCACTAACCATGATGTCACATCTGCATCTTGATGTGGCACACCTGTGAGGTGGGATGGATTATCTTAACAAAGCAGAAGTGCTCAATATCACACATTTAGGCAGATTTGTGAACAGTGTTTGAGAGAAATGGTAATATTGTATATCTGGAATGAATTTTAGGTCTTTGGGTCCATCCCCTGAATAATGGGAGAAAAAACAAAAATGTTGCGTTTATATTTTTGTTGAGTGTATTATTCAAATTCAAATGGTAGTCAGTGGTTTTCCACACTTTTCATTCCAGGGCCCACTATTTATTCAGCATTTGAGCCACAGACCGCCATTTGATGTTGAGTTTGAGTCCTCAATTTACTTGAAAATGAAGTCCAGCAATTACTGGATTATGATCGGCGATGGACATACAGACTGCGCGTGTGCACGTGCGAGTGAGCATCCGGCGATTTCGGTCATTTCTAGGTAAGAGCCGACATTAGCCGATCATGCAAAAAAAAGTGGTAATGACCTCAAATGAATGTTTTATTGTAGACAAAACAACCTGACGTCATGTAGGTCACTGGTCTACTCGCTAAAAGATTAATTAATCAGTTAATGAGTTAGGCATATGGTTAACACTAGAAAGACTAAGGGGTCGTGAGGACCCCTTTTTGAGATTTTGAAGTGGAATTTCTCTGCCTGTGATGGTCTGAAAAAGTTCCCCTTCCATGACTTTTCCTAAATATGCAATTTAGAAGTGATTCTACCTTCCATGACTGGTCATTGTGGGTCCTGTGGACCCGTCGTCACCCTCCTCCCCCACTTAATCCTCAAAGCACGAAAAACCTGTTTTCCAACCATTGTCCTTCCTGGTTGGAAATTCAATTGGAATGCAAATGAGCCATTGGCTGGAACAATAGAGCCATTAGCTGGAACAAAAGGGAAAGAATGGCTGAGGTTTTTATGGGTCTCAGAGACCCAAGAGTTACAGTCTTAATAGGAGTATTTGCATTCCCAGTCCTGCTTGTGTTAACTTGCGCTCACTCTGCACACGCAAGTAAATATTTTATGTTCATGTCGTCATCTTCAGAGTTTTTAAGAGACCCTGACACCTCCAGGAAATAATACTCATGACTTTTAATTATGCCACGATTACATCATCGCCTGAACCAGGGTGACCACGCTTTCCCCAGAATTGCATCGTTCTAGTTTTTCCTCTATCTATGTTCATATGGTCATGACGTCCAGGTCCCAGCGGACATTGTGAGGTAGTCCGTCCGGCTCCAGACCGTATTGAAATACGGCTAGTTGGCATAACGTCTTCAGACTCGGGCTCAGGTCCAAGATATGTAAGATGAGCAGGCCGTCGGTGGCGTATCCACCGAAGAGGACGGCCAGACTGCCCACCACGCAGCACCACACGCTCCCACCGACCCACCCACCACCCTGAGCCTCGTTCCCCACCGCCTCTACCCTCTGCCAGGAGAAGCTCCGCAGATCTAACCTCCAAACGTCGTTGCAGCAAGCGGTACGGCGATCGAAACCGCCGAGTACGTAGAGGCCTCCTTTGTAGTGAAACGCCGAATGATTGGAGCGACCTTCAGGAAGAAGAGGCCGAGGAGGTGGTGCAGGACGCGCGGAGTCCAACCAGCTGTCGGTCTCCGTGTCGAACACGGTGACGTCGTTGTGGTGCTGGTCCTGCTCTCCAATGCCCCCGAAAACAAACATCTTCTCCCCGACGATGGTGGCGGAGTGAAAGTCTGTGGGAGGATGCGGAGTTCCTCTGGCGTTGACCGAAGACCAGCGCATCGTGCCGGTGTCCAACTTGTACAAGTCGTTAGTGTTTCCGGTCGTGTTTCCGGTCGTCCTGCTGCACCCTCCGTAGACGTACATGACCTTTCTCAACGCACAGGCGGAGTGTCCGCACCTGGTCGAAGGCACCAGCCCAGAAACATTGACGTTTAACCACCTATGGGTCTCAACATCGAATGCATAAAGACGGTTGTCCCAATAGTCCCCTGTCACCCAGGGCGACTCTCGCACCTTACAATTCAACAAACCCCCCCAGATATAGACTACGGAGTCTATCAGCACGGCCGTGTAGCCAAAGCGAACGGCGGGAACCTCCAGAGGACGTCGTCCTCCTCTTCTGGCCGTCGCTGGGGGAAACTTCGTCCGGCGTAAAGTCACTGGGTCGAAGACACTCACGTCAATCTGGTCCGTGACGTAGCTCGCCCCTTCGTAGACGCCTCCGAATAAGTACACCTCATCCCCGGCGGGCACGGCGGCACAGGAATACCCGAGATGCGGGTACACTGGAACTCTATCCACAGGCACGTTCCACAGCTTCCAGGACATTTCTCCCCGTCCTCCAGAGTGCCTCCGAGTCTAAACTCTCTTTATATCAGATCTCTCTCTGGATCTGTCTCTGGAGCAATGTGCACCGGCTTATATTAGCACATTTAGCGCGACGGCGCATCCGTGGTTTTCTGCTCTATGCCACGACTCAAGCTGGTGTAATCGGTAAAAAAAAAAAACCTTATTTTGAAGCACCAGATCTCCTAAACAGGATGTGCGATGACGTCATGCTGTTTCTGGTGCCTTGACTAACCTGGCCTCTGACGATCCGAGCAGAAAGTTCCGGGTCAAAAGTCAGGAAGTGACGTCTAGCAACAGACGCGGCAATTCTGTCCCAAATGAGAGTCAGCAACGGGATCTTTGAGTTTGTTTTTTGAGTTTGCCCTGCCAGAGCCTGCTAGCTGGCCTTTGATGACGTTAACATGTTGTAGCGCACATATGTCAAACTCAAGGCCCGGGGGCCAAATCAGGCCTGTGAATGAATTATCTTTGGCCCGCGGGATGATATTTAATTAGTATTAGAACTGGTCCTCTGGTATATTACACACACCATGATAAGAAATGAATGCAACTAATTGATTTACTTCCTCAACTCAGTCTCATTTACTTTCTCAATTAACCATGAAAGCAGCACTAGGTGAGGATCATAGAAGAAAAAAAACCCCGAAAAATAGCACGTCTCATAGCGCGCCACTCTGTGGCGCGCTATGAGACGTGAACACCTGCTATTTTTCATTAAAACTTAAAACAGTTTTTAATGCAAGCAGTTTCATATTTACAATTATCTTGCCATTAAGAGACATTGATTTTTGAAGTGAAATTACTTTTTTGCTGTTTGACAGGGACGTCATCGTAAACCGGTGTTGAAACACAGACCGGTATCTCCGGCCCTCGACTTGTACCAATTTTTCTATTTGGCCCACTCTGTATTTGGGTTTGACACCCCTGTTGTAGCGTATCCCAGTGCTTGGGTAAAGAGGTCTCCACCAGCTCGGGTCACCCCACCCTGTGAGGGCAACAGTTACCCCCACAGGGTAACTGTTACGTCACCACCAGTGACTGTTACGTCAGCCCCACAGGGTGACGTAACAGTAACATAGACACCGGCATGGATCTAGGCATGGCATGGGGGGGGGGGGGGGGGGGGGGGGGGGGAGTGCCCCCTCAAATGCCCAGTCTGCCCCACCAAACACGATGTCATGCAAAGCAACCAAAGATATTTCAAATTAAAGTGCTTCTATTTCAAATGATTTGAAACACTACTACTGCTACTAACTAACTACAGCTGTGTCACCACTAAACCAACAGCATTTCATCACTGAAAACAGAAAACTCTCTGAGTCAGACCTTTAGCTTTATGCATGCTGCGTGTCTGTTGCAACTTCAACAACAACTGATGTTATTGTTGATGCTTATTTGCCTAATAAAAGTCCTGTAACCGAAAATGGTATGGGTGCGTCTTCATGAAGCCGCACCCATACCATTTTCTCCTGCCCCCCTCCCCCCAATTGGGAAATGTTACAACCGCCCCTGCTGAGAGCAACAATAAACTCCCAGGATTACAATAGTGTGATTGCCTACGACGGTAAAACACTAAACACTAATTACTCCCTCTGTTTATGTTGGTGTTGTCATGGCGACCAACTCCCAGAGGACGTTGTGAGGGAGTCCGGCCGGCTCCAGACCGTACTGAACTACGGCTAGCTTGCATAACATCTTCAGAGCCGGGCTCAGGTCCAAGATCTGCAACATGGGCTGTCCGTCGGTCGCGGCGTATCCGCTGAAGAGGACGGCGCGACTGCCCAACACGCAGCACCACATGTCCGAGTTCCGACCATCAGCGACGTTCCCCACGATGGGCTCAACCCTCTGCCAGGAGAAGCTCCGCAGATTAAACTTCCACACGTCGTTGCACTTGGAGTTAGTGCGATCAAAACCGCCAAAAATGTAGAGCTCTCCGAGGTAGTGCGACGCCGAATGATGCCAGCGACCTTCCGGAGGAGACTGAGTAGTAGGAGGAGGAACCGCGGTGTCCAACCAGCAGTCGGTCTCCGTGTCGAACACGGCGATCTGGTTGTGGAGGACGCCCTTGTCCCCCATGCCCCCGAACACGAACATCTTCGTCCCGACGAGGGTGGCGGAGTGGAATTCCGCAGCGGGAGGTAGAGTGCCTCCGGCTTTGATCCGAGTCCAGCGCGTCGCGCTGGTGTCGAACTTGCACATGTCGTTGGTGCAGGCCATCTGAGTCCATCCGCCGTAGACGTACATGAGCTTCCCCGAGACGCAGGCGGTGTGGCCTGACCTCAGCGAAGGAACCGGTCCGGAAACCTTGGACCTTGACCATCGGTGGGAGTCGACGTCGAAGGTGTAAAGAGAGTTGTCCCAACAGCTCCCTTCCACGGTGATCCAGTAGTTAGCGGAGTACTGCACCGGCTTACAGTTCACCACGCCGCCCCAGATGTACACCACCGAGTCTATCAGCACGGCCGTGTGGCCGAAGCGAACGGCGGGAACCTCCAGAGGACGTCGTCCTCCTCTCCTGGCCGCCGCCGGGGGAACCTTCGTCCAGCGTAAAGTCACCGTGTTGAAGATGCTCACATCAATCTGGTCCGTGACATGGCTCGCTCCGTCGTAGACGCCTCCGAAGAAGTACACCTTATCCCCCGCGGACACGGCGGCACAGCGAAACCCCGGCTTTGGATCCACCGGAACTCTGCCCACGGGCACGTTCCACAACCTCCACGACATCGATCACTCTTGGGTCTTGGAGTGTCTTGAGTCTGACCTCTCTTTATGTCATATCTCTCTCTGGATCCCAGTCCCAGTGTGTGCATCAGCTTATGATGGTTGAACGGCATTCTGTTCTGATGTCAGAATACCAGAAAACAAACCACTGCCATACATCACATATGTCAAACTCAAGGCCCGAGGGCCAAATCAGGCCTGTGAATGAATTATCTTTGGCCCGCAGGATGATATTTAATTAGTTTTAGAATTGGCCCTCTGGTATATTGCACACACCATGATAAGAAATGAATGCAACTAATTGTTTTACTTCCTCAATTCAGTCTCATTTACTTTCTCAATTAACTATGAAAGCAGCACTAGGTGAGGATGATAGAAGAAAAAAAAATCCGAAAAATAGCAGTTGTTCACATCTCATAGCGCTCCACTCTGTGGCGCGCTATGAGATGTGAACACCTGCTGTTTTTCATTAAAACTTAAAACAGTTTTTAATGCAAGCAGTTTCATCTTTACAATTATCTTGCCATTAAGAGACATTGATTTTTGAAGTGAAATTACTTTTTTGCTGTTTGACAGGGTCGTCATCGTAAACCGGTGTTGAAACACAGACCGGTGTCTCCGGCCCTCGACTTGTAACAATTTTTTGACCCATTGTGTATTTGGGTTTGACACCCCTTTGACATTGTTAACTGATCAAAATATTGCTAGTGTATCACAGCCTTACCCTACGTTTTAACGACGGGGATGGCGGGCGATGATAAAAGCGTCGTCGCCCGACATCCATTATTTCTCTATGGGAGCCGCCGATTCGGGCGACAGCAGCAGAACGGGCGACGTGGGTGGGCGACGTCGCCCAGAAAGATAAAAATTGGTGAGCTTTTCGGCCAAATCGGCCGACGTTTGGCCGGGCATAACCAATCAGAGCCAAGTGCTGCTTTTTTTTCCCCTCAACCCCAAACCATTCGGCGCAGTTTGGTTCCTAGTTCCGCCCCACTTCCTCCTCCACCATACTATTTTTTTCAGTGCACCACAGCACCGTCGTTTACGGTACTCATTTTGCATGCCATTCTAAGCGAGAATTTACGGTAATGACCGCCGCCGTCACTCATATCGGGCGACGTTTTTTAATCCATCCCCGCCGTTAAAACGTAGGGTTAGTTTACATACCGAGAACGTCAATAAATCCATCAATCCATCCAGGGGCGGATTGGCACATATTTTCCCATCGGGACAATTTTGCCTTTGCCAGGCCACCCTGGTGGGGGGCAGCTGGTTAACCAGATGTAACTCTTTGAGAGCGTAAAAATGAAACCAAATGGACCCTTGCGGGTCCATTTGGTTTCATTTTTACACCCTCAAGAGTTAAAATATTCATCATGTGAATTAGCCCAACTTAGTCTACACAACTACTGTAGATGTTCCAGGTGAGCATCTAGCGCATTCTAGAGCATTTTGGAAGTGCCACTAGTGCATTTTGGATCTTGTCCAGCAGGCCACTAGGTGGCACAGGCCACCGGGAAAACTCCCTGTACTCCAGATGGCCAATCCGCCCCTGAATCCATCCATCCATCCATCCTACCTGACAGATAGCAGCCTCGTTGTCGTCCAGGTTCTCTCGCAGCTGCTGTAGCTCCGCCTCCTTCTCCCTCAGCTTCTCCTCCAGGTCTCTGACCACGCCCTCGTACCCGCCCTCCACCTGGGCCACGCCCCCCGCCGGGCTCCGCCCACCCAGAGAGAGGCTGTCCGACAGGGGCAAACCGCCCCGACCTCCACCACCCCCCAGGGAGCCCGAACCAGTGCTCTTACTGCAGGGAGAGGAGAGGAGAGGAGAGGAGAGGAGAGGAGAGGAGAGGAGAGGAGAGGAGAGGAGAGGAGAGGAGAGGAGAGGAGAGGAGAGGAGAGGAGAGGAGAGGAGAGGAGAGGAGAGGAGAGGAGAGAAGAATAGAGGAGAGGAGAGGAGAGGAGAATAGAGGAGAGGAGAGGAGAGGAGAATAGAGGAGAGGAGAGGAGAGAGAAGGAGAGGAGAGGAGAGGAGAGGAGAGGAGAGGAGAGGAGGGGAGAGGAGAGGAGAGGAGAGGAGGGAGAGGGAGAGGAGAGGAGAGGAGAGGAGAGAAGGAGAGGAGAGGAGAGGAGAGGAGGAGGAGAGGAGAGGAGAGGAGAGGAGAGTCATTCCTCAAAAAAAATCTATAATCAAGAACCATATGTTTGTACCACACATGCAAAATATTAGCTCCCATTTCATTGTAGTTTTGGAACTACAGGCCTTTGAAATATTGATGTCAAAACACCACATGTCGAAATTGGCTCTTTCCCCAACTTCAGAGACCCATAACTTTTTATTGCAGCTATCTACACAGTTGTGTTTGCAGATTCTTACTGAATGATACCCACTCTTTTCAAATCTGTTGCCAGAAAGCCTCTGAAGGACATACCTTTTGCATAATAGGAAGCCAAAATTGGCATTGTGGCCAAAATCGCTTAAAATTCATTAAAACTCTAAGGGGCCTAGTAGAAAAATGAAACTAGTTCGATTTTTGTCCTCATTACATAGTAATTGTAGGGTTGCGATGTGTTCACAGAAACATATTTTGCGATGAAAATTATATTCCTAAATTTTTTCACAATTTTTAAAATATCTTACGTCCTTTCCGAGGGGACTAAAATAGGGCATTTTTGGCATCTTATTTGGTCATGTGGCTAGGGGTTTAGGATCTTCTAATTTTTTGGGAAGATGCTCATATAAGATGTAACTACTCCCTGAGTTTTTTTTTAACAAACGCCCCTTGCTTCATATTTTATTTATTTTTTCTACATGGACAATTTCATCATTTTTCACTTTTTTCCATATTCAGAACTCTGTGACTCTAAATTGGAAGATTCCTACTAGCAGCTATTTCAGATTTACATACACTGACACACAAATTTTCATATTTTAGTAGTAGTATGCCCAAGAAATTAATATTTTTCTTTCTATTGGGACCTAAAAACAGCTATTTGGCCCAAAATAACAAAAACGCTGGGCAGCTTTTAATAAACAAAGGAATAATGAAGGGGTGTTTTGCACACAAATTAAGGCATACACATTTCCTGAACAACTTTTACTGTATTGTACAGTATTTTTTGCAATTAGAAAATCTTAGGTATAGTTGCATTTTTTGTTGAATATCCTTGGAAAATATAAAAAAAATAACAACAACATTCTGGAGTAGTTGTGTAAGCACAAAACATTGTAAGTGAATGGTCCCACCCCTAGCAGTCCTACCTCGAGGAGGATCGCCCGCTGTCTGAGTTGGAGTGTCCGTGGTGGCCGGTGAGGTGGGGCGGAGGCGGCCCAGGAGGGGCCACGCTCTTCAGGGGCTCCAGGTGCCCCCGGGGAGGGCCCTCGGGGGTGGTCCCCAGACCGTAGGACTCCAGGTGTCCCCGGGGCGGGCCCTCGGGGGTTGTCCCCAGACCGTAGGACTCCAGGTGTCCCCGGGGCGGGCCCTCGGTGGTCCCCAGGCCGTAGGCGCTGCTAGTGTAGGGAGGAGGGCTGGACAGGGAGTTGCGTCCAGAGTCGGGCATGGTGGAGCAGGTCTGCATGCTGCGTCCTCCTCCTCCTGCACTGTAGGGGGCGCTAATGTGCTTCTCTGCAGGCCTGGCAACATTCAACGTTCAAGAACTTTATTGCCATGTCAACAGGTAGTTCAGGGGTTTTCAACCTGTTTCATACCAGGGCCCACTATTTATCCAGAATCTGAGCCACGGAGAAGCACCATTTGATGACATGTTAGCCCCACAGACCCCCAAAACTAAAGATTTATTTTGTTTTTGTCCACAATACCAGGCTGGATTTTGGAGAAAACAAAACCATGACCATTAATGTTCTACATTCTCTAGTTGTGTAGACTTGGGGCTAATTCACATGATGGATACTTTAACTCTTGAGAGTGTAAACATAAAACGCTCTCGGTTAACCAACTTTACTGGGGACCACTTGGCATCCTCTCAGGGACCACTGGTGGTCCCCGGACCACCTGTTGAAAACCCCTGAGGGTAGTTGATAGGAATTTGTCTTAGTTCATGCTCAACATATACAGACAACATGCATACGAGAAGACAATGCAGTGCAAAGACCAGCATAGAAATTGCACATGTTTTTTAAAGTTCTACATGCATTGCATGTTGTGACATATAGTCTTGGGCAATATACCGGTATTACCGCTTATCGCGATATTTGAAATCAATACCAAGTAATATCGTTGGGTCTATAAAAATATCGAATACCCAATATCGTCAAATACCGACATTATACTGTATTCTATTAAAATATGAGCTGTTATTTTTCAATAACTAAAGCAATGCCAATGATGCTAAATAATGCCAATGATGCTAAGTAATGCTAAGTAATGCTAATGCTAAGTACTGTTATTAATGCTAATAATTCTAAGTAATGCTAATATGCTAAGTATTCTCAAGAATGCTAAGTCATGCTAACTAATGCTAATGATGCTAACACCAACAGGTGTTCCCGCCAAAAATGAATGAAAAGGGGCGTGTCTTACATGTCGGGGGTGGAGCCTGGCGACAGAGCGCGGTGGTGGGAGGGGCTTAGCAGCGTCAGGTTGTTCTGGCTGTCTGATAGGCCGCTGGCTGCCACCGCGGTGGAGGTGGGGTTGGCGCCCCCGTGGCGTGGAGACAGGTACTGCATGGCCGCGTGGCGGCCTTTAGGGACCACCGGTTTAAAGGCTGTGGGACGAACCACCGTCTGCTCCATGGTCTGGAGAGGGAATTTACAATTTAGGCATTTAGCAGACAGTCTTGATCCAGAGCGACTTACAATGGTGAAAAGTTTACAATTTAATCAGGATTTACAATACATTTTACAACATACAATGAATACATTAGGCAACCTATATAAGTCATTGCAGCAAGTACTGTGGGTTGGGTGAGTGCTATGGGCTGAGATGGTAAGTGCTAGGGGCTGAGATGGTAAGTGCTATGGGCTGAGATGGTAAGTGCTATGGGCTGAGATGGTAAGTGCTGTGGGCTGAGATGGTAAGTGCTGTGGGCTGAGATGGTAAGTGCTATGGGCTGAGATGGTAAGTGCTATGGGCTGAGATGGTAAGTGCTATGGGCTGAGATGGTAAGTGCTATGGGCTGAGGTAAGTGCTATGGGCTGAGATGGTAAGTGCTAAGGGCTGAGATGGTAAGTGCTAGGGGCTGAGATGGTAAGTGCTGTGGGCTGAGATGGTAAGTGCTATGGGCTGAGATGGTAAGTGCTAGGGGCTGAGATGGTAAGTGCTAGGGGCTGAGATGGTAAGTGCTATGGGCTGAGATGGTAAGTGCTATGGGCTGAGATGGTAAGTGCTATGGGCTGAGATGGTAAGTGCTATGGGCTGAGATGGTAAGTGCTATGGGCTGAGATGGTAAGTGCTGTGGGCTGAGATGGTAAGTGCTATGGGCTGAGATGGTAAGTGCTAGGGGCTGAGATGGTAAGTGCTATGGGCTGAGATGGTAAGTGCTGTGGGCTGAGATGGTAAGTGCTGTGGGCTGAGATGGTAAGTGCTGTGGGCTGAGATGGTAAGTGCTGTGGGCTGAGATGGTAAGTGCTGTGGGCTGAGATGGTAAGTGCTGTGGGCTGAGATGGTAAGTGCTGTGGGCTGAGATGGTAAGTGCTATGGGCTGAGATGGTAAGTGCTATGGGCTGAGATGGTAAGTGCTATGGGCTGAGATGGTAAGTGCTATGGCTGAGATGGTAAGTGCTATGGGCTGAGATGGTAAGTGCTATGGGCTGAGATGGTAAGTGCTATGGGCTGAGATGGTAAGTGCTATGGGCTGAGATGGTAAGTGCTATGGGCTGAGATGGTAAGTGCTATGGGCTGAGATGGTAAGTGCTATGGGCTGAGATGGTAAGTGCTAGGGGCTGAGATGGTAAGTGCTAGGGGCTGAGATGGTAAGTGCTATGGGCTGAGATGGTAAGTGCTATGGGCTGAGATGGTAAGTGCTGTGGGCTGAGATGGTAAGTGCTGTGGGCTGAGATGGTAAGTGCTATGGGCTGAGATGGTAAGTGCTAGGGGCTGAGATGACATATCGAGCCGAGCAGTACCCGCCCCCTCGTGACATCGCCCTTGTTCCAGAAATGGATTCCCCATTTATTTTCCTCATAGACATTTCGTAAATTATCTATAATATGAAGACGATTACGCCGCGGACAAAGACAACTCGGGTCTCAACAAATCATGACATCACACACAACACACACATGTTTTGAGACAATCAGATCATTTCTAAGATGAAAACCAAAACAAACAATAGGGCACGCACATCCAAAAAAACTAACTAAATACCAGGTGCTGGGCCGAAAAACAAACTAGGAAGAAATAAATAAGGTCCGCACACTGGATTGAAGCTCCAAACTAAAGGTGTTTATTTCACCATGAAGAATAAACACCTTTAGTTCATGGTGAAATAAACACCTTTAGTTTGGAGCTTCAATCCAGTGTGCGGACCTTATTTATTTCTTCCTAAGATGAAAACCAAAACAAAAAGTGTCCTATCCTGATGTTTTTTTTTTCTTCTTGCTTAGATATTGTATGATAATATTGTGTGTGTTGTCATGATTTGTTGAGACCCGAGTTGGCTTTGTCCGCAGCGTAATCGTCTTTATATAGATCATTTTCAAAAAGTCTATGAGGAAAATGAATGGGGAATCCGTTTCTGGAACAACGGCGACGTTCCGAGGGGGGCAGGACTGCCCAGCTCTATTGCAGCTCATGAAACCTTATGAGAGCTAGCCATCAATGGGAGTGTGACCCCATGCTCTGAAAGGCTGCCTAAGCCAATGGGAGTGTGACCCCATGCTCTGAAACGCTGCCTAAGCCAATGGGAGTGTGACCCCATGCTCTGAAACGCTGCCTAAGCCAATGGGAGTGTGACCCCATGCTCTGAAACGCTGCCTCAGCCAATGGGAGTGTGACCCCATGCTCTGAAACGCTGCCTCAGCCAATGGGAGTGTGAACAGGGTTAAAATCCTCACCTTCTCCAGTTTTCCAGACACAGGGATCAGTCTGGGAGGCGGTCCTCCCACGTTGGCCCCACCCCCCAGCCCCAGAGGCCCCTCCCCCTTCACCTGGTCTGCGTCGCTGCTGGTTGGGCTGGCGGGAGTCACATGGTTGTCATCCCACTCCCCTGCAAGTAGGGGGCGCAAGGGGTTAGTTAAACCAACTAATCCAGAGGTTTTCAACCTTTTTGACACCAGGGTCCACTATTTATTCAGCATTTGAGCCATGGACCACCAGTTGAGGACATTTTAGCCCCACAGACCTCCAAAAGTAAAGATTTATTTTGCTTTTGTTCCCAATTTACCAGGCTGGATTTGGGAAACTAAACAGTCCAACATACAGATCAAAATGACCATTAATCTTCTACATTCTCTAGTTGTGTAGACTTGGGCTAATTCACACGATGAATATTTTAACTCTTGAGAGTGTAAAAATGAAACCAAATGGACCCGCAAGGGTTCATTTGGTTTAATTTTTACGTATAAGAGTTACATCTGGTTAACCAACTTCCCATCATTTAGCCTGGGGACCACCTGGAACCCTCTCAGGGACCACTGGTGGTCCCCAGACCACCTGTTGAAAACCCCTGAACTAATCCACTCAATCCATTATAGAAAAAATAATAATAACCAGATCCGGTTTATATATTGGTGCAGGTGTAGTTACTATTACTAACAGGTGTAGTTACTAACAGGTGTAGTTACTAACAGGTGTAGTTACTAACAGGTGTAGTTACTACCAGGTGTAGTTACTACCAGGTGTAGTTACTAACAGTGTAGTTTTACTACCAGTGTAGTTACTACCAGGTGTAGTTACTAACAGTTAGTTACTAACAGGTGTAGTTACTACATGTAGTTACTACCAGGTTAGTTACTACCAGGTGTAGTTACTAAACAGGTGTAGTTACTAACAGGTGTAGTTTACTAACAGGTGTAGTTATACTACCAGGTGTAGTTACTAACAGGTGTAGTTACTAACAGGTGTATTACTAACAGTGTAGTTACTAACAGTGTAGTTACTCACAGGTATAATTACTAACAGGTGTAGTTTACTAACAGGTGTAGTACTAACAGGTGTAGTTACTAACAGGTGTAGTTACTCACAGGTATAATTACTAACAGGTGTAGTTACTAACAGGTGTAGTTACTCACAGTATAATTACTAACAGGTGTAGTTACTAACAGGTATAATTACTAACAGTGTAGTTACTCACAGGTGTAGTTTAGTTTCCATACCTCCATTGTTGTGGTTATGGCAGGTGTAGTTACTACCCAGGTGTAGTTACTCACAGGTGTAGTTTACTACCAGGTGTAGTTACTCACAGGTGTAGTTACTCACAGGTGTAGTTACTAACAGTGTAGTTACTAACAGGTGTTTTCATACCTCCATAGTCGTGGTGATGGTAGTTGTAGTTCTTACCTCCATAGTCGTGGTGATGGTAGGTGTAGTTACTAACAGGTGTAGTTCATACCTCCATAGTCGTGGTGATGGTAGGTGTAGTTACTAACAGGTGTAGTTACTAACAGGTGTAGTTCATACCTCCATAGTCGTGGTGATGGTAGGTGTAGTTACTAACAGGTGTAGTTCATACCTCCATAGTCGTGGTGATGGTAGGTGTAGTTACTAACAGGTGTAGTTCATACCTCCATAGTCGTGGTGATGGTAGGTGTAGTTACTAACAGGTGTAGTTCATACCTCCATAGTCGTGGTGATGGTAGGTGTAGTTACTAACAGGTGTAGCTACTAACAGGTGTAGCTACTAACAGGTGTAGTTACTAACAGGTGTAGTTACTAACAGGTGTAGTTACTAACAGGTGTAGTTCATACCTCCATAGTCGTGGTGATGGTAGTTGTAGTTCATACCTCCATAGTCAATGATTAGAGATCAGCGGATGAGCTTTTTTCACATCCGAAATCCGCACAACGCACATTGTTGATCGTCCGCATCCTTTCCGCATTATTTAATTGATCTAAATTTATGCATCCGCATCCATCCGCGATCCCGTGGAAACAAAGTATATATACTCTACATGCTTCGCCTCGCACGCTGCAACGCGCCGTGAACGCGAGCTATTTATTTACCAGTTCGTTCATCACTCATCACCCCTATCCAGTGACAAGCGTCCACGTGCTGCAGCCTGTGGTTGTATGTGTATATTCCGTTGCCATAGAAACGAACGTCTTTTCTTGCAATGCATCCAGCGTTCACTGATTACCATGCAGTTCCATACCGAATCCCATGACACACGTTTATTCATCCCTCGGTTTTATTTGGTTTTAAGTTTCTTCGGCTTTTAAACTTTCAGCTAGTAGGCTAAAGGCTGCGGGAGCGACATTATGGACCCTACCGCAGTTCTAGGAACGCGCCCCACCTGTGATTGCCAGTAAACTACGGTGGGATTCCATAACACCTACGCTGCTGATGTGGGGTCCTTTACACTATAAGGCGCCCTTTATGCTGCCTGTCCCACAAATGGGCGAATCCAGCAAAAATGAAATCACAGTAGGACCTACGCTAAAAAAAAACAATGTTGTGTGTAAATAAAACATTTGCCAGTCACAATTGCAGACAGAGATTATTTTTTTATTGATATTAGGCTACTTGGAGATTTTATGGATACATTAAGATTTATTTCAGACAGTATTGCATCCGCGGATCATCCATTGATAATTATTTATTATTCCACTGATCCGATCCTGTCCTAATCCGCGATTATCCCGGAACCGTGGACAAATCCGCAATCCGCTGATCCTAATGGTGATGGTAGGTGTATTGTACATACCTCCATAGTCGTGGTGATGGTAGTTGTAGTTTCATACCTCCATAGTCGTGAGATGGTAGGTGTAGTTACTAACAGGTGTATTCATAACCTCCATAGTCGTGGTGATTTAGGTGTAGTTTCATACCTCCATAGTCGGTTGATGGTAGGTGTAGTTACTAACAGTTAGTTACTAACAGGTGTAGTTCATACCTCCATAGTCGTGGTGATGGTAGGTGAGTTCATACCTCCATAGTCGTGGTATGAAGGTGGTAGTTACTCACAGTGTAGTTCTTACCGCCATAGTGGTGGTTATATGGCAGGTGTAGTGACTAACAGGTGTAGTTACTAACAGGTGTATTTCCAGAATACCTCCATAGTCGTGGTGATGGTAGGTGTATTACTAACAGTGTATTACTAACAGTGTAGTTACTAACAGGTGTAGTTACTAACAGGGTAGTTCATACCTCCATAGTCGTGGTGATGGTAGGTGTATTGTAGTTCATACCGCCATAGTCATGGTGATGGTAGGTGTTGTTACTATCAGTGTAGTTCATCCTAATAGTCGTGGTGATGGTAGGTGTAGTTACTAACAGGTGAGTTCTCACTCACCTCCATGTCGTGGTGATGGAGGTGTATTGCCCATACCTCCATAGTCATGGTGATGGTAGTGTAGTGTTTACCTCCTCCATAGTCATACCTCCATAGTCGTGGTGATGGTAGTTGTAGTTCTTACCTCTCCATAGTCGGTGATGGTAGTTGTAGTTCTTACACCCATAGTCGTGGTGATGGTAGGGTAGTTCATACCTCCATAGTCGTGGTGATGGTAGTTGTAGTTCATACCCTCCATAGTCGTGGTGATGTAGGTGTATTGTTCATACCTCCATAGTCGTGGTGATGGTAGTGTAGTTACTTCCACTCTCTGCTCGGTCCTGACTCTTCCCAGTGGTCAGTCCCTCCTGGCGGGGGGTGGGGTCCGTCGCGGCTCAGCGTCAGGGGGGTCCCGCTGGGCGAATCAGAGCCCACGTTGTGCCGGCGGACCCTCTCCCTAACAGAAGGGGGGGGGGGGCGGACGCGGGAGGACATTTAGTTTCACTGGTTTTCAAGATTATTTTCATACCAGGGCCCACTATTTATTCAGCATTTTGAGCCACAAATGGTGGGAGGACCACATTTGTGGACAGGTAGCCCCACAGACCCCGGAAAAAAAATCTTTTTTGCTTTTGTCCACAAATTCCAGGCTGGATTTGTGGAAACTAAACAGTCAAACATCCATCAAAATGACCATTAATCTTCTACAATTCTCTAGTTGTGTAGACTTAGGATATTTCACATGATGAATATTTTAACTCTTGAGTGTGTAAACATGAACCAAATGGACCCGCAAGGGTCCATTTGGTTTTCATTTTTACTCTCTCAAGAGTTACATCTGGTTGGAGTCTGAGATTGAAGTTGATGAACTGTCCATCATTTAGCCTGGGGCCACCTGGAACCCATCTATAGGACCACAGGTGGTCCCCGACCACCTGTTGAAAACCACTGTTTTAGTTGAACACTCCATAATCAGAATCAGATGTCTTCTTAATTCCTCCTTGCTGCCAACATTGGGCCCAAAATCCAAATCCTAATCTCCACCGACACACTTGCAAATTAGCGATTGTTTTCATGCAAATAATTTGCAAAATTACAAAAGACATCTTTATTTTTGGGACAAAGTGGTGGGCCTCCGTGGCTCAAATGCTGAATAAATAGTGGTCCGTGCTATGAAAAAGGTTGAAAACCCCTGTATTAGAATGTTGAAAATGGGTGGAATTCCCCTTTAAATTTAACATAATGAGTAATGTCAGGGGTTTTCAACAGGTGGTCCGGGGACCATCAGTGGTCCTTGAGAAGGTTCCAGGTGGTCCCCAGGATAAATGATGGAAAGCTGGTTAACCCAGATGTAACTTTTGAGAGTGTAAACATTTGCGGGTCCATTGTGGTTTCATTTTACACTCTCAGAGTTATGATATTCACCATCTAAATTAGCACCACTTAATAAGTCATGGTCATTTTGATCTCTATGTTTTGCCTGTTTGTTTGCAAAAAAATCATCCTGGAATTGTGGACAAAACCAAAGAAATCTTTAGTTTTAGGTTCGTGTGTGGAAAAAATGTTGTTAAAATAAATCGTGGTCTCTGGCTCAAATGCTGAATAAATAGTGGGCCCTGGGTTAAAAAAGTTGAGAACCACTGCTCTAACATGAAGCTGTGTTGTCTGGTGCAGCTTATAGTCAGGTGCGGCTATACAGGAAAAAAAAAAAATCGTTATTTTGCCCCGATTTAGCTGGTGCGGCTTATATTTGGTACGCTTATAGTCCAGAAATTACGGTAGTGTGATTGTGGTCGTTGTGTCAGTCGTACCTACTGTACCTGTCGCTTTGTGTCCTCGCGTCGGCCGTGGGGCGGCAGTGCGCTCGTGGTAGGAGGGCTGGCCCGACCGCACCCCCCACCGATCCTTGGCTCCTGGGAAAAGGGGAGGAGGAGGAGGAGAGGGAGGCGGGGGGGAGAGGGGGGTGGGGGAGGGGAGGAGGAGGGCGGGGTCCAGACGGGTGTCGGCCCCGAGGAGGGGCGCGGCCCCCCGCCGGGGGGGCGTGGCCTGGAGGGGCGCGGCCCGGGCTGTGATGCTGCTGCTGCTGCTCAGCAGGGTGGAGGGGGAGGGGCTGGACCAGAGCCATGCTGCCTCCCTGCTGATGGATGCTCAGCTGGTCAGCCACACGCTCTGGAACACACAACAACACAGAGACAGAGAGAGGCAGGGTGAGATCAGGGTTGCAAACTTGGAGCATTTGTCAATATATTTGGCTTTTTTCCAGACCCCCCTTATAGCACCAACATTAGTGAAAAACGAGGGTACCCATAATAAGGTACCATCCATCACCACGCACCAGGCATACCGTAATTTTTGGACTATAAGCCGCACCTGAATATAAGCCGCACCAGCTAAATTTGGGGCAAAATACAGATTTTTCATTGTATAAGCCAAAGCAAATTCCACAACAGTTTATTTACCTGCCATAGTGTCAAACCCTTACCACTGTTTCAGATCTCTGGTTATACTGTTACCAATACTGAATGGTCTAATGATGACAAATGAGGGCCAATACTGATACTTTTCTGGTACTGATACAATATTTGCCGATACCGATATGAACCAATGACAAAAAAAGGCCGGTCCGATACTTTTCCCGATACCGATACAGCATCGGGATATCCCTAGTTTTCAACCTTTTTGATCCCAGGGACTACTATTTATTCGGCCACAGACCACCATTTGAGGGCATCTTAGCCCCACAGTCCCCAAAACTAAAGATTTCTTTTGCTTTTGTCCACAATTCCAGGCTGAATTTGGGAAACAAAACAGTCAAACATGCAGATCAAAATGACCATTAATTAATTTTCTACATTCTCTAGTTGTGTAGACTTGGGGCTAATTCACACAATGGATATTTGAACTCTTGAGAGTGTAAACATGAAGCCAAATGGGCCCACAAAGGGGGGGGGGGGGGGGGGGGGGGGGGGGGTGCTGTGTGTCTGTGCATGCGCAACAGCGCGGCCACATTTCACCAACAACATGTCCAAACAGGGGCGGATCTAGGCATGGGCATGGCATGGGGGGTAATGCCCCCCTAAATACCCAGTTTGCCCCCCAAACACGATGCCATGCAAAACAACCCAAGATATTTCACATTAAAGTGCTTCTATTTAAAATGATTTGAACCACTACTACTGCTACTAACTAACTACAGCTGTGTCACCACTAAACCAACAGCATTTCATCATTGAAAACAGAAAACTCTCTGAGTCAGACCTTTAGCTTTATGCATGCTGCGTGTCTGTTGCAACTTCAACAACAACTGATGTTATTATTGATGCTTTACTTGACTAATAAAAGTCCTGTAACTGAAAATGGTATGGGGGCGACTTCATCGCCTGTGGCGCGAAGCGACAACATGTTGTCCAACATGTTGTCTTGCGCCCCCCCCAAATGGGACATGCTACATCCGCCCATGTGTCCAAATGCTTCCTGACAGGACAGCGTTTCATTTCTACTGACGGTCACAGAGTCTGCTGTCAGTGTAGATCTGGTCATGCTCCTCTCCGCTGGCTGGCCGTTGGCCACTGGCTGCTGGATACGTCCAGTCTGGACAACTTGGCGCATTTTTTTCAGACCCCCCTAATGCCAAAATTAGTGAAAAAACTCCTGGCGGAAAATCTAGTGCTTTTTTGCTGGTGAGTTGGGGCGAAATTGGTTGACAGGCGCCAGATATTAAACGCTTGTTTTTTCACCATTTGGCCTTAGCAGTGATCTCTAAATGATGATCCCCATTCCCGTTACATGCTAAACCCCTTATCCCAATTCCCTTATTTCATTTTTACTATTTTGAAAAACTTTTTGGAATATTTCAACATGTCAATCTATTAACACGTTGTGAGCTTGTAGACTGGCCATTTGAACTACTGAAACATGTTTTTTTTAATAGTTTAAAAAGGCAAAGAAGTTAAGGGATAAGGGGTTTAGCGGTAACGAAAATGGAGCCCTAGGTCTTTAACCAGCCAAATTTCTCAGATGTCACCCACTTTTCTCATAGACGGATGTATAAATGATGATCCGGTGGGCCAACACTACACGGTGCATTGTGTCTGCACACACACACACACACACACACACGCATATCAATTCTTTCTCCAGAACTGTCCAAACAGCCTCCATTCAATGGGAAATTCAAACAGCATTCCCTTCATGTCCTTTAGAACATTTCCTCTGCTTTGAGTCTGGTCCAGCTTCTCCTTCAGGTGTCACAATGACTAAATACGGCACAGAGGGACAGAGGGGGGGACCAGGGGCGGATGTAACATGTCCCATTTGGAGGGGGGAAAACATGTTGGAGGGGCAAGAGAAAATGGTATGGGGGCGGCTTCATCGCTGAAGAAGCCGCACCCATACCATTTTCAGTTACAGGACTTTTATTAGTCTAGTAAAGCATCAATAATAACATCAGTTGTTGTTGAAGTTGCAACAGACACGCAGCATGCATAAAGCTAAAGGTCTGACTCAGAGAGTTTTCTGTTTTCAATGATGAAATGCTGTTGGTTTAGTGGTGACACAGCTGTAGTTAGTTAGTAGCAGTAGTAGTGGTTCACATCATTTTAAATAGAAGCACTTTAATTTGAAATATCTTGTGGGTTGTTTTGCATGCCATCGTGTTTGGGGGGGGCAGACTGTGCATTTAGGGGCATTGCCCCCCCCATGCCCATGCCTAGATCCACCCCTGGGGGGGGGGGGTGGGGGGCAGGGGGGGGACGTCCCACCTTGGCCATCAGGACAGAAATGAGGTACTGTAGTTAGTCCATGTCTATAACATCAGCCAGCATCATTAGTGGTCCCCCAGTCTTTTCCCCTGGGTCTCCCAGGGGACCACGGATACACCGCCAGCAAACTGTCCAAGTCCACCTCTCTAGTGCGCCACCACTATATGGCCAGCTCAATCAGGTTCCACACCAAACCCCCCAGAACTATACCTTTGACAAGTCAGGAAGGATACCCGGCCAAACCAAACAAACTCACCCCACACATCTTTTGTACACTTCTGAAATGCTTTTGTGTTACCGGAAGTGCATTGATTTTGGTCTCGCTATACGAATAAAAGGGTTGGTAGTGAAAGACCCTCTACCACCCCGATTGCTCCGAGATCGTACACAAGACCAAGACACATTGAGGGCCAGATGAGACCAGGGGCTTTCCAGATGGCAACGATAAACGCCCGCGAGACAATGGGTGCAATTCCCAATCGCTGCGGTATGCAGGTATGGTGTAAGTCTTCTCATTGGCTGCATGGCAGCAAATCAGGTCTAGGGCCTTGAGGTAGGCCGAAAGCCTGTACCACCAGCCCTGGACCTGAGCTTACCAAATAATTACCCAGGCAGAATAATTAAAACCTGCAAGTCAAAAGGTCCAGAAATCACCTGACCCCCCAATTAAAAGTTACTGTACTCCCTGCTTTGTTCATCATGAGTTGAAGCTCTTGATGACTGGTTTTTAATTATTATGGATAATTATTTGGTAGGCCCAGGCCCAGGCCTGGTGGTATAGGCTTTTGGGCCGACCTCAAGGCCTTAGACCTGATTCACTGCCATGCAGCCAATGAGCACGGCCCCAAACCTGATTTGCTGCCATGCAGCCAATGAGAGTACTTGTACCATAACTGGCTATACCACAGTGATTGGGAATTGCACCCAATGTCTCTCTAGTAATATTACAATACAAGACCATTTAACAACTCCTGAAAAAATATAGCTACATACTGTAAACCAGGGCTGCCCAAAAGGTAGATGATCTACCAGTAGATCACACAGACCATGCAGGTAGATGACAGTCCTTTAAAATAAGGAACATAATACATAGGCGATAGGGGGTCGGGGCACATGGACCCTTATAGATCTATAACTCTCCAGAGTGTTAGTTTCATTTTGCACTCTCAAGAGTTCATTTTCAAGAGTCCACACAATTAGAAAATGGAGAATAATTGTTATTTTGACCAACGTTTTGCCAGTTCTCTTTCCCAATTGTGCACAAAAAAATTGAAAGTTCTTATTTTGGGTAGCAAGAGACTAAACTCAACATCACAAACCCTGAATACTGTTTCCAAACACACCAGTAGTAGCAAATATAAGAAAACTTTCCAATTCCCCTCCTGTATTTGTCATTATAAGAGCATTATTCTTAGACACTATAAGAGTAAGTAACATCATCATCACCAACTATTTCAAAGCTCAAACTTTCTAGGGAAGAAATGAAATGGATTTTCAGTAATGGAACAATCACATTATTGATGTGTAGATCTTTTTGAGTCAGTCATTTTGACACCCCTGCTGTAAATGGACTATAGCAGGGGTTTTCAACCTTTTTGACACCAGGGACCACCATTTATTCAGCATTTGAGCCACGGACCACCATTTGATGACATTTTAGCCCCAAAGACCTAAAACTAAAGAATTCTTTTGGTTTTGTTCACAATTCCAGGCTGGATTTTCCAAACAAAACAGTGTAGAGTTCTTAATTAAATAGTGCTAATTCAGATGATATTTTAACTCTTGAGAGTGTGAAAATGAAACCAAATGGACCCGCAAGGGTCCATTTGGTTTCATTTTTACATTCTCAAGAGTTACATCTGGTTAACCAACTTTCCATCATTTAGCCTGGGGACCACCTGGAACCTTCTCAGGGACCACTGGTGGTCCCCGGACCATGTGTTGAAAACCCCTGTACTATAGTATACAGTATGTCAGTGTTGTAGGTGATGTACTGTAGTGTGTATTGAATGTGATGTTATTGTGTTTCTCTGTTGTTTGTATGCAGTCAGAGCTGGACTGAAGATAACAGAGAGAGAGAGAGAGGAGAGCCAGCGAAATCCAAAAGCGACCTCGCCAGCGGGCGCCCGGTTTCAAAAGCGGGCGTCCGCTTTCACAAAACGGGCGCCCGTTTCACAAAAACGGGCGCCCGTTTCACAAAAACGGGCGCCCGTTTTCAAAAGCGGGCGCCCGTTTTCAAAAGCGGGCGCCCGTTTTCACAAACTAGGCTATGCCTAAACCTAACTCTAACCCTAAACTTAACCTCAGTAAACCTATGCCTAAACCTAACCTAACCCTAACCATAACCTTTTGAAAAGGGCGCCCGTTTGTGAAAACGGGCGCCCGCTTTTGAAAGCGGGCGCCCGTTTTTGTGAAACCGGGCCCCGTTTTTGTGAAAGCGGGCGCCCGCTTTTGAAACCGGGCGCCCGCGGGCGAGGTCGCTTTTGGATTTCGCCCCTGCTGAGAGAGAGAGAGAGAGACGCTGAATTCTCAGCAGGGACTTTCCTGTTTTAAATAAAGGTTTCAATCAAATGATCAAATGGCTGGCAGCTTACACACACACACACACACACACACACACACACACACACACGCACGCAACGCACACACGCACAAACACACACACACACACACACACACACACAGGGTTTGGCTGCTAGTCAACACCAACAACAGGACAGAATATAAAACAGTTACCTCCACGTCTTCATTAGAGCAGGGCGGATGTAACATGTCCCATTTGGGGGGGGGGGGGCAAGAGAAAATTTTCAGTTTTCATTTTCGGTTACAGGACTTTTATTAGTCAAGTAAAGCATCAATAATAACATCAGTTGTTGTTGAAGTTGCAACAGACACGCAGCATGCATAAAGCTAAAGGTCTGACTCAGAGAGTTTTCTGTTTTTTAATGATGAAATGCTGTTGGTTTAGTGGTGACACAGCTGTAGTTAGTTAGTAGCAGTAGTAGTGTTTCACATCATTTTAAATATAAGCACTTTAATTTGAAATATCTTGGGTTGTTGTTTTGCATGGCATCGTGTTTGGAGGGGCAGACTGGGCATTTAGGGGTACATTGCCCCCCCATGCCCATGCCTAGATCCGCCCCTGACATAGAGGCAGAGCAGAGGCTCACACCATGGTTTTACTTTTCTTTTTCACTTGAGAGACATTTTTAAAACGACCAGACCAACATGATCCTTTGTCTGTCTCTGTGTGTCTCTGTGTGTGTGTGTCTCTCTCTCTCTGTGTCTCTGTCTGTCTCTGTCCCTCTCCCTCTCCCCTCTCTCTCTCTCTCTCTCTCTCTCTCTCTCTCTCTCTCTCTCTCTCTCTCTCACTCACACACACACAAACAACACATGTGCGCACACAAAACAAGCCACCAAAAGAGCTTTTTCAAATGTAGGTGCTGGCGTTTACATGCAAGACAAACAAACAGTGTGAATGAGAGAAGAGCCACATTCAGTGTGGAAGTGGAAGGAGTTCCTTTGCCCTCCATTCAGAAACCCATAAGAGAGCTGAGAGT
>CM076981.1:3944415-3981159 GCA_039105355.1 Benthosema pterotum | reverse complement strand
CAGTGGATTTTTTTTATGAAACAACAACAACAACTTTGACAACAGATAGAGGATAGTTGCAGCTTTTGGTCCACCTGCAATGTGTTGGTGAGTTTGACGTTGTTTATTAATGCAATCAAAGGCAGAGCTGTTGTGAACGGTGTGAGTCGCGGGTCGCGGGTCCGAGAACAACCTCCGTCCTCCCAGCTTTTTGTGTTGGACCTTATGACTGTAGCCTACTTTGTTTTTTAAGAGCACATTCTCAAAAAGGGGATTTTTTTTTAAAGAGCAGAGCATCTTAAAGTGGATACACCATGAATTTGACATTTTTCAAAGAGTTGTTTTTTAAACTGTCAGACCTATATTGGGATATCTGGTTTTCTGCACGTAATAGAGGCTCATGAACAGGCATTCTCAGATTCTTCTGTTTAGTGATGTCACTAAAAATATTAGTTTTAGTAGTCCCTTCTCCCTTTAACTTTGCTTCCACCCTTTAAGTCTTTGGTATGCATGGAATCCACTCCCCCTCTTAAAGAAAATGAGACGGGGAATAACAATGAGGTGGGCGGATGGAAGCGGTGAGGAGGGAAGGGGGGTTGTTTTTGTGGACATTTCTGGCACTGCAGCCAAATAGCACAGTGAGAAAATATGAAAAATAATATTTAGGCTGTGTTGAAATGGCAGCCAATCAAAGTTTTACGGATGGAACGGTGCAGGGGCCATTTGTAAAGCTTTTCCAGTTTAGGGGGCGTCGTTTGAAATCAAAACATCTTCTGTTCCTCGACATTGTTCTCGGACCCGAGCGTCTGTGCGAAAAAAGACTGAGGATACATAGATTGGTCGAGTGATGATGATGTAATTTCCTGCTGAGGCTGGCGTCAGGAGGAAATGAGAGAAAGAGAGGGAGAGAGAGAGAGAAAGAGAGAGATAGATAGATAGATAGAGATCACTTCCTGCCCCTGTGCAGCTGTTAGCTCTGCTTTCAGACCACACCAATCGATCTCTGAGCTCACAGACCATCAGTCATAACATTCCCTTTAAAATACCAGAAGGCTCGAATTTCCTCCCCGAATTTCAAAAATCGTAAAGAAGTCTTTTGGGCCAAACCTGTGGAACGGTCGGCCCCAAACTACTAATCTGAAACATCTTTTTCCTTACCATAATTTTCTTTAAAGGCAACAAGAAATGAAATTAACTATTCGTTACCGCATAAAACGAAGGTCTAGTATAGGCCCACTTCCTGACTGAATTTACGTCTCAATTAGTAAACTATCATTACAAACAGTTAAACATGGCACAACCGTTTCATGGGTAAAGCAACTGTTCTTTGCGATCGCGGGATTGGGGGGGGGGGGGGGGGGGGCAGGCCTCCTGGTACCGTCCCCCGTTGTTTTTTTATACTTTCATTACCTCATTCTCCGCTTTTTTCTTTTGTTTTAATTCCAAAGATGAAATTCCAAGTTGCCTTTTGTTGTTATTTTTTTTATTAAACGATTGTCTCCTTTTTTTCCTAATCAAGTCCAACATTTTTTAAATATCGATTCTCCTCGAAAGTTTTACTGATGGGGACCAATCAATCGATCGATCAATCAATCAATCAGGCTACGGAGCCTGTGGAAGTTGTGAGACACGCTCGCATAGAAGATGGCTTGTTTTAAATAATATTGATAATAATAATAACCATTTTGTATTGCTCACATACAGTATGTGGGGGAGGGTGGATGTAATTGTCATGGTAGCATCCCTGTACGTGATAAAATCCTCATTCTACCACTTCTTCGAGTCACATGTTCAAATACTGGATTGCGATTGGCTTAAAAGCAGTGGTAAATAGGACCATAACCCTCGGAAACTTCAAAATACCCGGTTACGTATGCAAATCGTCCGCAATTCTGAAACAATTAATGATTGTAACTAAAGATCCTTGCAAGTTACAAGGTGTGTTTCGTTCATTTCTATGTACAAAGTTGGTAGAAGCGTGATTTCCAGTACCATGAAAGGGAGTGGGTTGTGCTACATGGCGAAAATTATCCTTTCATGGTAAATTCCTTACTTTAAAAAAAAAACTTCTACTACCACACGTCCAACCCCTACCCGCCACACACCACACACACACACAACACACACACACACACACACACACACACAACACACACACACACACACACACACACACACACACACACACACACACACACACACACACACACACACACACACACTCTCCAGTCTACATACAGTGTGTAGCTCTACAGTACCTACCATTATGTATAATTACTTTTGTTGTTATTTCAATTTTTTTGAGAATTATTTTAATGCGTTAGAACTAGATTTGCACTTTTTGTTTTCTTTCTTTTGTTGAGGATGAGTTCTAGTATATTATAGAGACAGAACCTGAACACGTGGACACCATGTCTTCACCCGGATGGACGGACGGACAGACAGGACAGACAGACGGACAGACGGACAGACAGACAGACAGATAGACGTGATCCACTTCAGGTGCAAAGTTTTACCCGATAACAAGTGCTTTTTTTCGGTGTTTCGCCCATAACCAAGTTTAATATGCTTTTTTAATTCTTTGCTATTTGTCCTAACAGAGACAAAGTATAAACTGCAGTAGAAATGGAAAAATGGTTTGCGGAGAGACATAAGCGAGAGGAGATGTGTTTTTATATATAAAGATAGATATATAGTTTTCTTTTTGTTTGTTTTGATGTTCCGTTTAGCTAAATTAACGTGATTAAAGGGAGAAACGGAGAAATAGCTTGTGGAGTTGTAGCTCGGTGTATTACTTGTCAAAACTCTGTCGTATTACCTGTCAAAAACTCCTTGTTTGTAAAGGGCAAACCTGCAGTTTTTGCGGTTTGCTCCTAAACATTATTAACAGCTTCCTGTCGTAGTTGGCATTGCTTCGCCAAACGGTGCTCTCACCGTTCCATCCTATTATTATTATTATTATTATTATTATTAGCACTCGAATCCTGGATCGTTCCTATTCCGGTAAGGTCTTATTAGGCAAATCGTCCGGAATTAGGTGAAATTTTCTGCGAAAAGAAAGTAGGGCCAAGGACGGGCCCCTGAGGGACCCCAAGTCAACAGGTTTTGTAAGTGGTTAATAATGAAAAGCTATAATATATCGCCGTCCTAAGAAAGCAAAGTTAACCCGACCAGAGCGTTGCACAGTGCTGTTTCATACACACCTCAAGCTATTATACATACATTATTACATTTAGCGATACAATATGGATCATTAGAGGCCTAATTTAAAACGATTAAACTCTTTCCGTATGTTTATTTTTCTCTTTCCATGACTTTGTTTTGTTTTGTTTTTATTCAGTGTTATATCTGTCATGATTCTGTTTTTTTAATATGTGTGTGGGTTTTTTTTTCCGCTGTCTTTGTCATGTATAACTGTAGTGGGGAATGGAGAGGGTCCTCTTGCGCTGGAGTAACGTGAGAGAGAGAGACAGAGAGGGAGAGAGAGAGAGGATAGAGAGAGAGTACAGAGGGGTTTTTTGTGTGTCTAAAATGGAAAACTTTAAAGAGGACGATGCATGTGTCTGATGCTTTGTGTAAGTCCTAAAGCCAAATGGACAAAATATACAGTATTATCAAATAAAAGCCAAATGTTTGAAAGAAAAATGCCTTGTGGTGTTATAATGTTGAAGATGTTAATTGGTACAACACCAACGCTTCCATTCGTAGGTCTGTTTAATGGACATAGTGATACGTCCGCGATTCACCGCCTATGATAAAAGAGAAGAGGATGATGCACGGGGGCGTGTCATGGTCTCCTATGGGAGGTTTGCACATGCTCAGTGTAAACAGGAAGTGCAATGATGGAATGTACCAGCAGAGGCGCTCGATAGAAATCCCATAACTTGTGAAGTAAATAATGAGATCCAGAGTAGTTGAATTAAACAGCATCACTCTTCCCTTTTCAAACGTCCACAGCACTTGATTAAACATTATCTATGTTTTTTTTTGTCATTTCACAAAATAAAAGTTGAACACATGTACTGTAATCAAAGCAAGCATCAAGAACATGGCAAATCTACAAAAGAAAAATATACAAAACAGTTCCATTTAGTATATATTTATTATATTATATTATATTATATTATATTATATTATATTATATTATATTATATTATATTATATTATATTATATTAAATAAAAACAGAAGTATTGAAGTATTCTTTTTTTATATTCTTTTTTATTTATTTTCCCCCCCCCCCCCCATTATTTTAGTTCATAGTCAGCAACTCCAGCGCCTCTGCTGGTACATTCCATCATTGCACTTCCTGTTTACACTGAGCATGTGCAAACCTCCTGCAGGAGACCGTGACACGCCCCCATGCACTATCCTCTTCTCTTCATCATAGTTCACCACAGCTGCAGCCGCCATGTTTGTTGTTTTGACGCTGTAACTGTTGCACCATTGAGTGACAGGGCTGCTGGCCAATCAGCTGCGTCTGTTCGAACTCGTCGTCAGACCAACCCCCAACTCCGACTCTTGGTACCAAAGTAAATCAGAGCTAGACAATAGAAGGCCAGAAAACCAAGAGCCTTCTCGTGGGAGAGTTAGGATATTGGTGTACCCGGAAGCAGAGGCCGGAAGCACAGCGTAGCAGCCAGGTCACGTGACTATTCAGAGCCTCTTTGAGTGATGATAACGCTCACTGCTCCTACAGTCTCGCGAGACGTATCGCGTACCTGTACCAGCAAGACTTTGCTGGTCCCTATTAAATCCCATTCATTTTATCGACTTCTGGTTTCAGAGTGGACTCACAGGGCCCCTCCATGCTCCTCCAGCAGCACGGCGGCCTGGCGCATATAGGAGTGAACGGGAATATCCTAACTCTCCTTCTAGAAGGCTCTGGCAGACCAAGATGGATCTACTACTCTGAACCAGGCTAGTGCTGTATATACTGTACCCTTGGCCCTTGAGACATTATCAAATTAAAGGGGAAGACCACCCATTTTCAACATTTTAATAATTATGTCATTAATATACCTTCGAGATGTTGTGTATGTGGACATGATAAAAAAAAAGTTCCCCCAATTCTGTATTTCCTAAAAATGGAGGTCTGAAAAAAAATCATTAACATGGTGAAAAACATCTGATGACATCACCAAGATGTATTTCACCATGTTAATGATTTTTCTTTCAGACCCATTTTTCCTGAGAGGGTACAAATGGAACCAAATGGACCCGCTAGGGTCCATTTGGTTCACATTTGTATCCTCTCAGGAAAATTTCGAAAATGGGTGGAATTCCCCTTTAAAAGGTTAGTTCGTTCAAACTTGGCCCGCGGCTTTGTTCAGTTTTAAATTTTGGCCCACTCTGTATCTGAGTTTGACAGCCCTGCTGTGTAGTGTTTTTAAAGTGGTGGATATATTAGAGTCCAGGAGGAGGAGGTTGGAGGGTTGTGGGAACGAGAAGGCAGAGCCGCACGGTTTAAATGGATGTGGTGATCGACTCAACAGGGAAAGAATTTGAGAAATTTGCAGCGTGAGCCCAGAGCGCTGCAGCGGTTTCTGTCATCTTCGGCCTTCTCTGCTTTAAGAAAAAGAAAAGAAAAAGGAACAAAGTCCGTTGCTGCCAGAGAAACAGAACGGTAGAATGTTCATAGAGAGTGTCGGCAGGGGCGTAGCTAGCAATTCTGGGCCCCCTGCAAAGCTTTTCCACATGGGCCCCCCTTTCCCGGCGGCGTTAAAGGGGAATTTCACCCATTTTTAACATTTTTTTCCCGTTAGGGTTCATTTGGTTCCATTTGTACGCTCTCAGAAAAAAAGAAGCATCTAAAGAAATCAATCAGCATGGTGAAAATACATCTTGATGATGTCATCAAGATGTTTCACCATGTTAGTGGTTTTCTTCAGACCTCCATTTCTAGGAAATACAGAATGGGGGGAAACGTTTTCATCGTGTCCACCCAGCACCTCTAAGGTATACTAATGACATACAGTATTAGAATGTTGAAAATGGGTGGAGTTCCCCTTTAAAATGCTTCAATCTGGTGCACTTTGAGATCAATTATATTTGTTATAATAATCAATGAAAATAAAACCTTATTAATGCAAGCTTTGGCCCCCCCTAAAATTGTCTAACTTTTCCCCACCTATCGACGCCAATGAGTGTCAGACGTAATAACAGAACGGTAGAATGTTCATAGAGAGTGTCAGACGTAATAACAGAACGGTAGAATGTTCATAGAGAGTGTCAGACGTAATAACAGAACGGTAGAATGTTCATAGAGTGTCAGACGTAATAACAGAACGGTAGAATGTTCATAGAGAGTGTCAGACGTAATAACAGAACGGTAGAATGTTCATAGAGTGTCAGACGTAATAACAGAACGGTAGAATGTTCATAGAGTGTCAGACGTAATAACAGAACGGTAGAATGTTCATAGAGTGTCAGACGTAATAACAGAACGGTAGAATGTTCATAGAGAGTGTCAGAGGTGATTTCTTGCGTTCTGCTTTACTTGTCTCCACCAGGGGCGGATCTAGGCATGGGCATGGGGGGGCAATGCCCCCCTAAATGCCCAGTCTGCCCCACCAAACACGAATGCATGCAAAACAACCCAAGTGCTTATATTTTAAAATGATGTGAAACACTACTACTGCTACTAACTAACTACAGCTGTGTCACCACTAAACCAACAGCATTTCATCATTGAAAACAGAAAACTCTCTGAGTCAGACCTTTAGCTTTATGCATGCTGCGTGTCTGTTGCAACTTCAAAGTCGAGTATCGACGTGTGTGTGCGTGCGCACGTGTGTGTGTGTGTGTGTGTGTGTGGTGCGTGTGCGCACGCGTGCGTGTGTGTGCGCGCGCGTGCCTCAAAACCTAATACCAATAAGTACAAAAGTAAGTAGGTCAGAGTACTGACCGGAATATCAATTAATGCCTTCTATAAACCTGAGGTGTGTTGACTGCAGTCTTACATGTGGGTCAGCCAGGAGGACTTGTTGTGAAACAAGCGCTCCTCACGGTCAGCCAGGAGGACTTGTTGTTGTGAAACAAGCGCTCCTCATACATGGGGTCAGCCAGGAGGACTTGTTGTTGTGAAACAAGCGCTCCTCAGGGGGTCAGCCAGGAGGACTTGTTGTTGTGAAACAAGCGCTCCTCATGGGGTCAGCCAGGAGGACTTGTTGTTGTGAAACAAGCGCTCCTCATGGGGTCAGCCAGGAGGACTTGTTGTTGTGAAACAAGCGCTCCTCATGGGGTCAGCCAGGAGGACTTGTTGTTGTGAAACAAGCGCTCCTCGTCGCCACCACTTCAACACAGACAGGACAACCGCATGGTTTCACAGAAAGGCTGTTCAGACTCAGAGGTCACAGGGGCCGATGTAACATGTCCCATTTGTGGGGGGGGGGGGGGGGGGGGGGGGGGGCAAGAGAACATGTTGGAGGGGCAAGAGAAAATGGTATGGGGGCGGCTTCATGATGAAGCCGCACCCATACCATTTTCAGTTACAGACTTGCTATTAGTCAAGTAAAGCATCATAATAACATCAGTTGTTGTTGAAGTTGCAACAGACACACAGCATGCATAAAGCTAAAGGTCTGACTCTAAACTAGAATATACTGTAGCTTCAAAAAAAACTAGAAATCTAGTGTCAGAAATAGAATCTAGTGTCAGAAACTAGAATCTATAGTGTTAGAAACTAAAATGTAGTGTCAGAAAATAGAATCTAGTGTCGGAAACTAGAATGTAGAGGCAGGAGAAAATGGTATGGGGGCGGCTTCATCGCCCGTGTCGCTTCGCGCCACGGGCGATGAAGTCGCCCCCATACCATTTTCAGTTACAGGACTTTTATTAGTCAAGTAAAGCATCAATAATAACATCAGTTGTTGTTGAAGTTGCAACAGACACGCAGCATGCATAAAGCTAAAGGTCTGACTCAGAGAGTTTTCTGTTTTCAATGATGAAATGCTGTTGGTTTAGTGGTGACACAGCTGTAGTTAGTTAGTAGCAGTAGTAGTGGTTCACATCATTTCAAATATATGTGGGTTGTTTTGCATGATCATCATGATCAGCCATCATGTTTGGGGCAATGCCCCCCCATGCCTAGATTATTGCCAACCGTTCCGTAAAACACGGAATCGTTCCTTATTTCAGCATAAAATGATGCGTTCCGTATTGAATCGATACGGAACGCGGTTTGTTCCATATTTTCCTTAATGCCTCCTGTGCGATCTGTCGCACAAACATCAACACTGAATTTAACAATAGTGAACGAAATAAAACTGGAGATATATTTAAGACAGCACAATTGCTCTGTGGTGTGTGCACACAGGACCTCTCACGAGCAGAAACCATACCAAAACCTCCCCGTGGCTGCAGATCTGCATGTGTGTGCGTGGTGCGCTGGTAGCTCTCCTGCTCTGTGTGCCAAATCCTGCCGTACCCAGAGCCGTAGACTTAGAGAGTTGCGCAAACTCCCAGGGCCATAGAGTAAGGACAGTTATGCAAACTCCCCACAACAACTGTCACAGACTCTGTTCTCATGACTGAAACTGCACCCAGAGATCGATTTGATGTTTATCTGTGTTTTTACAAGATGTTAAGTACTTTTTCTATTTCCCTGCCTAATGCTGCTGATGTGGGCATATGCCTATAGCCAGGCTATATAAGGCTAATATTTGGTTGATTGTTTATTAGTAAAGTCTAATAAATGTGTGTGTATTCAATAAAGGTTTTGCCCATTTAACAAACTTCTAAAATCAAGATTCTTAAGGTTATAAAGACAATGGACTAGGCTACTTGTTCATAATGGATTAACGTTATACAGTGCAATAGGCCTATACCGGCCTACCCCTTCCTTACTGACCACAGTAAACAGGCCTTAACTGACCCCAGAGGTTAATATGGTATGTGAAATCATCCCTCCATCTTCATCCGCTTATCGTTAGTTGGGTCACGGGGGCAACAGCTCCACAGAAACCCAGACTTTCCTAACCTAACGGTCGCGCGTCACGGTCGTAGAAGTGTTCCTTATTTCAAGATCTCAAAGTTGGCAACCCTAGCCTAGATACGGCCCTGTTTCAGACTCAGAGGTCACACTGCAGTGATGCAACATGGTCAGGGGTGGATCTAGGCATGGGCATGGGGGGCAATGCGCCCCTAAATGCCCAGTCTACCCCACCAAACATGATGGCATGCAAACCACCCAAGTGGTTTCATTTTACAATCTCAAGAGTTACAAACCTACAGACCTCCAAATGGACCAAAAGGGTCCATTTGGTTACCAATGGTCCTTTCTAGGAAGGAAGGAGGACTCTATCATAGGAGGAAAATGGTGAAAAATGAGGGTTTTATCTCTGGCCCCTGTCAACCAATTTCACCCCAACTCACCAGCAAAAAAGTTTTAGTTTTTCACTAATTTTGGCGCTAGGGGGTCTGGAAAAGAGCTAAACATAGCGAGAAATGCGCCAAGTTGGCAACACTGCATTCCATATTATGATCCATTTACAGCTTTACACAGAGGGGACTGTACTGTATATATTTAGAGTAGCGCCGCCACCTAGTGGCAGGTAGAGGTAATGTGTCCTGTCTGCTAGGAGGACGGAGAGGCCTCATGAAACCACCAACCTAGAGCAGGGGTTTTCAACAGGTTGTCCTGGGCTGGGGACCACCTGTGGAACCTGGGGGGATTCCAGGTGGTCCCCAGCTAAATGGAAAGTTGTTTAAAAAGATGTAACTCTTTGGTGTTCTGAAGAGTTATAATTATTCATCATCTGTCTACACAATAACTAATGGTCATTTTGGTCATTTTGATCTGTTTGACTGTTTTGTTTCCCAAATCCAAATTACTATACTAACCAAATTACTATACTACTAACCGATAGGGATGTCCCGATGCCACTTTTTTTCATTTCCGATCCAATCCTGATACCTCTGTTTTAGCCAGTGTTGGGAATATTACTATACCTTGTTAATGTATTACTTATTACCTTAAAGGTAGGGTAAGTGATTTGAAATTCATCCTGTAGTTCCAGCCTGGTGCACTAGGGGCGCCAAACAGTAGCTACACTATGTGAGCCTGCTGCTCGATCCTGATTGGAGGAGAATTCGCGGTGACCTGGGGAACTTTTATTAGCTCCTCTGCTAACGTGGGGGAGGGGGAAACTCCATATGTGGTTTCCACACCTTATAATAGAGCATTTTAACAGAAAAAAAATATTTTTTGGGTGATATCTGACAAAAGTGAAATCACTTCCCCTACCTTTAATTTTAAAGCAATATATTATATTACAATATTACTGTCTGAGCAAGTGTAATATATTAATATTACTATTACATATTACTTAAAAGAAAAATGTTGTGCAAAATATATAATTAAATATTTAGTGTCACTATTAATCAAATATTGTGTAGGCCAGTGGCATAGCTAATAAAGAAAGCGCACTTGGCTATCTGGGAAATCCATATGAAATCAACTTGAAAAAAACGTCCTCCTGAATAAATAATTTGATGACAAATTATAGAAAATAAGTAATTATTTAACTTTGCAGTTGTCAAGAAAATTTCACAAGAACATTTTCAACGAGACAGATTGACAAAGTAATATTGAAAGTAATGCAGTAATGCAGAAAGAAAAGTATAATATGTTATATTGTTTTTGTTAAGTAATATATTTATATTACAAGTGAAGTGTATTTTTTATCGTAATACACAGACAAAAATCGGAGCACGGAGATAAGGAGTTCAGACGCTGGACAGCAGAGATGTTGTTCAGATGGTTTGAAGCTTTATTGCAGAGCATCGGCAGCATTACAGCAGGCGGTGTCTGCCTGGGCCGGAGGGCCCAGGACAACACGTGTGTGTACCGTGGTGGTACACACAGACTGATTCTCGATCACAACATGACATGGGGTTCTTATACATTTTTACAACAGAATACGCATTTACCCAGACGCCAAAATGGCGCCATATGCTCTTTGAACTGATGCAAAGTACAATCACACATTCAAATGAAATCCCTTGATCATGTCCTTTTGTCATGCCAACAACACCTTATTGTCTCACAAATGTAGCCCTGGCTCAGACCTAGGGGTCCCTGCCATTCTCTAACGACGCCCCCAGAAAGGTGATAACAGTATAGGGCCTAATTAACATGGAATGACTGGTAAAATATGTACTGCTTTGTAGATTATGTCATGTAGATTATGAATATTGATTATTAACGAGACTTCACTCCCCCCTTTGATGGTTGATCAAAAACCATCACAAAAACAATAATAATCTATATTCATAATTATTCCATAATTGTTGAAACAGGATGCACCCCCCTTTGACCCATACCCAACCCTACACTCCCAGGTATCAGAAAGTCCAGTAAACTACAGGACAGAATTTTCTCCCCAAAAAGTTATGGATATTTTAAGACTATCGACCACACAAAAGTTGCCAATATGACTCACTTACTTTACAATTAGCGGAGTATTTCTTCACGTTATTCAAACTTTTAAGACTAAAAATGTTACGCACAATGAAACACATCACATAACCCCCTCCTTTGAGAGTTACATGACGAAATGCCTCGATCTGCCACCTTTAGCAAACAAGACGAGAAAGGCCTCTGTTCCATCACCTTTTGACGAAACAAAGACAGCACCATTACCGATAAGAAAATAAAAAAACACATTTTAAGCCACTTAATTTAAAACACTTAAAGAGTTACTCTCAACACTTGACCTGTAATTGAATCTATTTTTGGCAACTACGAAATCTCAAAATATAGCTATAATGACGAATTGAACTTTAGCCTTACATTTAACTGATTTTAAACAAGACTTTTGTCGCTTTTGAACTCACAAAGAGCATTTTTAGAATATGAATAATAAACGGGTTTATAACAGTTTAAACTCTGCTGTAATAATCTCACATAGTAGATGGAGCGGACTTAGAACCAATTTAAAACGCCAGAGTCTAATTATTAATAATTCACAAATCTCTCCATATTAGGCAATTTAGCCGCATTGATTAAAATAGGCCGTTTTAGTCAATGTTTCTAATTAGCACGACAAATAACATATATAAATCAACATTTGCCTTCTCATTTACGTTGACTTTAGACTCACATAATAACACACAATTATGAAATCGAAAACTACAAGGAATATTACGTCTTAAATAGTTTCGACATAAAACAACGGAAAATCTTCCTTCTTGCAGCTTAACTGTTCTCTCTTTTACCTGGAAGTGTCCGGTTAGAACATGGATCGAGTGGGAGATGTTTCTCCTCCGGTATTTTCCTTCTTAACAGTCCATGTCCATCTGAAAAAACACTATATCATTTCCCCCTCCAAAACTCATTTGGCCACAATGAGCTGGGGAAAGAAAAAGAAGGCCTCGCCCACGTAGTTTCATCCACGGACCCCCTCTCGCGGGCTCCCGTGAAGGCCGCAAGCTTGGTGGATCAGTCCCGCGCTGCTGCTGCTCTACGCGCCGCGGAGAAGTAGTTGTCCTCCCCACGTGGAGACCCCGCCGCCGGCCGGCCGCCAGGCCCCGGCGCGCGTTGCCGCCGCCATCCGCTGCTGCTGCCATCCGCTGCTGCTGCTGCCCCGTCCACGTTGAAGATGATGAAGAAGATCCCTCGCATGGCTATGACGGCCCTCGTCCAGCGCGCCGCAGTTCACCTACGGCCCGTCGACCGATAGCCCAGCGACTGCAGGCCGCGGACCGTCACTCCTCCGTTGTGTCCCCCGCCGTCATCTCGCTGCGTTGAAAGCACCCAGTTGCGCATCTGGGCGATCCTCCGCTCGCAGACAGGACAACAAAACTCCGCTCCCCGTCGCCGATCAAAAAACACTCATTGGATCGAAAAATGAAGCTCCCCTGGTTCTATTCGTCTTCTCCTCGCCTGCCACGCGGGAGGCCCGGGTTCGATTCCCGGCCAATGCACCAAATGAAGTGTATTTTCATAATAATACACAGACAAAGATCGGAGCACGGAGATAAGGAGTTCAGACGCTGGACAGCAGAGATGTTGTTCCTCAGATGTTTGAAAGCTTTATTGCAGAGCATCGGCAGCAAAGCATTACAGCAGGCAGTGTATGCCTGGCCGGAGGCCCAGGACAACACGTGTGGGTCGTGGTGGCACACAGACTGATTCTCGATCACAACATGACATGGGGTTCTTATACATTTTTACAACAGAATACGCATTTACCCAGACGCCAAATGGCGCCATATGCTCTTTGAACTGATGCAAAGTACAATCACACATTCAAATGAAATCCCTTGATCATGTCCTTTTGTCAGCCAACAAAACCTTATTGTCTCCAAATGTAGCCCTGGCTCCAGACACCTAGGGTCCCCTCCATTCTCTAACGACGCCCCCAGAAAGGTGATAACAGTATAGGGCCTAATTAACATGGAATGACTGGTAAAATATGTACTGCTTTGTAGATTATGTCATGTAGATTATGAATATTGATTATTAACGAGACTTCACAAGTTACTGCATTTTGGTAATATATTATGTAATATATTGAGTTACGTAGTGCACATGTCCCAACACTGGTTTTAGCCGATACCAAATATCGATACCAGAGAACAATACACCAAATGGGAATAGCAGACTACTTACTGAAATGTGCACTTTAGGCAACTCTAAAGCAAACTCCACATTTCATTTAAAGGTAGGAAAGTGATTTCACTTTTGTCAGATATCAACCACAAAAAAAAAAAAAAAAAAAAAAAAAATCTGTTAAAATGCTCTATTATAAGGAGTGCAGACCATATATGGAGTTTCCCTCCCCCACGTTAGCAGAGGAGCTAATAAAAGTTCCCCAGGTGGTGGCGAATTCTCCTCCAATCAGGATCGAGCAGCAGGTTCACATAGTGTAGCTACTGTTGGACGCCCCTAGTGCAATAGGTGGTACTACACCATCAATTTCAAATCACTTACCCTACCTTTAACTACATAGTCTCAACCCCTTACCCCTGGTCGACTCCCTTGCCCCAGTTAGACTGGCATATTGCCAATATCAATGTAACCCGAATATGACAAATTAAGCATTGATACCGATATGACCAAAAAAGGGCCGATGCCATACTTTTTCCAATACCGATTAAAGTATCGGGACATCCTACCTGATTAGTATTACGAAATACTAATCTCTAACCCTAAACCTAAACAGTACAGAGCAGTGAAACGTCACCACGGTTCACCTGCCGCGACAAATGTCGTGGCCGTTTTGCATAACCGTTGTGATGGTTTGTCAAAGTTGACAAACTGTCAAAGGTTTGTCAACAGATGTAACTCTTTGAGAGCGTAAAAATGAAACCAAATGGACCCACAAGGGTCCATTTGGTTTCATTTTTACACAACATACAGTAAATGATACCCTGGGCCCAGAGTCTTCCCCCACGCCCCCTACTGGCGTAATGGCGCGGGCGCAGAAGACTTCAAGGAATCAGAGGTGGATCTGGGCTGGCTCAGCACGAACCCTGGCGAGCCTATCAGAGTGCGTTTCCACATAAAAACAAATGACGCAAATCAGCAGAGACCCAGTTTGTAGTTTTTTCGAAGCTAGGCCAGCCAACAAGGCACTGGTACTGGGGACTACAGACACTGCGTACTACTGGTGCCTGTGTTCTACGTGGCAATCAGTGCTGCTCTGTTTGGTTAGATTCTAACCAATAGGAGTTATCCCTGGAAAGTCGAATCCCATTCGGCCAGCGAATCAGAACCCTCGCTCCCTCAACTCCAGACTCATACAAGCTTGCTTGTAATGAGTGTGGTGAAGCCAGGCTAAGTAAATGATACAAACCAACAGAGACCTACACAAGCCTTTGCTGCTCTCACAAGAATGATGGTGGCAAAAGGATCCAAGATAGAATAGGATTTATTTGTCACTGACTGATACAGGCTCCCATGTCTCCCATGTCTGTATTATTATTTTTAGCACCCCCTAGTGGCCCCCTATGGTCGCGGCGTCACACATCAACCCACAGGCCCCTGTTGTTGTAGCACAAAACCCTAGACCCCTGCAAAACCCTAGACCCCTCCAACCGTAACCCTAATCCTAAATGCCTGACCCTCAACCTAACCCAGGGGTCAGCAACCTGCGGCTCAGGAGCCGCATGCGGCTCTAGAACACAGCCCTAGTGGCTCCCTGGCTGTAGCATTATTACATACACACTGGGCTCTAGAACACAGCCCTAGTGGCTCAGTGGCTGTAGCATTATTACATACACACTGGGCTCTAGAACACAGCCCTAGTGGCTCAGTGGCTGTAGCATTATTACATACACACTGGGTGATCCACACCAAAATAATATAAACATTTCAGTCACCCAAAACGCGTTGCGCTGTCTGACAGTTACCAGTTAAAGTAGCACTTGGCCATGTCAAAAAAAAGCCCAGCAGTTATCAGAGGTGGAGCTTTCAATCTGAACCACCCATTTTCAAAGGTTTACTCAGTTTACTATGTCATTAATATACCTTAGATATGCTGTGTGGACTAGAAATGGAGTTCTGTAAAACTTCTTTATTTTTTTAGAAACTCCATTTCTGAAGAAAGGTTGTGTTTCACCATGTTAATGATTTTTCTTTAAGGACCTTTTTTCCTGAGAGTGTGCAAATGGAACCAAATGGACCCGCTAGGGTCATTTGGTTCACATTTGCACACTCTCAGGAAAAAAATAATAAAAATGCGGCACCAGACAAATTTGAATTTAATTTTGGGGTCAAAAATGGCTCTTTCAAGTGCATTTTGGAAGTGCCACTAGTGCATTTTGGATCTTGTCCAGGCCACTAGGTGGCGCAGGCCACCGGGAAAACTCCCTGTACTCCAGATGGCCAATCCGCCCCTGTATCCTGCATTGAATGAGTGTTGGTGTTGAATGAGTGCCAGGGGAATGGGTCAGGCTGGGCGGTTTAGCGTTACTTTTTGTTGTTCTTGGCGTTGAGAATGAGGTCAGTCTTCCTGCTATTGTCAGCGGTTACAGCAGTTCCCTTTCCTTCCCCTGTGGTGTGTGTGTGTGTGTGTGTGTGTGTGTGTGTGTGTGTGTGTGTGTGTGTGTGTTGTGTGTTGTGTGTGTGTGTGTGTGTGTGTGTGTGTGTGTGTGTGTGTCTGAAACCCAGAACAAAATCTGCGTCAGGGCCGGATCTAGAGGGGGGCAGGGGTGGGCAGAGCCCAGCCCACCCAAATGTGCATCCTGCCCACCCAATGAAAGGCAATATCAGTGATCAGCCGATTATTTAACTGATTCATCGATTAATAATCGGATTATGACTCTTATTTAGTTATCACCTTAAAATGGGATTCTGCCCATTTTCAAATGGAACCAAATGGACCTGCTAGGTCCATTTGGTTCACATTTGTACACTCTCAGAAAAAAAAGTTCCTAAAAGAAAGATCATTAAACATGGTGAATGTCACACACACACACACACAAGTTAGGGTTAAGAAAACATGGAATGCTTAAAAGTAGTGTTTTTGACGGTACAATGCCATAGCTATTGATGTAAGAATTTAAGTAATTTTGGTTATTGTCAAGAAAACCATGGAAAATGAATAGTTCTTAGTTCTTGAGTTAAGCTCTCATGACCCAGATAGCAAAATCCATTGATGCAACGTTGAATTCTGGTTATCTAACCAAAATTCAACGTTGAATCAATGCATTTTGCTATCTGGGGAGCTATTTTTTTGCACATTTAATTGAAGAGCTTGACAATGTTGTTCTCAATGATTGTTTCTAATTGTGTAGATTATTGTCTCCACCGTAAGGTGGTGATTATAATTCGCACTCTGTCCGTCCGTCCGTCCGTCCGTCCGTCCGTCCGTCCGTCCGTCCGTCCGTCCGTCATTTATACACTCTCAAGTTAAAAGTTAAAATTGTTTGTATTTGTCCTTTTTCTTTCTTTTCAAATCTTTTTATTGATTTTCATAGACAAAATATATTAAATGTTGGAGCCACAAAATATAAACAAAATAAAGGAAGTAATAAAAAATTAACAATTTGTGACAATTGATTATTGCAGTGTCTATTGTCTTATTGCACTGGGGAACAATGGAAACGTTATTTCATCCCAGCTGTATATGTCCTGACAAGGCTGACATACACTGGAGTGACAAATAATTCACATGAATATTCATCATGTGAATTAGCCCACGTCTACACAACTAGAGTATGTAGAAGATTAATGGTCATTTTGATCTACTGTATGTTTGACTGTTTTGTCAAAAAAAGGTAAAAAAAAAAAAACCGCAGGGTGAGGTAACAGGGTAGGTGGTGATTACGTTTTCAAGCCCTGTCTGTCCGTCCGTCCGCCCGTGCGTGCAACCAGTTGCCTGCAAGAAACATAGTCGCCACCTTACAGTGGTGACTCGCCAGTATGAGTCACCACTGTAAGGTGGCGACTATGTGACTGTTACGTCACCCTCATGTCACCCTGTGAGGACAACATTTCCCCCACAGGGTGTCCGTTACGTAACCCTGTGGGGGAATGTTACCCTCACAGGGTGACGTTACCGTTACGTCACATGACTGTTACATAACAGTCACCCTGTGGGGGTGACTGTTGCCCTCACATGGGTGTGTATGTTACCGTTACGTCACATGACTGTTACGTCACCCTCACATGGTGACGTAACAGTCACCCTGTGGGGTTGACTGTTGCCCTCACAGGGTGACGTAACAGTCCACCCTGTGGGGGTAACTGTTGCCCCTCACTGGGTGACGTAACAGTCACCCTGTGGGTTGACTGTTGCCCTCACAGGGTGACGTGACTGTTGCCCCTCACAGGGTGACGTAACAGTCACCCTGTGAGGTTGACTGTTGCCCTCACAGGGTGACGTAACGTTGCCCTCACAGGGTGACGTGACTGTTGCCCCTCACAGGGTGACGTAACAGTCACCCTGTGAGGTTGGACTGTTGCCCTCACAGGGTGACGTAACGTTGCCCTCACAGGGTGACGTAACAGTCACCCTGTGGGGGTAACTGTTGCCCCTCACAGGGTGACGTAACAGTCACCCTGTGGGGGTAACTGTTGCCCTCACAGGGTGACGTAACAGTCACCCTGTGGGGGTAAACTGTTTGCCCTCACAGGGTGACGTAACAGTCACCCTGTGAGGGCAACAGTCACCCTGTGGGGGTGACTGTTGCCCCTCACAGGTGACGTAACAGTCACCCTGTGGGGTAACTGTTGCCCTCACATGGGTGACGTGACCCGAGCCGCTGGAGACTTGCAGGTCTAGTTTATATAATGTTTTTGGTTCTGTGACCCAGAACATTCATATCTTGTACAGGACTTGCTTATATTAGGCAAGTAAAGGCTCTTTCAGAGAGTCTGGAATTTCGGTGGCCACCGCGAGCACCGCTCAGAGCACCGCGACCACCGCTATTTCATAGACCACTAGCAGCACCTCGCCCTCCCTCCCCTGTTCTCCCTCGCGTCCATTGTTGTTTATTTTCCCCTCTGCTTTTCTCTCTACTTCCTACCTCCCTCAATTATAATACATTCTGCTGCTTTTATGTTTATTTCGTTTTCTGTTTATGTCATTGTGTCTATCATTGAATCCCTTCGTTTCCTCCTGGCCGTCGTGCTGTGGTGTGTTTTCTTTTCTTTCTTTTTTTTTTACCAGCTGGCAGCCGTTAAAAACAAGCAACGGTGCTCCTAGAGTACTGGAACCACCGCGCGGTGCGGTGGTTAGTAAAATCCAAGAGGAGGGCTGGGAGGTGCGGTGGTTGCGGTGGTATGACGTCATATTGTAGGCAACGGTGGTCGCGGTGGTCGCGGTGGGCACCGAAAATCCATCTCTGAATAGGCCTTAAGCGTCAATAATAACAGCAGTTTTTTTTCATTATTGTTATTTTAAATATTATTGTTATTTTAAATATAAGCACTTTAATTTTAATATATATAATATATTATAATATAATATAATTTTAATATGTTTGAGATTTGGGTTGTGTGCATGCCATCATTTTTGGCGGGGCAGTCTGGGCATTTGGGGCCCATGATGCACAATTGCACATGCCTATAGATCCGGCCCTGCATTGGATAAAGGATCAACATAAATGCACCATGTATGATGTAAGTTAACTAATGTACACTGCTTTGCACATTGTCAAAGTCGCATTATTTGTCACTACGTTACCGCAGCCAAATTGGTTCTCCGCCTGTGACCCATCACTTGGAGTGGTGAGCTCCAAGGAGTGGTGAGCTGCGGCTTGCTGCAATCCCCCAATCCATCCCTTTGATGCTGAGTGCCAAGCAGGGAGGCATTGGGTCCCATTTTTGTCTCCACCATAAGGTGGTGACTATAATTTGTACCCTGTTCGTCAGCCCATGTCTGTCCGTGCACGCGATTACGTCATGATGACGTCATATATGGAGCTGTCAGTATTCAGTATATCTCCGTCAGGCTCAGGTTTGCACAGTTCAGGCCTGAGCCCGGACGGTGGACAGGTAACTGGGGCACAGATAACTGGGACTCCTGCCCCCCCCCCCCCCCCCCCCCCCCCCCCCCCCCCCAATTGGGAAATGTTACATCGCCCCTGACATGCATGGTATATATTTAACATAGTAAGTGAAAGTTAGTAGTGAAAGTATGTAGTGTGCAAAGCAGTACGTGTGTGTGGGCATGTGCGTGCACACACACACACACACACACACACACACACACACACACACACACACACACACACACACACACACACACACACACACACACACACACACGCACACACACACACGTTCAGCTGGGTGTGGCTGGGCTCTAAGTTTGGCTCTGCTATGCCAGGCGCGATAAAAAAGGGGAGTGAGCATGTGTGTGTGTAAATTGATAATCACTTCCAAGAATACATCAGCAACTGTTCCAAGTGTGTGTGTGTGTGTGTGTGTGTGTGTGTGTGTGTGTGTGTGTGGGTGGGAGGGGAACTCAGTTTTTAACATAATATGAGTCTTGTCATTCTTCCCAAGAGCCAAGAATGTTAAGAATGTTTTGCTGTATGTTAAATGATTCAAAATGACTACATTAGGTATGTGTGTGGTGAGAATATATCACTGTGTGTGTGTGTGTGTGTGTGTGTGTGTGTGTGTGTGTGTGTGTGTGTGTGCGTGCGTGCGTGCGTGCGTGTGTGCGTGCGTGCGTGCGTGTGTGTGTGTGTGTGTGAGAGAGAGAGATTTCAAGTGCAATGTCAAGTGAATGGATGAGAGCAATAGTGAGGTGGGAGGAGAGTGAGTGAGAGAGAGGGGGGGAGAAACAGACAGACAGACAGACAGACAGACAGACAGACAGACAGACAGACAGACAGACAGACAGACAGACAGACAGACAGACAGACAGACAGACAGACAGACAGACAGTACACTACTGTACAGTACAGTCAAGAGGGAAGAACAGGGTGAACGATGTCTTTTCAGGGACCACGTTGGGTGTAAGAGCCCGGGGCTCTCTGTGTGTGTGTGTGTGTGTGTGGTGTGTGTGTGTGTGTGCGTGTGCGTGTGCGTGTGCGCGTGTGCGTGTGCGTGTGCGTGTGCGCGTGCGTGCGTGCGTGCGTGCGTGCGTGCGTGCGTGTGTGTGTGTGCGTGCGTGTGTGTGTGTGTGCGTGTGTTATGATGCTGCCCAACGTGACTCGCTCCACACCAGAGGCAGGAAGAGGAATCCAGGGATCCACTAAGCTCTGCGGTGGTGGAGGTGGTGGAGGTGTTGTAAAGGATGCTCTTGTTGTGCTCGGATGTAAAAAGAAGAAGAAAAAGAAGAAGGGGCTGTTTTCCTCCTCTTCAGACTGTCCCAAACAGCCCTGCAGTGGTCCAGCGGACATCACCACGGCCACCATGAGGATACAGCAGCAGCGGTCGGTCAGAGAGCTGTGTGCGTCCAGCTTCCAGACCCTGGTCTGCCCCATGATGAGAGCTTTCACCTCCACCACCTCTGTTCATACTGCTGGAGGTGAGTGGAGGCGAGTAGTGAGGGAGTAGTTGAGTGAGTGAGCAGTTTGGGCAGTAACTATAATTAAATATTACAGATTACTGTCTGTAATACTACTAGAGGTTCGGCCGGCCGTCACAGTTGAAATGAAAAAAGTTTTTTTTTTACCGAATCCACTGGCTTGAGCCGTGGCATAGGGCAAAAAAAAGGACGCACACGCAATTGCGGTCTATGTGTTAAGTGTCCTTGGGCAAGACAGTGAAGTATTATAATGACTCTACTATAAAAAAATATATATATCCTGCATATCAGCGCCCCCACCACCTCAGGACATTGTGGTACTGCAGCTAAACTGTCCATAAAGAAATGACAAGGACTGCTTATATCAGTGATGACCAGTGTTGTGAATAACGCCCTTACAACTAACGCCCTTACAGTAAGGGATTACTTTTTTCAGTAACTTCTAACGTAACTCCTTACATTTCCCAAATCCATAACGACGTTATGATTAGTGTACCATCGTTACTATAATTACTCCGTGGCGGCGGCAGGACTCGCTGCACTGTGTGTTGTCTTGAGCTGCGGTAAAATACGCTCTCAAACGCAAAGTAAAGTAAAGTAACGCCCTTACTTTCGTAATTTAGTAAGGAATAAAGTAACTAGTTACTTTTTCAGGGAAGTAACTATAACTATAATTCCCTTACTTTTTAAAAGTAACTTCCCCAACACTGGTGGTGACTGAGGCTCAAACCATTAGAAATAAGCTTGAGGGACGTATGCAATAAAAAATCATTTTAGGAATTTAGGAATTTGCACTTTAAACAATTATAATTAATCATTAGCAGGGGTTGACACTAAGGTCTTGAAGGCACTTGCCCATCGGGCAAGTGCAAGTCAGGTTCTACTTGCCCTCAGCTCATGGTCACTTGCCCCCCAAAAATATATTGTAAATTTTGCAGATGTAACTCTTGAGAACGTAAAAATGAAACCAAATGGACCCTTGCGGGTCCATTTGGTTTCATTTTTACACTCTCAAGAGTTAAAATTCATCATCTTAATTAGCCCAGGTCTACACTGTAGAAGATTAATGGTCATTTTGATGTGTATGTTAATTTGCCTGTTTTGTTTCCCAAATCCAGCCTGGAATTGTGGATATCTAGAAAGCAGGGAAAGACACAGAGGCAGAGTGCAATGACTGCCTTCAAGACAAATTTATCTTGTGTTGTGTTATAGTGCACTAAGTTACACACTTGATATAGCAGTCTTCACTTGCCCCACCATTTGTTTTACTTGCCCGAGGCAAGCGGGCAAGTGTTAGTGTCAAGCCCTGATTAGAAATAGAATCATAATCAGGCACAAAACCTTCAGTGCAGACATGTATAAAGACCAGAGGTTATTATAGAGTTTGTATGATTAGACATTCATGGGTTAAAGGTCATAGGGGTTAGCGTTACAGCCATGCCAGGTTTATATATTCTGTTACATGGCGGTGTCACACACAGGGGCGGATCTAGCATGGGCATGGGGGGGGTCTGCCCCACCAAACATGATGCCATGCAAAACAACCCAAGATATTTCAAATTAATGTGCTTATATTTAAAATGATTAGAAAAACTACTACTGCTACTAACTACAGCTGTGTCACCACTAAACCAACAGCATTTCATCATTGAAAACAGAAAACTCTCTGAGTCAGACCTTTAGCTTTATGCATGCTGCGTGTCTGTTGCAACTTCAACAACAACTGATGTTATCATTGATGCGTTACTTGACAAATATCCTGTAACCAAAAATGGTATGGGTGCGGCTTCATGAAGCCGCCCCCATACCATTTTATCCTCTCCCCCCAATTGGGAAATGTTACATCCGCCCCTGGGTCGCACACCACAAATAACAGATCTACAAAGCAATGTCTACAAGCTCACAACATGTTAATAGATAGATTGACATGTTGAAATATTCCAAAAGGTGTTTCGAAATAGTAAAAACGAAATAAGGGATTTGGGATAAAGGGGTTTAGCATGTACCGAAAATAGAGCCCTAGGGCCTAGATTTTCGTCACCTCTAAACCCCTTATCCCTTAACTTCTTTGCCTTTTTTAAAGATGGGGTGCCATGATTTTTTTTCCAACTTAAATCATGATCATCAGGTATTATTGTTATATGAAGAGAAAGATTCTTCTCAAAAAGGTGTACAGTATTTGTTAAAATGATGTTTTTATGTGGACTTCCCACCAGCTCATTAAGTATGCCTGGTTTGCCTGGTGGGTGGTGATGGGTGGAGATCCACCTGAACTGAAGCCACACCCACAGCTGTAGTTGGATGGTAAAGGAGGAGGAGTTAGGGGAGGAGCTGATGATGTGATGTCACTACATTACAGCCTTCGCCATTGGTACATTTGACTTGAAAGGTTTTAACCTCCAGGAAGAAACCCTAAATACAAAGGGAAGGCATCATTACACATAAAAAACAGACCAAGGGTTCTAATGAAGTACCATCACCTCTTAAACATGTACAAAATTGGGAAAAATACAAAAATCACGGCACCCCCTCTTTAACTAATTTAAAAAACATTTTTGTAATCGTTAAAATGGCCAATCTACAAGTTCACAATGTGTCAATAGATTGGCACGTTGAACTATTCCAAAAGGTTTATCAGAATAGTACAAGAGGGATAACGGTTTTGGGATAAGGGGTTTAGCGTGTAACGAAAATGGAGCCCCGAAACCCCTTGTCCCTTTTTTTACTATTTTGAAAAACCTCTTTGGAATAGTTCAAGGTGCCAAACGATTGACACTGTGAGCTTGTAGGCTGGCCATTTTAACTATTGATACATGTTTTTTAAAATATTTAAAAAGGCAAAGAAGTTAGGGGATAGGCAAAGGGGTTAAAAAAGAGCATTTGCCCATACCCGAGGCGGGGTTGGCGAAAGGGCCTTTCTGTGTGGAGTTTGCATGTTCTCCCCGTGTCCCCTAGGGTAGATACCCTCACATGTTCTCCCTGTGTCCCCTAGGGTAGATACCCTCACATGTTCTCCCCGTGTCCCCTAGGGTAGATACCCTCACATGTTCTCCCTGTGTCCCTATAGATACCCTCACATGTTCTCCCCGTGTCCCCTAGGGTAGATACCCTCACATGTTCTCCCTGTGTCCCCTAGGGTAGATACCCTCACATGTTCTCCCCGTGTCCCCTAGGGTAGATACCCTCACATGTTCTCCCCGTGTCCCCTAGGGTAGATACCCTCACATGTTCTCCCCGTGTCCCCTAGGGTAGATACCCTCACATGTTCTCCCCGTGTCCCCTAGGGTAGATACCCTCACATGTTCTCCCCGTGTCCCCTAGGGTAGATACCCTCACATGTTCTCCCCGTGTCCCCTAGGGTAGATACCTCACATGTTCTCCCTGTGTCCCCTAGGGTAGATACCCTCACATGTTCTCCCCGTGTCCCCTAGGGTAGATACCCTCACATGTTCTCCCCGTGTCCCCTAGGGTAGATACCCTCACATGTTCTCCCCGTGTCCCCTAGGGTAGATACCCTCACATGTTCTCCCCGTGTCCCCTAGGGTAGGTAACCTCACATGTTCTCCCCGTGTCCCCTAGGGTAGGTACCCTCACATGTTCTCCCCGTGTCCCCTAGGGTAGGTACCCTCACATGTTCTCCCCGTGTCCCCTAGGGTAGATACCCTCACATGTTCTCCCCGTGTCCCCTAGGGTAGGTAACCTCACATGTTCTCCCCGTGTCCCCTAGGGTAGATACCCTCACATGTTCTCCCCGTGTCCCCTAGGGTAGATACCCTCACATGTTCTCCCCGTGTCCCCTAGGGTAGATACCCTCACAAAAACATGCTGTAATCCTGGGCTCTAAACTACCTCCCCCTGGCCAGCCGGGGCGCCTGATGGAGGGGACAGGAACTGGTTGGAATAACGTGTTCCTTCCACGCGCTACGTCCAACCAGGGAAACTCCCCCCTGTCGGGTGAAAAGAAGGCAGCTTGGACTCCTCATGCATTTAAGGAAGCATGAGGCCAGTCTGGTGGAGGTTGGCGGAGGATGTGTAGAGCCCAGGATCACATTAGGAATTGGCACTGGGTGAAAAAATGGGTTACAAAATCGTGGGATAAAATATTAAAAAAAAAAAAAAAAGAGCATTGAATGTCAAATAATTGGGGAAAAAACACTGTCTTATATTCAGGCAATAGGGTATAATAATAAAAGCTTATTAATCCAAGCTTTTATGCTTTGGGTCCCCACCCCTCGACGCCCGTGGTCCCCTGGCTAACAGACCCTGACCAACCCTGCTGGTCCCATTTGTACGGATAAACCCTTGGCTATGGTTAGGAAATACTTGACCACAATGACCACATAGTGACCCTTCCCTTGGCAAAACATCATCACAGTTGGTTGTGAAATGTGTTTTATTGCAACAGGGATGTCCCAGTTCTGTATGCACTATAGTCCACTCAGACCACCGTGCGTTTCAACCAGTGGTCCTTGAGAGAGTTCCAGGTGGTCCCCAGGATAAATGGTGGAAAGTTGGTTAACCAGATTTAACTATTTGAGAGCGTAAACATGAAATGAGTTAAAATATTCATCATCTGAATCATACCAAGTCTACACAACTAGAGAATGTAGAAGATTAATGGTCGTTTTGATCTGTATGTTTGACTGTTTGATTTCCCAAAACCAGCCTGGAATTGTGGAGAAAAAGCAAAATAAATCTTTAGTGTTTGGGGTCTGTGGGGCTAAAATGTCCTCAAATGGTGGTCCTCCATGGCTCAAATTGTGAATAAATAGTGGTCCCTGGTATGAAAAAGTTTGAAAACCACTGCTATAGAGTACACAGAGACTACAGATGAAGTATTAAAAAAAAAAAAAAACAAACAAAAAAAAAAACGTACAGTATTTTTGTATCAAAAGTACTCATTTAGAACGTCCCATTTCTACTTCAATTTTTGTGTTTACACAGACCCCCAAAGCTGGACATATAGGAGGGAGGGGCTAGTGCAAAAAATAAATATATAAATAAATAAATAAAATATAATATCACTCTCTTTCTCTCTTAGGGCTGAAGTGATTAATGTATGTTTAGTTTTACAACTTTTAAGATTAAGACTAAGTGCCGTATTTGTCATTTTTGTCTCTTAGTGGACTAAAAGTAATAAGACAAAATAACATAATTTCTGGACTATAAGCTGCACCTGAATATAAGCCGCAACAGCTAAATTTGGGGCAAAATACAGATTTTTCCATGTATAAGCCGCACCTGAATATAAGCCGCACCAGACAACAACAAGCTTCATGTTAGAGCAGTGGTTTTCAACCTTTTTGATCCCAGGGCCCACTATTTATTCAGCATTTGAGCCACAGACCACCATTTGACAACATTTTCACCCCACAGAACCCAAAACTAAAGATTTATTTTGGTTTTGTTCACAATTCCAGGATGGATTTTCGCGAACAAAAGAGGCAAAACATCAAAATGGGATCAAAATGAACATGACTTATTAATTAAGTGGTGCTAAATTTTGATGGTGAATATCATAACTCTTGAGAGTGTAAACATGAAACCAAATGGAAATCCATTTGGTTTCATTTTTACGCTCTCAAAGACTCACATCTGGTTAACCAACTTTCCATCATTTAGTCTGGAGGGCCTGACTGGAACCCTCTCAGGGACCACTGGTGGTCCCCGGACCATCTGTTGAAAACCCCTGTTAAAAAAACACCTGTAAAAATCCATAGATTAGCCGCACCGTTGTATAAGCTGCAGGGTCAAAAGCATGTGAAAAAAGTAGCGGCTTATAGTCCAGAAATTATATACGGTACTCTCAGTAAAAAGTAGCTAAAACATTTGGCAAACTATCAGTCATTCAGCCGGGACCCCCCCCCCCCTCTTCATGGGGGGTCCTTGGACATCCAGAGGACTATCAACAGCAGTAATTGTCTCTCTATACTCCCCCCCCCCCACCCCCCACAGCCCCTCCTCCTCTCAACATAGTATCCTGTTTGTCTGTGTCTAAACGTCTAAATAAAGCTCTGATTCACGCAGACAGCTGTCTGTGTGCCTTTCAACACTTCCTCCATGGATCAGTATGAACCTCACTGTCAGGCCATCCCATAATATGAAGAACCATCGGGGGCGGATCTAGCTATGGGCATGGGGGGGGGGGGGGGGGGGGGGGTAATAATAAAAAATAATAAAAGTCCTGTAACTGAAAATGGTATGGGTGCGGCTTCCCCCCAATTGGGAAATGATACATCCGCCCCATGGGGGCAGTTCTGAATAATAAACTGAGGGCCACAGGGGGTGTTCTGGAATCAGTATTATAATGATTAAAATATGAAATAATCTGCATATCAGCGCCCCCACTGCCTCAGGACATTGTGGTGCTGCAGCATAAAAACGCTTTAAAAGTACAAAGAAAGAAGAACTGACAAGAACTGTTTATTATTTTTTTATTTTTTATTTTTTTTTATCAGAGTGGTGAGTTTGCGGTTTCAAACATTAGAAATAAGCTTGAGGGACATAAGGGACATATACAACATATTAAGCATTAAAAACATTTTTTTGCACTTTAAGTATTTGTTGTAATTCATGGAAACTGCAGGTTGTAGGCTTTGCTATACTTGCCTTGCTTTAGTTTGAACTAATGTAAAGTGTTGACTTGTAGTTAAATAGTTAAATATGCAGTAGATCAAACCGTTTTTATTTAAGCTGTAAGTGTGTTCATTTGGAGTTCAATAACTTTCAAAGTCTCATAAACAGAGGCTTGTTATGTGGCATTTAGACTAGATGGAGACTCTACCCTGTGGTTGGCTGTGTGTGTGTGTGTGTGTGTGTGTGTGTGTGTGTGTGTGTGTGTGTGTGTGTGTGTGTGTGTGTGTGTGCGTGCGTGCGTGCGTGCGTGCGTGCGTGCGTGCGTGCGTCAGCGGTTTACCGTTAGCGATCCGCTCCCCGATTGGCCCTTGGTATCGAGACCACGCCTACTACACGCCTCTCTCTCTCTCTCTCTCTCTCTCTCTGTCGCTCAAACACAGATCCATCTAGTGTCAGAGTTGCGACATTGAGGGGTCAGAAACTGAGCGCTCGAGCTGCAGTTCATGCAGCAGGACTCGTCCCTATTTGTTGTCCCCATTCTCTATACAAATCTATGCACGAGAGCCGCCATTGGACTGGCCCCATGAAGTGAACGGAGTTGTCGTAACTCTGTCTAAACTTATATGGCTCTGGCTCAAACACGCACGCACACACACAGTTGTCATCATCCCGTGTGTGACACACACACACACACACACACACACACACACACACACACACACACACACACACACACACACACACACACACACACACACACACACACACACACACACACACACACACACACACACACACACACACACACACACACACACACACACGGAGCGAGCACGTCAACTCCAGTCAAAACGCCGCTGCTTAGTGCTTACTTACTTACGTTCGTTTAGGTTGTTTATGAATGAAATAAACATCAAACTACACACCAAAAAATAACGGGACGCAGTGATGGTGCAGAAGTCTGAAGATGGAGTGGGTGAGTTAAGTTTTAAAACATAAATAAATCAAACAGTCCTATATTTAAAGTTAAAGCGGCTAAACCTGATGGTTAGCAGCAGCTAAAACAACTCCAGATCCTGTCCGTTAATCCGTCGCTCAGTGTGTGGAAATCAACAGATCTACAAGCTCTCAGCGGCGACGCGCTGAGAGCTTGTAGATCTGATGATTCCACACACACACTGAGCGACACCTTTTACTGTAGCTTCTGAAACAGCTGCTGCGAAAACTGCTACTAAATGCACTGAGTTGTTAGTTGTTAGTCGAGTTGCTGCTGATTGTTTGTGGGAAAACAGAAAGAAAGATAATCTAGACTTGAAAGATTTTAGTTCCTATCTTCCTATCATAGACCATTCTGACAGCCTAGATCGAAAATATTGTCAGAAATCGTTGAAATATGGCAATATACCGGTCTGTTGACAGTCTGAAATCTGGTGTTTGGGATTTGTTAGTAGGCTACCGTTTATCCAAGCGAATTGATTCTGACTTTACACTTTGTGTTATGATATTGATATGATGGGCCTGTGCAAAATGTCTAATATCGATCGAATAAACATGCCAGATTTGCTGTAAGTTCACTTGTACTTGAATTATACTGTGATTCTCCAAGCCGTTGTGAGTTTTATAGAGTCAAGTATACTTGACTTGTACTGTAAACCTCATTTCTGTTTATAAAAAAATGTCATTCATTCAGTCAGTCTTGATCATCCAAGGCTAGGGATTGTACAAAAAGTTGTCCAAAGTTGTATTTGTTTGTTGATTCATTCACTTCATTCAAAAGAGTTACAAAGTTGTATTGTTGATTGATTTATTATACAAAGTTGTCTATTTCTGTATTGATTGATTGATTAGGGTTACACAGTTGTTGATGTTGACTTGTATTTACAGTTTGTAGGGTAGGCCTACAGTTGACAGGAGTACATGTCATCATATTATACTGTAGCCACTGGGTTCGAAAAACAGAGTCAAAACGTGTACAGTGCTGTGTCTCATATTAGTGTGTTGATTTGTCTTATGCAGATTGTCGATAAATTGATTTAATTGATATCTGAATAACTAACAGTTTGCAGACAGCACAGACATTATGGTTTACAATACATTAACATAGGGGGGGGGGATGTAACATTTCCCAATTGGGGGGGGGGGGGGGGGGGGGGGGGGTTATGGGGGCGGCTTCCATCCCTGAAGTCACATTTTCATTGACAGGAGTTCTACAATATTAGTCAAGTATAAGCATCAATAATAACATCAGTTGTTGTTGAAGTTGCAACAGACACGCAGCATGCATAAAGCTAAAGGTCTGACTCAGAGAGTTTTCTGTTTTCAATGATGAAATGCTGTTGGTTTAGTGGTGACACAGCTGTAGTTAGTTAGTAGCAGTAGTAGTGATTCAAATAATTTTAAATATAAGCGCTTTAATTTGAAATATCTTGGGTTGTTTTGCATGCCATCGTGTTTGGTGGGGCAGACTGGGTATTTAGGGGGAACATCCCTCCCCCCCCCATGCCCATGCCTAGATCCGCCCCTGATTAACATTGTTAAAAGGGTTACACAAGGGCCTTCTTGTTTCTGTTGTGGTCATGGTCATTCAGTTAATGAAGAACCATAGACTGTCAGAAGTGGGAATAGCTCAGCCTACTGTTACTATACTGTAGAAGTTACCACAGTGCAAATGATTATCAGTAATTCCCCAGGACTTTTTTGAGTTAAAGCAGGGGTTTTCACCATTTTTCATACCAGGGCCCACTATTTATTTCAGCATTTGAGCCACGGAGGACCACCAGTTGATGACATTTTAGCCCCACAGACCACAAGATTTTTTTATGCTTTTGTCCGGATGGAAACAAAACAGTCAAACATACAGATCAAAATGACCATTAATCTTCTACATTCTCTAGTTGTGTAGACTTGGGGCTAAATTACATGATGCATATTTGAAACAAATGGACCCTTGCGGGTCCATTTGGTTCCATGTTTACACTCTCAAGAGTTAAAATATTCATCATCTGAATTAGCCCAAGTCTACACAACTAGAGAATGTGGACAGTTGTCCTCAGTGCGTTTAAACCTTATTGTCGATCATTGACACTCCACTGGTGTATTTCTGCAGAGGCGGATCTAACATTTCCCAGTTGGGGGGGGCAGGAGAAAATGGTATGGGTGCGGCTTCATCGCCCGTGTCGCTTCGCGCCACGGCTGATGAAGCCGCACCCATACCATTTTCAGTTACAGGACTTTTATTAGTCAAGTAAAGCATCAACAATAACATCAGTTGTTGTTGAAGTTGCAACAGACACGCAGCATGCATAAAGCTAAAGGTCTGACTCAGAGAGTTTTCTGTTTTCAATGATGAAATGCTGTTGGTTTAGTGGTGACACAGCTGTAGTTAGTTAGTAGCAGTAGTAGTGTTTCAAATACTTTAAAATATAAGCACTGAAATATCTTGGGTTGTTTTGCATGCCATCATGTTTGGTGCGGTATAGTCTGGGCAATGCCCATGACTAGATCTGCCCCTGCAATAAAGTATACAATCAATTGAAAAAGTAAATACACAAAGTCCACAAAATCAGAGTAGTGTTGGGTCACCAGACCAGTAGCTTTAGTACCAGGGGCGGATCTAGACATGGATGTGGGCAATGCCCCTAAACGCCCAGTCTGCCCACTAAACACAATGGCATGCGGGAAAAAAATCTAATTAAAGTGCTTATATTTAAAATGATTTGAAACACTACTGCTGTTACTAACTAACTACAGCTGTGTCACCACTAAACCAACAGCATTTCATCATTGAAATGCTGTTGCCCCCCCAATTGGGAGAGGTTACATCCGCCCCTGTTTAGTACTGACTGACTGACTGACAAACAACTAATCCATTACTGGAACAAGGGAGTGTATTATAGTAGAGGTTTATGGTGCAACATATAATGTGTGTATGTGTCTATTAATAGCCCCGGGTCGGGCCTGAAAGCTCCTATTATTGAATGGTTTGGGACAACAAGGGCAGAGCTTTTAGTCGGGCAGATCTTTTAGTCGGGGTAACTGGAGAACTGGGGGCAGACCCCCCTCTAGAACAGAACAGAGGACCTCTGAGAACACTGTTCCCTTCATCATTCAGAGTTTATTTTGTTACTACATTTTTAAATTACAAATGATCACTCAAATCGCCTACATCAGGGGTTTTCAACCTTTTTCATCCCAGGGCCCACCATTTATTCAGCATTTGAGCCACGGACCACCATTTGATTACATTTTCACACCAAAGACCTAAAATTAAAGAATTATTTTGATTTTTGTCCACAATTCCAGGCTGGATTTTGCCAACAAAACAGTGTAAACTTCTTAATTAAGTGGTGCTAATTCAGATGATGAATATTTTAACTCTTGAGAGTGTGAAAATGAAACCAAATGGACCCGCAAGGGTCCATTTGGTTTCATTTTTACATTCTCAAGAGTTACATCTGGTTAACCAACTTTCCATCATTTAGCCTGGGGACCACCTGGAACCCTCTCAAGGACCACTGGTGGTCCAGGGACCACCTGTTGAAAACCCCTGGCCTACATGTTTAGACCTGTGCAGTGACATCCCCGGCCCGGTTCCAGAAGTCGATTCCCCATTCATTTTCCTCATAGACTTTTTGAAAATGGTTTATTTTCAAAACAAACTCGGGTCGTGACAAATCATGACAACAAACACAATATTATCATATAATATGTAATTAGCAACAAGGAGAAAACGGAAGGATAGTACAACACTTTTTGTTTCAATTTTTATATTAGAAATTATTTCATGGTGCCAAAACATTGTGTGTGTCATCATGATTTGCCACGACCCGAGTTGGCTTTGTCCGCGGCGTAATCGTCTTTATATAGATCATTTTCGAAAAGTCTATGAGTAAAATGAATGGGGAGTCCAGTCCACTTCACTGCGCAGGTCTATAGCCTAATTAGTTACTTGAATTAAAAGGGGAATTCCACCAATTTTCAATATTTCACTGTCATTAAAGATCCAGTGAAAAAAATGTTTTCCACACTTTGTTTTTAGACAGCAACCGAATTTGATTTTTTTTTTCTTAAAACAAAAATGTACTGTCCTGATGACATCCATTTGACATGTATGTTATTATTTCCACAATTCTAATGACAGTAAAATGCTGAAAACTGGTGGAATTCCCTTTTGAAGCCAAATATTTACCGTAATTTCCGCACTATAAGCCACTACTTTTTTTTTTTTTTTTTTTACATGCTTTTGGCCCTGCGGCTTATACAAGACAGAAGCTTTGGTAGCCACAGTCATTTTGGGGGATAAATAAGAAGATGTAGGATCATTTAAGGACAGGGTCTCATAATGACATAGCGTGCGTGTTCAAATCTCTGCATATTTCCCAGAGTACCCGTGCTTATGTGCCTGGCACACCTGTGGAGGATTGGCACACACCTGTGACTGGCACACATCTGCCAGCACTTGAAATTCAAAAAAATTGTGAATGCCAACAGAACAACATTTAACTTTAACTTTACTGTATCTATCTATCTATCTATCTATCTATCTATCTATCTATCTATCTATCTATCTATCTATCTATCTATCTATCTATCTATCTATCTATCTATCTATCTATCTATCTATCTATCTATCTATCTTCACTTTTTTTAAAGGAAACACAACCAATTGAGGTGTCCACAGCAATGTTTAGATTTGTGGTCTTCAACCAGTGGTCCGGGGAACACCAGTGGTCCTTGAGAGGGTTCCAGGTGGTCCCCAGCTAAATGATGGAAAGGTGAACCTTGGAACCTTGGAACATGGAAATGGTTAACCAGATGTAACTCTATGAGACTGTACTTCACTTGTACATTCATTTGCACACTCTCAAGAGTTAAAATAGTTATCTGAATTAGAATTCTACACAACTGGTCATTTTACATCTACGATTGACTGTTTTGTTCCCCGAATCCAGCCTGGAATTGTGGACAAAAGCAAAAATAAATCTTTATAATGTCCTCATGGTGGTTTGTGGCTCAAATGCTACAGTGTAAATAAATAGTGGTCCCTGGTATGCAGTGTTGTAGTGGTACTTTTATAAGTGGGGGGACGCCTCTTAAGACACGTGCACGCACACATGCATGTGCATTCGCGTGCACCTGCACAACGCAGACAGACACACTATTAAAACATGCATATTGAATAGTATATTGAGAAAGATGGTTTACAATGCTTAATTGTATCCATAAAAGTAAATGACAAGTCAAAAAAACAATTTTTGCCCCCAAAAATATTTTAGATGTGAGAGAAGTGGGGGGACTCCGTCCCCCCGCGTCCCCCCTCCACTACACCCCTGCTGGTATGGCAATGGTTGAAAACCACTGGTTTAGATGCCCGTTACTGGGCCTCTGGCCTATATTGCTGTAAGGGCACCGGGCCTGCAGTGTTTTGGAGAACTGAGCGCTTGAGCGAACTGATCCTGACTTAATGTAGTGTCATGTGGAGGAACTGAACTGGCCTGTATTCAGGGGCCGGATTTAGCCAGCCCTACTAGGGTGGGCTGGAACAATGGCAGGGTGGGCAGCACCAACATTCATATATGAAGCAGGGCTTTTCAACCTTTTTGACACCAGGGCCCACTATTTATTTAGCATTTGAGCCACGGAAGACCACCGTTTGACATTTTAGCCCCACAGACCCCAAAACTAAAGATTTATTTTGCTTTTGTCCATAATTTCAGGCTGGATTTGAGAAACTAAACTGTCCAACATACAGATCAAAATGACCAGTAATCTTCTAGATTCTGTTGTGTTGTGTAGTTGTGTAGACTTGGGCTAATTCAAACAATGAATATTTTAACTCTTGAGAGCGTAAACAATAAACATGAAACCAAACGGACCCGCAAGGGTCCGTTTGGTTTCATGTTTACGCTCTCAAAGAGTAAAGTTACTGTACATCTGGTTAACCAACTTTTTACCATTTAGCTGGGGACCACGTGGAACCCTCTCAAGGTCCCCTGGTGGTCCCCGGACCACTGGTTGAAAACAACTGATAATACCTTTCATTGGGTGGGCATACATACAGGATGCCCCCCCCCTCTAGATCGGGCCCTGGAGAGAACAACTGGGGCAAATCCCAGCTCTGCTCCGCACTGCCCTTTTTCCTTAACTTCATATAAAGTTGGGCCAAGTTCCGCCCTTGCCCTGGGCCACATTCCTTTTTAGATACGGAACACGGCATTCTTGGTTCGCCTTTTAATTTTGTTTTTACTGGTTTTGGACGGAGTGGAGCGGTGTTGTTGTTGTTGTTGTTGTTGTTGTTGTTGTGGTCATAAAAGCAGGGATGAAGTGGTTTTCCAACTCTTCCATCACACCTACAGTATCAGCTCAGTGTGGTTTCCACACCTGGCAGCTCAACACCCAACACAGAGATTAGTAGAGTTTTCCACAGGACCCAAATCAGGGGCGGATGTGACATTCCCCAACGGGGGGGGGGGGGGTATGGGCGAAAATGGTTTGGGGGCGATGAAGCCACACCCATACCATTTTCGGTTACAGGACTTTTATTAGTCAAGTAAAGCATCAGTAATAACATCAGTTGTTGTTGAAGTTGCAACAGACACGCAGCATGCATAAAGCTAAAGGTCTGACTCAGAGAGTTTTCTGTTTCCAATGATGAAATGCTGTTGGTTTAGTGGTGACACAGCTGTAGTTAGTTAGTAGCAGTAGTAGTGTTTCACATCATTTTAAATATAAGCACTTTAATTTGAAATATCTTGACTGGGCATTTAGGGGGGCATTGCCCCCCCCCCCCCCCCCCCCCCCCCCCCCCCCCCATGACCATGCCTAGATCCGCCCTGACACAATCACATGATCATGTCACGGTGGTCCTTCTCAACTAGAACGTTTGACTGTAATATAAGTGGACAAACGCTGCCTTGTGATGAAGCTCCAGCTGCCGTGTAGCTCTGAGAGAACAGGCTGAACGGATCATTACAAGGATGCACAGATTGTTTATCGTCACATTAAGGCCCCGGCTACACCACTCCGGATCTTTTGACAAACGCAGAAATATTCCTGCGTTTGGGCCTTTCTACTACACGCAAACGGCGTTTTACGTCACTCAAACAGAGTTTTCTGCAAACGGATAAATAAGTGAAGATTTTCGAAAATATCCGGAGCAGCGGAGCCGTGTAGACACAATGACGTCACCGCCATTGCTGCGCGTACGTGTCTTTTCAGTTGCCACCCGAAATAAAGCAGCGGGTTTGGGAGAATGTTATTGAATAGCATATTTAAATAATAACACTGTTGTGGAGGGGACTTTTATTTTTTTAATGCATAGGGAGGGTGATGATTTTTTGTGCAGTTCATATTTCCTCCATATACCTCCAATATTCAATTCACTAACATACTAGTCCCTTACTACTAGCAGGTTACGTGGAGAATTTATTTGGGTAACCATGGAAACCAACTAACAAGTTTATTTTTCTGTTGCGCTTTATTTCTTATCGCCACCTACTGGCCTGGCATACGTGTTGGAGTCCAAAATGTCCGTTTTGGGTTGCATGTGTGGACACGGATATCTTTGTCGTGTGGACCCCCTCCTCTGGTGTTCCACTACAGTATGATACGGTCTGGAACCCCCTCCTCTGGTGTTCCACTACAGTATGATACGGTCTGGAACCCCCTCCTCTGGTGTTCCACTACAGTATGATACGGTCTGGAACCCCTGGAGTCCTGAGGGGGAATTTGCAAGTACATAGGACACAGAAGATAATTTTCGGTGCGCAAATAGCACCAGTCGAATTCAAACAATCCACAAGCAGGGGCGGAAATAACATTTCCCAATTGGGGGGGCAGAAGACAATTTTCAGTAGTGTTTCAAATACTTTTAAATATAAGCACTGAAATATCTTGGGTTGTTTTGCACGCCATCATGTTTGGTGGGGCAGAATGGTCTTTTAGGGGGGCATTGCCCCCCCCCCCCCCCATGCCTATGCCTAGATCCACCCCTGTCCACAAGCCCACATGCAGTTCATGGTACCATATGACACACTGTCAGACACTCAAGGAATCAAAAAAGTAAATAGTAAAGCAGCAATACAGTGCCTTTAGAGGCCTGATTGTGCTTGTGTCTTGGTAGAACCCTTCTCTCTGTCTGCATTTCTCTGACACGCAGTGGCCACATGGGGGCGGCTGTGGGGCGGCTGTGTGTGTGTGTGTGTGTGTGTGTGTGTGTGTGTGTGTGTGTGTGCGTGTGCGTGTGTGTGTGCGTGTGT
>CM076981.1:3934415-3939415 GCA_039105355.1 Benthosema pterotum | reverse complement strand
TGGTTTTCAACCTTTTTGATACTAGGGACCACCATTTATTCAGCATTTGAGCCGCGGACCACCATTTGAGGCCCCACAGACCCCAAAACTAAACATTTATTTTGCTTTTGTCCATCTTATAATTTTGTAGACTTGGGGCTAATTCAGATGATGAATATTTTAACTCTTGAGAGTGTAAAAATGAAACCAAATGGACCCGCAAGGGTCCATTTGGTTCCATTGTCACACTCTCAAGAGTTACATCTGGTTAACCAACTCAGCTGGGGACCACCTTGGAACCCTCTCAAGGATCACTGCTGGTCCCCGGACCACTGGTTGAAAACCACAGTACTATACCATTAAATACAAGCGAAACAACAATGACACTGAAGGTTTCTTTGGGTTAAATGAATGAAAACTTTATTGCAGAGACTCTGGTCAATATACAGATATACATACAGGCACAGGCAAAGGACAAGACATGCATAAATAGCCTGAGTAACAGGCTATTTTTAATATAAAAAGTCCATAAACGTATAAACATTGCCTCCAGTGTTTCCAGAAACATGAGAAAAATATTGTATCACTCTGTGTTTGATCCGATAAGGCCCTAATTAAAGCATTCTTAGATTCCTTCAGTCTACACATGAATTTAAACAAAGTTCCTCAGTACAGCGTGAAAGGTAAAGCTGGGTACGTTGCTTGACACAAACATTTCATTTGCACTGGTCCATCTCGGGAGTTTTAAAAAACAGTACCCAGGGGTTGACACTAAGGTCTCCGAGGCACTTGCCCATCGGGCAAGTGCAAGTCAGGTTCTACTTGCCCTCAGGTCATGGTCACTTGCCCCCAGGTTCCAGGTGGTCCCCAGTTAAGTTGGTTAACCAGATGTAACTCTTGAGAACGTAAAAATGTAACCAAATGGACCCGCAAGGGTCCATTTGGTTACATTTTTACACTCTCAAGAGTTAAAATTCATCATCTTAATTAGCCCAAGTCTACACTGTAGAAGATTAATGGTCATTTTGATGTGTGTTAATTTGCCTGTTTTGTTTCCCAAATCCAGCCTGGAATTGTGGATATCTAGAAAGCAGTGAAAGACACAGAGGCAGAGTGCAATGACTGCCTTCAAGACACATTTATCTTGTGTTGTGTTATAGTGCACTATGTTGCACACTTGCCCGATCGGGCAACCAGGTAGCAGTCTTCACTTGCCCCACCATTTTTTTTTACTTGCCCCGGGCAAGTGGGCAAGTGTTAGTGTCAAGCCCTGACTACCTGTGTTTTTTGAAGGTTGAGTCTGAATACCACTGTGGCATGTGAAGGTCCTGATTAAACCAGAATGTCTCACAACAAGGTCTGGTTGTTGTTCATACATTCAACTAGCAAACATGTTAGCAGGGAGGATTTAGTTTAGTCTGGAAGGATAAGGATGAGGCTGTGTCTCAGTGACCTTGGTCTGGTCAGGGAGGTCGTTGGGGAGGGGTGTGTGTGTGTGTGTGTGTGTGTGTGTGTGTGTGTGTGTGTGTGTGTGTGTGTGCGTGTGCGTGTGTGCGCGTGTGCGCATGTGTGTGTGTGCATGCATGCGTGAGAGAGAAGGGGGTATTAGTCTAGGAGTTTGATCATCAGTGCGTCAACTGTACACATTTTTGACAGATGAGCCTGTGTGTGTGTGTGTGTGTGTGTGTGTGTGTGTGTGTGTGTGTGTGTGTGTGCGCGCGCGTGCACGTGTGTGTGTGCATGCGTGTGTGTGCTAGTCTGTGGGGGTTCTGGTGACCCCCAGTCATGGCTGTTAATGTGTCTGTCAGTCTTGCTATAGAAATGTGTGTCCCCGGGGCACAACGTCTACTCTCTGACAACAAGGATATACTGTACAATACATACAGTATAATGATCAGTGCTGGCTGGCTGGCACAATCCAACATCTACAAAACCAAAACGCCGGTCCCATTGAAAATGAATTAGAATGTGCCATTTATTACTCGCCGTCTGTAAACCCCTTAAAGGGGAATTCCACCCATTTTCAAAAATTTCCTGAGAGGATACAAATGTGAACCAAATGGACCCTAGCGGGTCCATTTGGTTCCATTTGTACCCTCTCAGGAAAAATGGGTCTGAAAGAAAAATCATTAACATGATTAAATGCATCTTGGTGATGTTATCAGATGTATTTCACCATGTTAATGATTTTTTCAGACCTCTATTTTTAGGAATAAACAGAATTGGGGAAACTTTTTATCATGTCCACACAACATCTCCTAAGGTATATTAATGACATATTAAAATGCTGAAAATGGGTGGAGTTCCCCTTTAATGCTTAAGACACCAAGAGGTGTTCCTGCCTAAAACATGCTTCAGACAGCAAGGCACGCACACACACACACACACACACACACACACACACACACACACACACACACACACACACACACACACACACACACACACACACACACACACACACACATTGAGCAATGCGCCTCGATGTCCTGCCCCGAGGGCTGATGGGTAATGGGCTGTGAAATATCTGGCTAATGCACACAGAGAGGAGGGAACCCCCGTCCCCCTATACCCCCGCTTCCCGCTCCCCTGGTTTTGATGCTGAGGAGGGGGGGTGTCAGGGGCGGATGTAACATTTCCCAATTTGGGGGGGGGGGGGGGGGGGCTGCAGGAGAAAATGGTATTTTCAGTTCCAGGACTTTTATTAGGCAAGTAAAGCATCAATAATAACATCAGTTGTTGTTGAAGTTGCAACAGACACGCAGCATGCATAAAGCTAAAGGTCTGACTCAGAGAGTTTTCTGTTTTCAATGATGAAATGCTGTTGGTTTAGTGGTGACACGGCTGTAGTTAGTTAGTAGCAGTAGTAGTGTTTCAAATCATTTTAAATATAAGCACTTTAATTTGAAATATGTTTGGTTGTTTTGCATGGCATCATGTTTGGTGGGGCAGTCTGAGCATTTGGGGTGAATTAATTAATGAATGAAAAATGTATTTTCAGTGTATTTTCAGAAATGGATATTCACAGTACAATTGCAATTCAAGTACAACTACAACATAACCGAAACATTGTGAATGGACACACTGGTTCAGCGTTTACTATAGTGTCCACTTTGTTCATTTCATCCATACTATAAAGAAGGAAAATGTCTGTCTGCAACCACCGTAACTCCTCACTGGCTGCACCAATCGCTCTGACTTTTCACACGGACATTGACCTTAATATTATGAAGAGATGTTGTTTAATCATTAAATTAATAGTAAATAGTGCATTCAATTTTCCCCACCATCGACTACATGGGAAACTCTGACCGCCCCCTAGGATTACACAAATCACAGGCCACAGTTCTAGCTGTTACCCCCATTGTCGTGTTTACACTGCTACACCAGCAACGCAACAGATAGTGGCCTATACAATTGTTGATTGATTTTCACACATGAAATCAATCCTATGCATCATTTAGTGTTCATTATTTATAGCGGGTAAGGTCCTAGTCAAGACAATTAGAGAAGTAAAAATAGTTACTTATTTAAAGTCGTGAGCAGCAAATCATAATGGAGGTAAAAGAGAAATATAACAAGGATTTAAAAAATGCATCACAGTGCATTCAGCCTCAGGTTCCAAAATAAACGGTTTAACGCGGAAGCCAAGTGGTCAGATGGCTGATGTTGGAGTTGACCTCAAAGACTTTCAAATGATCCAGACAGAAAGGCTTGAGAAACTGTGCGTGTGTGCGTGCGTGCGTGTGTGGGTGTGCGCGGAGAGAGAGCGATAGAGAGACAGCAGTAAACAACTACCGTAATTTCCGGACTATAAGCCGCTACTTTTTTCACATGCTTTTGACCCTGCGGCTTATACCGGTATCGGTGTGGCCAATCTATGGATTTTAACAGGTATGGGGTTTTCAACAGATGTAACTCTTTCAACAGATGTAACTCTTTCACAACAGATGTAACTCTTTGAGAGCGTAAACATGAAACCAAATGGACCCGCAAGGGTCCATTTAGCTCCACTTAATTAATAAGTAATGTTCATTTTGATCTCATTTTGATGTTTTGCCTCTTTTGTCTGCGAATATCAATCCTGGAATAGTGAACAAAACCAAAAGAAATCTTTAGTTTTGGGGTCTGTGGGGTGAAGATGAATAAATAGTGGGCCCTGGTATCAATAAGTTTAAAAAACACTGTTCTAATATGAAGCTTATTACCTGGTGTGGCTTATAGTCAGGTGTGGCTTATACAAGGAAAAGGTGCGTCAGGTGCGGCCAGATTATAGTCCAGAAATTATGGTATTGCAAACCCTGACCCATGAGGTGCTGACAGGGAGAGGCCTGCTCTGGCTCTGCTATGTGTGCTGTGGACCAACTGGACGACCCACCAGGACTCCCCAAACCCCAAGCCTTGTGTCCAGCGGTGGAACTAGGCATGGGCATGGGGGGGGGGGGGGGGGGGCAATGCCCCCCTAAATACCCAGTCTGCCCCACCAAACATGATGGCATGCAAAACAACCCAAGATATTTCAAATTAAAGTGGTTATATTTAAAATGATTTGAAACACTACTACTGCTACTAACTAACTACAGCTTTATGCATGCTGCGTGTCTGTTGCAACTTCAACAACAACTGATGTTATTATTGATGCTTTATATCGCCCGTGGCGTGAAGCCCTCGGTTGAAGCCACTGGTTGAAAACCACTGATATTACGGTACCTTTCATTGGGTGGACAGGATGCACGTTTGGGTGGGCTCTGCTCACCCCCCTCGAGATCCGGCCCCGTGATGACGCCGCACCCATAATATCCCCCCCCCCCTCCATGTTACATCCGCCCCTGACAGAAAGGCTTTAGTGGGGGAGGAGGGGCAGAGGGCAGACTGACCAATGCAGGACAGCAGGTGCGTCAGATCCCACGGCTGGGAGGAGGGATGGAGCCCCCCCCCACCCTCCTCCCTGGCCTCCCAAAGCCTAATAGCACAGTCGGACAATAAGTCCTACTGAGGTATAGGACAGTCTTTAATGCAGT
>CM076981.1:3854415-3929415 GCA_039105355.1 Benthosema pterotum | reverse complement strand
ATAGATGCCCCCTTTTCTACATTTCACCCTGAGGTCCCCCTCCCTCCAATGCAGTTTGCATTATAGCTACTTATTCATTGTATTAACTGAAACTATGGAAGGCTACTTTTTGCCTGCGTGATTTATAGCCTACTTTGCTTAGAAGAGTTCAGTAGTGCAAATGCATCTCAGTCACCATAAAGATAGTCATCATACATTATATAATTTAAGATATGATTCAACCAAACCATTGCTATGGTGTGTAAAATATATAATATTTAATTTAAAAAGTATCGAAATAGGTATCGTTTCTGGTATCGGATCGATTCCCAGGTATCGAGTATCGTATCGTATCGATTCAAAGGTGAAAGGTACCCATCCCTAACTGTAACCCTGGAGTGTTCCAGGGTACAGGTCTGTCACTACTGTAACCCTGGAGTGTTCCAGAGCACAGGTCTGTCACTACCGTAACCCTAATCCTAAACCCCCGACCCCCAACCTAACCTCACAGACCTCACGGTCTGCACAGGTCTGTCATTACTGTCACTACTGTCACTGTAACCCTGGAGTGTTCCAGAGCACAGGTCTGTCACTACTGTAACCCTGGAGTGTTTCAGAGCACAGGTCTGTCACTACTGTAACACAGGTCTGTCACTACTGTCACTGTAACCCTGGAGTGTTCCAGAGCACAGGTCTGTCACTACTGTAACACAGGTCTGTCACTACTGTCACTGTAACCCTGGAGTGTTCCAGAGCACAGGTCTTTGATTTCCACACCGTCTCCAACAGTTTGTGTTGGATTTCACGCTTTCTTCTTACTTAACCCCGTTTCCCTCCCTATTGATTTATCGATCTGCTGGTGAGCACACGGATGACCCGAGTGACGTACTTATGACGTGTAAATTGATTTGTCTACAATAAAACATAGTTTTAGGCGATAACCTTGTTTTTTTTTTTTTTCCACAATCTTCTAACAGCAGGTTGTACTCGCTCAGAAATGATCAAAATCGCCTGGTGCACGTCTGTATGTCCATCGCTGATCATAATCCAGAAATTGCTGCGACATTACGGCCTGATTTGAGTTATTTCTGATAATGATCGTCATCGTAGTGTTCAAACCCAACCCGCTTGTTATGGATCAGGCAATTTTTTCCAGAAAAAAATATGACCCGCAAGTACAGGAAGTAGCACCTGTTTGAGTCAAAGAGATCCGGCGATCGGCCAGCTACTGACACCTAGTGGTGATAGTCATGTAGCCCATTATAGACGGCATCTGGGAGGACCAATATGACAATACAAACGCTATTTGAAAGGGAATAATTTGATGAATAAAAAAATGCGAAAACCACTGGCAGGGAACTACTACATACAGTACATGTCAAGTACATCATTGGGAGTTATAGAGTTATTGAGTTGAGGGAGTAAAATATTTATTTGCATTAATTTGCATTAAGAACGAAGGAATTAATTCAATGATGAAGGAATGGAATTGGAATTCAAGAATAGGAAATAAACATGAGGATCAGATAGACCTATAATTTGGGCTCGTAGGAAGTAGAGAGAGAAAACAGAGGGAGGAAATATAAACGGCAATGGACGCGAGGAGAACGAGAGATAAGGGAGAGGGGAGGAGGAGGAGGGTCGAGGTGCTGGTTGTGGTCTATTATAGACTATGAATAGCGGTGCTCGTGGTGATCACCGAAAATCCAAACTCTGAATGAGCCGTCAAGGCGCGGGCAGGCTTCTTCAACACCGTGTCTTTCTCCTCCCCTGGCTGTGTTTCAGACACCTGCTACGTGCTGTCGTTCGCCGTCATCATGCTGAACACCAGCCTGCACAACCCCAACGTGAAGGACAAGCCGTCGGCTCAGAGGTTCACCGCCATGAACCGAGGAATCAACGACGGAGGGGACCTGCCAGAGGAACTGCTCAGGGTGAGACACTGGACGCAGTGGTGCCAACTGCCAGAATCCAAAATTCACTAGAGCAGCCGTGGGTTTTTCAAACATTTTCATACCAGGGCCCACTATTTAAAGATGGAGTGCCATGATTTTTTTCTACCCTAAAACATGATCATCAGGTATTATTGTTATATGAAGAGTAAGATGTTTTTCAAAAAAGTGTACAGTGTTTGTTAAACTGTCATTTTTATGATTCCACCCAGCCAGTTCATTAAGTATGCCTGGTTTGCCTGGTGGGTGGTGATGGGTGGAGATCCACCTGAACTGAAGACACACCTACAGCTTTACTTGCATGATAAAGGGGGAGGAGTTAGGGGAGGGGCAGAAAATGTGATGTCACTGTAATGGAGTTTTTTTCATTGGCATGTTTGCCTGGACAAGTTCAGCCCCCAGGAAGAAACCCTAAATACAAAGGGAAGACATCATTGCACATAAAAAAGACACCAAGGGGTCTATTTACATACTGTCACCTCTCAAACATGTACAAAATTGGAAAAAATACAAAAATCACGGCACCCCCACTTTAATCTGCATTTTAGTCACCGCTTTTGATCTTGAGTTTGGTCTCTCAGACTGTAGATTCTTGAAAATTTGGTAATTCAGTTGTTTAAACATACAGTAATTTAACTCTTGAGAGCGTAAAATGAAACCAAACGGACCTGTAAGGGTCCGTTTGGTTTCATTTTACGCTCTCAAGCGTTACAGATCTATAAGGGTCAATTTGGTTACCAATGGTCCTTTTTAGGAAGGAAGGAGGACTCTATCATAGGGGGGAAAATGGTGGAAAACTAGGGTTTTATTTCTGGCGCCTGTCAACTAGTCTTGGGCGATATTGATTTTTTAATATCGATATTGATAACTTGATTAAAACCGGTATTCTCGATATTACCGAGTCTAGCGGCCAAACCACCGACTGCTGTCCACGAGGGCTCGTGATCTTCTCTGTCCGTCCCCCCTGTCCCCCCTGTCAATCACGACGAGCAGCGCAATCACGACGATAACCATTTCCCCCATTATATGTTAAATTAAACCCTTGTGCATCCACCCTGTGGATATCAAACATCTACATCAAAGGACAACACCACAGCAGACGATCACAGCACACCATGCACAGACAGAGTAGCCAATTGTATTTAAAAATCAACTGAAATATGCCACCGCACCGCAGCAGCGAGCAGACTGCGCACGCACGCATGCACGCACACACACACACACACACACACACACACACACACACACACACACACACACACACACACACACACACACACACACACACACACACACACACACACACACACACACACACACGTAGGAGGAGGAGGAGACGGCAGCGGGTCCTGCCTTCACCCGCCGAAAAAAACTAAACAGGCCGGACGCAATGATTGACTTTTATTTCACCGAGCAGGCGCCTCTGTCTCACATGGTAGAGAGAGAGAGAGAGAGAGAGAGAGAGAGAGAGAGAGAGAGAGAGAGAGAGAGAGAGAGAGAGAGAGAGAGAGAGAGATGCATGGTGCGCTCTGCGCCCTGCTCTGCCATGTGCTTTGCTTTGAGAACATGCCTGATCATTGCCGAGCGCAGTATGGAACGTTCTCCTCAGATATGCATATTTTGGTATTATTTATTGCTCGATTTCGCGGTCCCACTTACTTTATCTTGCACCTTTCCCTCCCGCAGGCATTTTCATGCCGCCCGCGCTGCAACATTTTGCGTTGGGTCCCGCCGGCGCCGCGGGCTAAAAAAATAATAAAAAAAATCGATCGATTGTCGACATTGGGCCGCGACACGTCACGTCGGTATTCCAAATATGTGTCGATTAACATCCCTAGCACTGGTCCCTGAGAGCATGAGGTCCATTTGGTTTCATTTTGTGATCTCAGGAGTTACAGATCCATAAGGGTCCGTTTGGTTACAAAGGATCCATCATTTAGCTGGATCTAACTAGCGATCCTCAAACAATCAGTGCCGCCATTACAAAAAAAAAAAACAGCAACCAAGGCTTTTTTAACCTTACCTTGTCTCCAAATAACAGGTCAACCACCAAATATCAGGAAAAAGATCGCTATTAGATCCAAAAGTCAATAAATCCAAGCTCCTTCAGTGTACAGATCCATAAGGCCCCTCTGTCCCTCTACTACACTCTCTCCGTCTCTCTGTTTGTTGTGTGGTTGCTATGGAAACCGGTAGCTGACACACGTGGCAGGGAGAGCCACGTGGGTCTCTCTCTCTCTCTCTCTCTCTCTCTCTCTCTCTCTCTCTCTCTCTCTCTCTCTCTCTCTCTCTCTCTCTCTCTCATTCAGTCCAAACAACGCACATCATATACACCCAACGAAACCACTCAATGGACACAGCAAATACCAGTTTGAATTATCAAAATCCGTTCAGAATTGAAGATGCATAGAAGGAATCAAATCTCAACTCTTTGCCTTGCGACATGAGCAGGCAGCGCTGCGCTGCGTGGTTGTTTTTCTTTTTTTGGACGATATTGTTTGGAGGGGACGGTAAAATACGATATTCGGTATTCGGTATTTTTTGTAAATCCTGCGATATTACTCGGTATTGATTTTCAATATCGTGGTAAACGGTAATACCGGTATATTGCCCAAGACTACTGTCAACCAATTTCACCCCAACTCACCAGCAAAAAAGCACTAGATTTTCCTCCAGGAGTTTTTCACAAATTTTGGTGCTAGGGGGTCTGGAAAAGAGCTAAATATAGCGACAAATGCGCCAAGTTGGCAACACTGACTGGAGGCAGCCAGGGTAGTTTTCTGAGAATATTTTGTCTTTTCAATAGGACATACTGTATTTAGTCTTTTAGTCCTATTTAGTCTTCTGAAATTATTTTCTTTAGTCTTAGTTGACGAAATAGTATATATGTATACTGCAGATATGTTCACATACTTGGAAAGAAAGAAAAAGGATAAAAAAAAAAAGTTTCTTATTTCCATTAGTCTTAGGTTATGATTTAGTCTTTGTCTTAGTCTTTTGAAATTCATTTTTGTTAGTCTAGTCTTAGTCCGGCCGGATTGTAAAATAAAACCAAATGGACCTGCAAGGGTCCATTTTACGCTCTCAAAGAGTTACACCTGGTTAACCAACTTTCCACCATTTAGCTGGGGACTGCCTGGAACTCTCTCAAGGACCACTGGTGGTCCCCGAACCACTGGTTGAAAACCACTGATATTACCTTTCATTGGGTGGGCTCAGCCCACCCCTGCCCCCCTCTAGATCCGGCCCTGGGCCCCCACATTACGTTTGCACAATGACATTTTAGGGGTGGGTGGAAAAAAATCTATATGCCAAAATATCGCAATTCTTAATGCCATGATATCAATATAGAATATTCAGGTTCAAAATCTTTTTTTTATTACATATATTTATGTAGGTTCTATTCATTAATTTGTTCATGTCGGAAAGACTGACTGACATTATCAGGCTGCATTGATGTGTATGATTGCACTTTATGTTTAAAAAGGGGAATTCCAACCATTTTCAACATTTTACTGTTGTGTGGACATGATGAAGCCCCCCCCCCCCCCATTCTGTGTTTCCTAAAATGGAGGTCTGAAAGAAATCATTAACATGGTGAAACACGACTTGATGACATCATCAAGTTGTGTTTGTGTTGAGTTTGTCAAGGACTTTTCTTTTAGGACCTTTTTTTCTGAGGGTGTACAAATTCCATTTGTATGCTCTCTGAAAAATCAAATGAGTAAGTAAATCCACTGAGTTGAGAAATGAAAACAATTAGTTGCATAATTAATTTCTTATGGTGTGCGCAATGTTCCAGCGGGCAAGACTTTAATATCATCCCGCGGGGCGAAGATAATTAATTCACAGGACCAATTTGGCCCCCTGGCCTTGAGTTTGACATGTGGTAGGGGTGGGACAATTCACTTACCTCACGATACGATGCAATATTGATATTTAGGGTTCTGAATCGATTTATATTGCGATTCTTAGTTATGCTGCGATTCGATATGTCGATGTATCAGAATTTTCCCCACAAGTCAGTTTTGTTATACTAGAACATTTTAAAGGGGAATTCCATCCGTTTTCAATATTTTTTTTTTCTGAGGGCGTAGAAATTTGTACACCCTGAAAGGAAAATCATTAACAAACACAACACAAACACAACTTGTCAAGTTGTGTTTCACCACAAGTTCAACATTTTAGAACATTTTAAAGCAATTTTAAACAATATAAATAACAAAAAGTTCAATCATACACATCAATGTAGCCTGATAACGTCGTCAGTTTTTCTCACATGAACACATTAATGAATAAGACCTGCATGAATTGCATAAATTTTGAACCTGGCAATTCGATATTTATATCATGGCATCAAGAATTGCGATATATTGGCATATCATTTTTTTTGCCCAGCCCTAATGTGTGGTATTTACCTGGTCTTGTCCAGAATCTGTTCGACAGCATCAAGAACGAACCCTTTAAGATCCCAGAGGATGACGGGAATGACCTCACACACACCTTCTTCAACCCAGACAGAGAGGGCTGGCTGCTCAAACTAGGTATGTTGTTTGGAATTATTATACTTAATAATTAATAATTAGGGATGTCCCAATACTGTATCGGTATCGGGAACAGTATCGGATCGGCCCTTTTTGTCATATCGGTTCATATTGGTATCGGACCCAGAAAGGTATCAGTATTGGCCCTCATTTGTCATCATCAGACCATTCAGTATTGGTAAATATACCAGTCTAACCAGTGATCAGACACAGGGGTAAGGGGTTGACACTATGGTGAATATACCAGTCTAACCAGTGATCAGACACAGGGGTAAGGGGTTGACACTATGGTGAATATACCAGTCTAACCAGTGATCAGACACAGGGGTAAGGGGTTGACACTATGGTGAATATACCAGTCTAACCAGTGATCAGACACAGGGGTAAGGGGTTGACACTATGGTGAATATACCAGTCTAACCAGTGATCAGACACAGGGGTAAGGGGTTGACACTATGGTGAATATACCAGTCTAACCAGTGATCAGACACAGGGGTAAGGGGTTGACACTATGGTGAATATACCAGTCTAACCAGTGATCAGACACAGGGGTAAGGGGTTGACACTATGGTGAATATACCAGTCTAACCAGTGATCAGACACAGGGGTAAGGGGTTGACACTATGGTGAATAAACCAGTCTAACCAGTGATCAGACACAGGGGTAAGGGGTTGACACTATGGTGAATATACCAGTCTAACCAGTGATCAGACACAGGGGTAAGGGGTTGACACTATGGTGAATATACCAGTCTAACCAGTGATCAGACACAGGGGTAAGGGGTTGACACTATGGTGAATAAACCAGTCTAACCAGTGATCAGACACAGGGGTAAGGGGTTGACACTATGGTGAATATACCAAACTCAAATGATTGGAATCAGATCGGGATAAAAAAAAATGTGATCGGGACAGCCCTATTAATAATACTTCTGGATCATTTTTATTTTGGCCCATGACTGTTCTGTCGGCTCAGCCTGTGTTAGACCCCCCTCTAGTGGACAGCAGTAGAAATGTCTCCAAGCCTCAAGAGTTTTAAAATGGTAATACAGGCGACTTTAGTGTGTATCAAACACTGTGTTTGTCAACGGATTTGTTTAAAAACAGAATCTAACTCCACCTCACCTCCACTCTATTGGCTCATTATGAATCTGATGGAGACTGCTGTGCTGTGATTGAGACCGACGGAGGGGTTGTTTTTATGATTTGGTTGACAGCAACAAAGTGTCTGTCTGCAGGGAAACAGCTGCAGCATCTAAGTAGAAGGAAATATAGGATATATATATATATATATATATATATATATATATATTTTTTTTTTTCCCATCTCCGTTTTTTTGTTTCCGTTTTCCATTTTTGGCTAAAAAGCCGCATTTGTTTACCTTTAAATTCATTGTAAATCTGGTAAAGAACTTTGGAGTCTTACAGTATATGAATATGTTTCATTGTGGGCCAATGTGTAGCAATAACACATTATAACTCACTTTACATTCAATCTGAAACGAAAGTTACGAATGTAACTACGGTTCTATGAATCCCGAATGACCGCCAGAGGGCGGTGCTTTAAGCACTGAATAGTCCTTCGCGTATGCGCAAGAGTCGAGCATCTTATGCCAACAATGTCAATCTTTGACCCCATGACGACCCGGAAGAGTCTATATCTTCCGGCGGTCGACATGGGCTCAGTCTCTACAGAATCTTCTCGCGCCAACACGAGGATTCCGAGTGACGGAGTGCTCTGGCGGTCATTCGGGATTCATAGAACCGTAGTTACATTCGTAACTTTCGTTCTATATCATCCCTCCTGACCGCCAGAGGGCGGTGCTTTAAGCACTGAATGACTTATACCAGCAAAGTCACGAGGAATCCTGATTACATACCTCATCGAGTAGAATCAGAGGATTCGGGGAAAAGTACCACATCCAATGGGTGAGGAGTGGCAACATTCACCCTATAATATCTTGAAAATGTGCCCGCCGAGGCCCATGAGGCAGCGGCACAAATGTCCTCCAAGGGCACCCCTCTCATGGCAGCCCATGACGTGGAAATGCTCCTTGTGGAGTGGCAACGCACACCAGATGGCACAGGACGGTTACCGGCCGTGTAGGCTTGGCAGATCGTGTCCACAATCCAGTGGGACAGGCGCTGCTTGGAAAGAGCACGGCCTCTGTTCACACCGCCGTAGCAGAGGAACAGCTGCTCCGCCCGCCGAATGTGTGCAGTAGCCCCAATGTAGGCTTCCAGTGCCCGGACTGGACACAACAGTTCCAATTCACCGGTTCGCTCACCTGGTGGAGGGACAAACCGGGCCAGTCTGATGGGCTGGTTGAGGTGAGCCTGTGACAGCACCTTCGGGAGAAACGCTATGTTCGGCCACAGCGTAACCCCGGAGCCGTCCGCATTCCACCTCAGACAAGAGTCACTAACCGAAAGAGCGTGCAGCTCACTGACACGCTTCGCTGACGTAATAGCAAGCAGAAAGGATGTCTTGCATGACACCCACTTCAGCTCCGCTTGTGCCATTGGCTCAAAAGGAGGCTTGCCCAAGGCGTCCAGCACCAAGGTCAGGTCCCATGCCGGAGCCCTTGGGGTCCTAGGGGGATGCAACTTCAGAGCCCCCCTCAGAAAGAGGGATACCAGATGGTGGCTCCCCACCGTGCGGTCATCAACCCTAACGTGGTGACAGGATATCGCCGCCACGTAGACCTTCAAGGTAGAGTGAGACCGGCCGTCGGCCAAGAGTGATTGCAGGAACTCCAGGATAACAGGTACCGTGCAGTGCATCGGATCCTCGCCCCGAGTCCCACACCAGTTAGAGAATAACTTCCACCGGTTGTCATACTGAAGCCTGGTGGACGGCGCCCTGGCATTCAGGAGCGTGTGCCTCACAGGGCTGCTCAATAGCGGCTCCGCCCCTGGAGCAGCCAGACACACAGCTGGAGACGTCGAGGGTCTGGGTGCCAGATCTGACCCCCCAGCTGTGACAGCAGATCCCTCCTGTCCGGGAGGCGCCAAGGCGCTCCGTGGCAGAGGCTGTGGAGCAGGGGGAACCACGTCCTCCCTGGCCAGAACGGGGCCACCAGCAGAACGGTGTGACCCTCCTGAACAACCCTCTGAAGGACCAGACGTATCAGAGGAAGCGGGGGAAAAGCGTAAAGCAGCCCCTGCGGCCAGGGATGTGCCAGAGCATCCTGGCCCAGAGGACTGGAGGCCTCCATCAGAGAAAACCACAGAGGGCAGTGGGTTGTCTCCTCTGAGGCGAAGAGGTCCACCCGCGCCCGCCCGAAGCGGGCCCAAACAGTGCACACAACCTCCGGATGGAGGCGCCACTCCCCTGATGGGGGCTTCTGACGGGAGAGGAAGTCCGCCAGGTGGTTCTGCTCTCCCGGGATGTGCATCGCCCGTAGGCTGGTCAGATAGGGGGCTGCCCACGTCAGCAGATCCGTGGACACCCGCAGGAGCCGTGCGGACTGGGTGCCGCCCTGGTGATTTATATGGTACACAGTCGAAGTGTTGTCTGACCGGACAAGTATGTGTCTGCCTCTCAGATACGGCAGAAAGTGTCGCAGAGCCATGTGCACTGCACGCAGCTCCAGTACGTTTATGTGGTCCAAGCGATCTTCCGCCGACCACCAGCCGCGCGCCGTCCTGCTCTGCCACACTGCGCCCCAGCCCATGGGGCAAGCATCGGTGGTAACAATCTCCCTGCGAGAGGGAATCGAGCCCATAGGAACACCCCGCGACAGGTATGCCCTGTCCCTCCACGGAGCCAGAGCAAGTAGACACTCCTGTGACACTGTTATCCTCCTGTGTCTGTGCCACTTGGGATCCAGATGAAAGCTGTTCAGCCACCTCTGCAGTGGCCGCAGCCGTAGCAAACCCAGTGGAACCACTGCAGCAACAGACGTTAGTTTGCCCACGAGACGGAGGAACATGAGAAGCGGCAGCCGACCGCCTCTCCGAAACATGGAAAGCAGCTCCAAAATGTCGTCCACCCGGCGGGGGGACGGACGAGCCGTCATCGTTACAGTGTGTAAAGACAGACCGATAAACGTTGTGGTTTGAGATGGAAGTAGGCAACTTTTTTCCATATTTACCTTGAAGCCCAGCCGGGCAGCGTGGGACAGGAGACACGCTGTGCGCTCGGCCACCTGCGCCTGGGACGCCGCACAGATCAGCCAGTCGTCCAAATATGGTAGAATCTTGGCGCCCTGGGACTGGAGAGGTGCCAGCGCCGCTGCAACACAACGGGTGAACACTCTCGGGGAGAGAGAGAGTCCGAACGGTAGAACCCTGAACTGCCAGTGGCGGCCTCGATAGGCGAACCGCAGAAACTGGCGGTGTTGCTGAGCAATGGGGACATGGAAGTAGGCATCCTTCAGGTCCACTGATGTGAACCATTCCCCGCGGACGATTGACTGCAGCACATCTGATGTGGTCAGCATGTGAAATGGAAGAACCTTCATGAACTTGTTCAGTTCCCTCAGGTCGAGGACGGGACGGAACCCGCCGGTCTTTTTTTCCACTAGGAAGTACGTCGAGTAGAACCCCCTTGGGTGCTCCCGGGGATCTACTGCTTCGATGGCACCCTTGTCCAGAAGAGTGGAAAGCTCCTGGTCCAGGGCAAGGGCTTTTGCCGGGTCGCCTATGATGGTCATTTTGACCCGGCCGGCTGAGGGGGGCCGGCGTCGGAACTGAAGTCTGTATCCGTGGGTTAAGGTGGCAACCACCCACGTGTCCGAGACTTGAGCAGCCCAGTACCTGAGCTGCTCCGGTGTAAAGTATCCGACGGCCGGCCCCGTGGCTTCAGCGCCTATCCCCCTGGCCCCTCGGGGCCCTGGGTCGGGGTGCGCCAGAGTCCGGGGCTCGAAATTGCCTAGAGTGGCCGAAGTCACGGGCCTGTCTCTGTGAACGCGAGCTGCGCTGAGCAGAGTGCTGGCCCCTAGAGGGAGCCCGTGAAGACGGGCGAGTCTGAGAGGTGGACTGGGTTGGGGCCCTGCCCCTGCTGGAATAAGACCTCCCAGCGGGAGGCACACGCTGTCGCCGCAAACATGACAGCTGCTCCCTGCTCTCCCTAGCCTGAATTGTGCGGTCCAGCGCCTCCTGTGCCGCCGAGCCGAATATTGCCCCCGGCACCACAGGGAGAGCACGGAGGGTCTTTCTGGTCTTATCAGTCAGGTTAGCCTGCGATAACCAGACTTGTCGGCGAGTTTGCACCAGGGTGGACATCATCCGGCCAAGCTCTCGAGCTACAAGGCCGAATGCCTCCAGTGACGCGTCGCAGAGAGCATTAGAGTCTGCAGACTCTGCACTGGCATCATCCGCCTGCAAGGACGACGAGAGGGCCAGCATGAGGTGTGACAGGGAGTTACAGATCCTCCCAGCACGAGCCCCCGCCTCATACGCCTTCACCAGAAGGCCGTCCGTGGTCTTACACTGACTTCGGGGGCACCTGGTATCCTCCCGTAAGGCCTCATCGGGATCCACAACCAGGGAAGCTATGCAGGGTTCCACAGGCGGCATGCCGTGCAGCCCGACAGCCGCTGCGTTGTCCATGGCTGCCAGCGTGCGTCCGTCTGCTGAAAGACGAGAACAGGCCTTCGAGTCCCTCCAGCAGGTGTGCAGCTCCTTCATGAAGTCCTCCGACTGAGGAACCGTAAAGCTATTGGGGGCTGCCTGTCGCTTGAAAAAGCGGCTTGATGGGCCCGGTGCCACCTTATGTGGCCCAGCCAGGCCCTGGCGCTCAAGAGCCATGTACAGGACGTCTCGCAGTGCGCTGTCCCCAGGCTCCGACCAGCCAGTTCGAGACGAGGAGTAGGAGCCGGCCTCCGAGGCACGCTCTGCCCCATCTCCCTCTGCATCGCGGAAGTGAGTGGCTGATGCAGCCAAAGACACTGCGTCCTGGTCGCGATCCGAATCCTCACGGTCGCGATCCGAGTCCTCGTGGCCACGATCCTCATCTGCACGGCCACGAACCGGACCCTCAGCTACCAGCTGCGGCATCTGAAGAGCAGGCGCCTCTGTGTCCTGCAATGGCACCGCAGCCGGGCGTGCCATAAGCAGCGCCTTCATCTGGGCTAGTTCAGCCGTCAGCTGATCAACTTTTGATGACAGCCCACGGTCAGGCCCCGCCTTCTTCTTAGGAGCACTGGCCGAAGCGGCAGACGTGGTTGACCGGCGCTTCGCAGCTTTGGTCTTGCTCTGAGGGGGCGTGCCCGAAGGGGGGAGCTCACCCTCAGCAGTCGTCAGCTGTGCTAGCCTAGCTAGTCTCACACTGTGAGGCATGATACCACAGTTCATGCACGGGTCGTCTCCGAGTGCCTCCTGCAGATGTTGAGGACCAAGGCACCCCGGACAGAGGTCATGGCCGTCCTCTGGATCTAGGCGAGCTCGGCAGTTAGTGCAATGGTGATGCTGTGAGCCATCCATTGCTGCTGGGTTGGAGCCGTACGCCGGAGGGAGGTAGCGCGGACGCTGCCTATGCCAGCGGAGGCTACTGCTAGATGTGCAGTGGACCACTGAAGTTGCAGGGAGGGGACGCGAACGTCGCCTATACAAGCAAAAGGGTCTGGTAACAATAAGAATAATAGACTAGTACTAATAGGACTAGTACTCTATTATTACTGCCAGTGGAGGCTACTGTTAGCTGTGCTGTGGTGTGGACCGCTAAGCTGCAGGGAGGGGACGCGAACGTCGCCTATACAGGCAGAAAGGGTCTTGCAATAATATGAAAAAATAGCGCTAGTAACAATAGAAACTAATAACAACCTGAGACTAGTACTCACGGTATTAGTAGTAGCCAAAAAGTCAATAATAGAGGCCAACAAGGAAAATTACAGCACTCTATGACATATTAGACAGCTCTTCCAAAAAGGATAGTTACAGAAAAGCTGAAGGAGCCAAATACTATAATTTATTATAATGGCACAAAATATTAATTCAGTTTGAATTCAATTTCAGCTCAAGTCAACTGCTATGGTTATAGCTGGATGTCAAGGAGACGTACGAACGTAATGGAAAAATAAATAATTATATCGCCGTCTCCGACTGAGTCTGCGTGACGATCGGGGCTATTATAATGCCCACCGATACGCAACACTGTTGAGTTATAACACCACCGAGCCGACAGCTAATCGGCGCTACTGTTGTGAATATCCAAACAGAACAGTAAGGCTGTGGTAATAGTAGCAAGGCTAAGCCTACTAATCGGTTAGGTTGTCGTGCACTACGCGGGTCAACAACAACAACAACACACGCTAGTAGCCGCTATGCTAATAGCGTATGCGCTTGGTGCTAGGAGCGGGCTGCGCGAACGCACGCCTTCACTAGCACCAAAGCACAGCGTTCGAGTGGAACAAAGGCAGCCCCAACGACACAACAAACAAGTAGCGGAGTTGACACGGAACGCTATGGTTACCGTTTGCAACCAAGGAAGCAGGGAAGCTGCGCGCACGCAGCCTTTACTATCAGTGGCTGATAATATGGCTTACCTTTGTTCCTGTAAGTCGCAGTTTCTAGAGGGCGAAAGTCCGCTTCTCCGACCTACGGTCGCGAAACTACCGGCGACTTAATTATAGATAGATGATGATAATAATAGATTAACCGTAATCGATATGAATAATGCAACTATGTGCAGCTCTTGCTTCAAGCAACTTGCGCGCGAGAAGAAAACAGAGACTGAGCCCATGTCGACCGCCGGAAGATATAGACTCTTCCGGGTCGTCATGGGGTCAAAGATTGACATTGTTGGCATAAGATGCTCGACTCTTGCGCATACGCGAAGGACTATTCAGTGCTTAAAGCACCGCCCTCTGGCGGTCAGGAGGGATGATATAGAACAACAAGTGCTACAAGGGGTAAAAACAAGATAAATGCATCACATCATAAAAGCATAAAAAAAGAAGAGAAAAACAAGATAAATGCATCCCACCATGGAAGCATAAGAATCTGGATAAAAGGAAAACAGGCATCCTGAGTTTAACAAAAAAAGGCTTTGTTAAAAAATAAAAATAAAATAAAAAAAGAAGTCTTTAGTCCTTTCTTAAAAGAGTCCACCAACTGGGGCGCTCTCAGGTGAGTGGGGAGAGCGTTCCACAGTTCGGGGGCGACTGAGCAAAAAGCCCAGCGGTCACCCATGGGGTGAAGGTGGGTTTGAGGAGGTAGGAGTTTGATGAACGGAGGGAACGGGTAGAGGATTGAGGTGTGAGGAGTTCCTTAAGGTAAGGGGGGGGGGGGGGGGGGATGCATTGGTGGGTTAACCATGGGAAGCCAGTGCAGTGAACAGAGAAAGGGTGTGATGTTCGTGTTTTGACATTGTTGTATTTTTTTGTCTTCCATGTGTATGTTGTCTCCAGGAGGTATGTATTGTATTGTATTGAATTGTATGTTGTTTGACAGCTGTGCAGCTTTAACATGTTTTTAACACGTTGTTTTGGCACGCTCTAACCTAACCTAACGGCTGTGAGCTTAACCATACAATCATCACCTTTACGATCTACAAACTACAGTGCATCTCTATTCTCCATTTTCTAATTGTGTGGACTCAGAAGTAATAAGTAATGAGTCGTGTTTTAGCAGAGTAATGTCTTTACTTTTGCTGGAAGGTACAACGTAATAATATTACAGTAATATTTAATATTCAGAGCTGTCGGTCGGTTAAAATACTGTATTTAATTAATCTCATGATTACCCATAGTTACGCATAGGATCTACATCAGAGGTTCCCACACTTTTTTGACTTGAGAGCTACTTTCAAAATGACCGGCTCAACAAAATCTACACGTAAAAAAAATCCATTTCAAGGCCCCAAGAAAGTTTGACTTTGAAATAGTGGTTTATTTTGTTATAGTGTTTAAGAATAATGCACTTATAATGAAAAATTGAATTGGAAGGTTTTCTTGTATAATGCTACTACTGACTTTGAAAACAGTATTTGGGGTTTGAGTTGACAGTTTGTGATGTTGAATTTACTCTCTTGCACCCAAAGCTAATAACTTTCACGTTTTTGTCCACAATTGGGAAAGAGAACTGGCAAAACGTTGGTCAAAATAACAATTATTCTCCATTTTCTAATTGTGTGGACTCAATCATCATTTTACATTCTCAAGAGTTAAATTCTATTATAATTTAACTCTTGAGAGCGGTAAAATGAAACCAAACGGACCCATAAGGGTCCGTTTGGTTTCAGTTTAACCCTCCCATAAGTAGTGCTTAATTAAGTAGTAATAAGAAGAATATAAATATAAATAGAATAAATACAACGGTACCAAAAACTAGTGCAGTTCCAGCAGCATCATAACAACATTCACAGTCTTCCCCTCCCTCCCCTTGCCGCCGCCGCAAGAGAGTTATTGAGGAGTGAAATGGACATTGAAACATTAAACTCTGATTCAAACATTAAAGCCGATTCAATGAGCTTCTGAACGTTGCAATTAATAAGCTGCTCTTTGCCTGTTGTGCCTTTCTTTTTTTATGTGCTTCAAAAACCTTCTGTCGCAATACATGAATCTACAGTCTTACAGCACCTTCAGTATGCATTACATAAACATTACATACAGGAGCGACTGTGGCTCAGGAAATAGATCAGGTCATCCATTGATCTGTGAGTCGGCGGTTCGAATCCCGGCTCCTCCTCCTGTCCACATGTCGATGTGTCCTCGGGCAAGGCACTGAACTCTAAATTGCTCCCCGATGTGCTGGTTGATGCCTTGCATGGTTTCCACCGCAATGTGTGTGTGTGAATGAGTGAATGTTATGCACTATGTAAAGCTCCTTGCATATCTTTGTTCAGTAATATCTTGGTAATGTGTTGGTTCAGGCGGACGGGTGAAGACCTGGAAGAGACGATGGTTCATCCTCACTGACAGCTGCCTGTACTACTTTGAATACACAACGGTGAGGAGACGCTGCTTCAACTCAGGGGCGGATGTAACATCTCCCGATTGGGGGGGGGGGGGGGCAGGGCAGGAGAAAATGGTAGTGAAGTCGCACCAATACCATTTAATAATAATAGTAATAAGTCTTTATTGTCCACCGGAGTGGAAATTTGTCTTCGTCTCACAAATACTATACGACATTAAACACAGTACAATAACAGACAGTGAGGATCACAACATGGGTAAATGAGACACTGGCACTAAGATACACCAAGATACACGGCAGTGGCTCAGGGGTAGAGTCACCGGATGGTAACAGAGTTAGTGTCGAAGTGTCCTTGAGCAAGACACTGAACCCCTAATTGCTCCTGATGTGCTAGTAGGTACCTTGCATGGTTTCCACTGCTATCAGTGTGTGTGTGTGTGTGTGTGTGTGTGTGTGTGTGTGTGTGTGTGTGTGTGTGTGTGTGTGTGTGTGTGTGTGTGTGTGTGTGTGTGTGTGTGTGTGTGTGTGTGTGTGTGTGTGTGTGTGTGTGTGTGTGTGTGTGTGTGTGAATGTGCTGAATGTGATGCACAATCTATGTAAAGCGCCTTGGATAAAGGCGCTATTTAAATGCACCATTTACCATTTACCAAAGATAAAAACCTGTTCAAGAAACTACAGCATTTACATAATAAATACAGCAACAATAAGAAACCTGTTCATGATTACAAACAGTAAGAGGCTACGCCAGTAATAGATGCACCGACAATAAAAACCTGTTCCATCAGTAAAAAGCCTGTTTCATGATCACCAGGTAATGATGGTTAGAGGACGGTTAGAGGGCTTTTATTAGACAAGTAAAGCATCAATAACAACATCAGTTGTTGTTGAAGTTGCAACAGACACGCAGCATGCATAAAGCTAAAGGTCTGACTCAGAGAGTTTTCTGTTTTCAATGATGAAATGCTGTTGGTTTAGTGGTGACACAGCTGTAGTTAGTTAGTAGCAGTAGTAGTGTTTCAAATCATTTTAAATATAAGCACTTTAATTTGAAATATCTTGGGTTGATTTGCATGCCATCGTGGTTGGTGGGGCAGTGCCCATATTCATGTCGAGGACCATAAACGTGCAAATAGCCAAGCCTTTTAGTCATTCCTGTTCACTCCTACATCCCCAAGAGAACATGTTGGAGGGGCAAGAGAAAATGGTATGGGGGCGGCTTCATCGCCCACGGGCGACAAAGTCGCTCCCCATGCCATTTTCAGTTACAGGACTTTTATTAGTCAAGTAAAGCATCAATAATAACATCAGTTGTTGTTGAAGTTGCAACAGACACGCAGCATGCATAAAGCTAAAGGTCTGACTCAGAGTTTTCTGTTTTCAATGATGAAATGCTGTTGGTTTAGTGGTGACACAGCTGTAGTTAGTTAGTAGCAGTAGTAGTGTTTCAAATAAAATAAGTACCGGTAATAAGTAATATATTTAAATATAAGCACTTTAACCCATAGTAGACGGGAACCCCTAGTGGTAGTTTTACCCTAGTTGGCGGGAACCCCAATAGGGGTTCTGTACAGTATGTACAGTATCAAAAAATGTCAAAAATTTGATGGTGTTACACAATAATTTGAAGTTTTTCAATACACTTAGGTTAGTATTTCAAAGACATTTTTAGAATCGGGATAGTCTACAATGGGTTGTTTTGCATACCATCGTGTTTGGGGGGGGGGGGGGGGGGGCAGACTTGGTATTTAGGGGGGCATTGCCCCCCATGCCCATGCCTAGATCCGCCCCTGCTTCACTCTAATGTGTGTTTTATTTTGCCCTCCTTTGTGTGTTTTAGGATAAAGAACCCAGAGGTATCATTCCACTGGAGAATCTGAGCATCCGAGAAGTGGATGACACCAAGAAACCAGTAAGACACGCACACGCACACGCACTATACCGTCTATACTGTTGGATACGTTTAGCGCTGCAACGATTAATCGTTAATTAATTGTGTTCCTCATACAGAACTGTTTTCAGCTCTACGTCTTGTTTTATTCCTACAGAACTGTTTTGAGCTCTAGTACATCTTGTTTTATTCCTACAGAACTGTTTTGAGCTGTACATCTTGTTTTCTTCCTACAGAACAGTTTTGAGCTCTACATCTTGTTTTCCTCCTACAGAACTGTTTTGAGCTCTACATCTTGTTTTCCTCCTACAGAACTGTTTTGAGCTCTACATCTTGTTTTCCTCCTACAGAACTGTTTTGAGCTCTAGCACATCTTGTTTTCCTCCTACAGAACTGTTTTGAGCTCTAGAACATCTTGTTTTCCTCCTACAGAACTGTTTTGAGCTCTACATCTTGTTTTCCTCCTACAGAACTGTTTTGAGCTCTAGAACATCTTGTTTTCCTCCTACAGAACTGTTTTGAGCTCTAGTACATCTTGTTTTCCTCCTACAGAACTGTTTTGAGCTCTACATCTTGTTTTCCTCCTACAGAACTGTTTTGAGCTCTAGCACATCTTGTTTTCCTCCTACAGAACTGTTTTGAGCTCTAGAACATCTTGTTTTATTCCTACAGAACTGTTTTGAGCTCTAGAACATCTTGTTTTCCTCCTACAGAACTGTTTTGAGCTCTAGAACATCTTGTTTTCCTCCTACAGAACTGTTTTGAGCTCTACATCTTGTTTTATTCCTACAGAACTGTTTTGAGCTCTACATCTTGTTTTCCTCCTACATAGTAGAGGATGTAATCAACTTTTGACTTCAAGTTATGACACAGCTAATCCCTTTGGCATGGAAGTACCTTAGGGTGATAGGAAAAGATTCATCCAAAGAGACAAGCTGTGTCGCCCTTCATTTCAGAAATATTCATGTTTTCAAAATGGCCGCCGACAATGATCCAGTATTACACCATACCCCGTGTCTTTGCCTCTGATGGAGCTATAATAATAATAATGGTGTCGAAGTCTACATTTTTAGGGTCAAGGAATCCAATAAAATACAATTCAAGACTAAAAAAACTCAATATTGTTTTCGTTACCATGGCGACCGGGGTAAAATAAGCAAATTTCATTTAAAAAAAAATGGGTTTAACAGGGTAACTTTATACCCCCTCACCTGCTAAAACGTCTATTTTGTTTTCTCTTTGGCATGGAACTACCTCAGGATAATAGGAAAATATTTATCCAAAGAGACAAGCTGTACCACCTTTCATTTCTGAAATATACACGTTTATCAAAGTGGCTGCCACCATTCTCAGCAATACAGCATAGCCCATATCTTTGCTTCTGTTAGAGCTATAATAATAATATTGGTGTCAAAGTATACATTTTTAGGGTCAAGGAATCCAATAAAATACATTTCAAGACTAAAAAACTCAATATTGTTTTTGTTACCATGACAACCGGGGTAAAATATGCAAATTTCATTCAAAAAATGTGTTTTAACAGGGTAACTTTGTACCCCTCACCTGCTAAAACTTCCATTTTGTTTTCTCTTTGGCATGGAAGTACCTTAGGATAATAGGAAAACATTTATCCAAAGAGACAAGCTGTATCACCTTTCATTTCTGAAATATACACATTTTTCAAAATGGCCGCCACCATTCTCAGCAATACAGCATAGCCCATAGCTTTGCTTCTGTTAGAGCTATAATAATATTGGTGTCAAAGTATACATTTTTAGGGCCAAGGAATCCAATAAAATACATTTCAAGACTAAAAAACTCAATATTGTTTTTGTTACCATGACAACCGGGGTAAAATATGCAAATTTCATTCAAAAAATGTGTTTTAACAGGGTAACTTTGTACCCCCTCACCTGCTAAAACTTCCATTTTGTTTTCTCTTTGGCATGGAAGTACCTTAGGATAATAGGAAAACATTTATCCAAAGAGACAAGCTGTATCACCTTTCATTTCTGAAATATACACGTTTTTCAAAATGGCCGCCACCATTCCTCAGCAATACAGCATAGCCCATAGCTTTGCTTCTGTTAGAGCTATAATAACATTGGTGTCAAAGTATACATTTTTAGGGTCAAGGAATCCAATAAAATACATTTCAAGACTAAAAAAAAAAAAAAAAAAAAAACTCAATATTGTTTTCCTTACCATGACAACCGGGGTAAAATATGCAAATTTCATTCAAAAAATGTGTTTTGACAGGGTAACTTTGTACCCCCTCACCTGCTAAAACTTCAATTTTGTTTTCTCTTTGGCATGGAAGAGGAAAAGATTTATCCAAAGAGACAAACTGCATCACTTTTTTCTGAAATATACAGTTTTCAAAATGGCCACCACCAATTAGAGCTCCTGTTAGAGCTATAATAATATCTGTGTCAAGTAATCCAATTCAATTTGTTGCCAAGTAATCCAATTCAATAAACAATTGAATAAAAAAGAAAACCAATACATTTGTCATTGCAATGACAACAGTGGTAAAATACACCTAGGGTTATAGGAAAAACATCCAAAGAAACAAGTTGTATCACTTTTCATTTAAAAAATACACACGTTTTTAAAATGTCTGCCACAAATATAGCAATACATCAGATCCCATCTTTGTGTCTGTGAATAAAATAATAGCATTGCTCTGAGGTGAGCAACACTGAATTAACAAACACACACAAAGCTGCATGTCCATAGTTATATGCTAAAAAAAACTTTTTGTCATTATCGTCACATTGATGGTGAAATATGCACACGTAAGTGTCAAATTTGGACCAATGCTGTGTCACCTTTTGACTTACTGCCCAACACACAGTATCTCACGAAACAGACACAGATCTTACTTTGGGTGTACAGAGAGTGAATGACCCACAACAAAGAGCCCCTCACCCCATATTCAAGAATGAATAGTTATTCAGATTTATGATCAGAACAGAATGCACCTTGCTCCTCTTGAAGAAGTTTGATTATCATCTAGAACCTCCTTTTTAGTACTATACATTAGTGTAAACTTTGTTTGGGGGACTAAGCAATCATATCTATAAATGGCACACATCTTATGGTTTTCTTTCTTAATGAGTGGCAAAGCTAGCGAAGTCTGTTACTCTTTAGGTATTGTCCAATGTTGCATTCTATGCAACATTAAAAATATCCATATATCCATATTCAACCACTTATATACATAGTTGGATCACGGGGGTGACAGCTCCACCAGAGAGCTCCAGACTTCCCTCTCCAGAGCAACATTCATAACCGGTGGATCTATAGGGATTCCATTGCTAATGAGTGGTGTAATTCCTCAAGCCTATCCTTGTTCTGCCTTGGGGTCTCCTCCCAGTGTGATGTGCAACAAATATCTCTCTGTAGGGAGAAGCTCGAGTGGCATCCTAACCGAATTTCTGAACCACTATAACTGTTATGGTCATCCCATGATCATAGCAGAAATCTAAGCCTCCAGTTCAGATGAGGGAGATCATTCCTCCCAATCATGCCACTCCCATGTGTCTGTCCATGCCCACATGTGCATTACTGAATCTATGCTACGGAATCCTCTACACAGGTGCCCCATGCAGACCCCATGTGTGGTACGTTGAACACTGCATGCAAGCCAGACATGGCTTTCTGCAGATGTCACGTGGAGATATTGGATTCTAAATGTTGATCAAAGTCTAAAACAGCTGCAAACTTGTCTCATATACATTATATAGGATTTGAAACTTCATTGTCATGATACAAAATGGTACATAAAAATGTACAATTTGAGGTTTACCATTATTATAGCTTTAACTGAAGTCCAAATGTCCAATACTTGACTGCTGTTGTATTATTTCAAATGGTGGTGGCCATTTTAAACGCATACATTTCCGAAATTAAGAGTAATTTGTCTTATTATGATAATGTACTTATTGCCTTATGGTACTTCCAGTGTGTCGGAGAGTTAAGTTATTATTATTTTATGGTGCCATGCCCTGTGACTTCCATGCCAAATGAAAAATTAAAAATTAGAGTGGGGGGTGGAAAGTTACCCTGCTAAAAACTGTTTCTTCTAACTTATATTATACCTCATAAATATTCTCTTCACTATACTTTTTGTCATAGTTTTAACAGAACTAAATAAATGGGCTATGCTGTATTGCTGTAAATGTGGCAATGGTGTCAGCCATTTTGAAAAAATTGGAACAGTGATGCAGTTTGTCTCTTTTGATGAATATTTTCCTATTACCCTGTACTTCGATGTACTTCCATGTCAAATAGAAAACTAAATGGAAGTTTTAACAAGTAAGTAGCGTAAGTAAGTAGCCTTGCCAGGCCATGATGTCAGGAGACCCAGCTGAGCCATAGAGGCCCATATAGGTCAGGAGCCTATCTCCTGTTTCTGTAGCGTGAGGCAGCTTGATGTACAAGTACACCCCCTGGACATGACGCTAGTATATCGCAGGGATTATTGGTTTGATTGACCTTTAAAACGTATACTTAAACACCATTATTATTATTATTATACCTCTAACATGGGGCTATGGGCTATGCTGGATTGCTGAGAATGGTGGCGGACATTTTGAAAAGCGTGTATATCTCAGAAATGAAATGTGATGCAACTCGTCTCTTTGGATAAATGTTTTCCTATTATACTAAGGTACTTCCATGCAAAAAAAAAACAAAAAACAAAAAACAAAATGGAAGTTTTAGCGGGTGAGGGGGTATAAAGTTACCCTGTTAAAACACATTTTTAAATGAAATTTGCATATTTTACCCCGGTTGTGATGGTAACAAAAACAATATTGCGTTTTTTAGTCTTGAAATGTATTTTATAGGATTCCTTGACCCTAAAAATGTATACTTTGACACCAATATTATTATTATAGCTCTAACAGAAGCAAAGCTATGGGCTATGCTGTATTGCTGAGAATGGTGGCGGCCATTTTGAAAACGTGTATATATCAGAAATGAAAGGTGGTACAGCTTGTCTCTTTGGATAAATGTTTTCCTATTATCCTAAGGTACTTCCATGCCAAAGAGAAAACAAAATGGAAGTTTTAGCAAGTGAGGGGGTACAAAGTTACCCTAGTAAAACACATTTTTTTGAATGAAATTTGCCTATTTTACCCCGGTTGTCATGGTAACGAAAACAATATTGAGTTTTTTAGTCTTTTTTTAGTCTTGAAATGTATTTTATTGGATTCCTTGACCCTAAAAATGTATACTTTGATACCAATATTATTATTATAGCTCTAACAGAAACAAAGATTCGGGCTATGCTGTATTGCTGAGAATGGTGGCGGCCATTTTGAAAAACGTGTATATTTCAGAAATGAAAGGTGATACAGCTTGTCTCTTTGGATAAATGTTTTCCTATTATCCTAAGGTACTTCCATGCCAAAGAGAAAACAAAATGGAAGTTTTAGCAGTTGAGGGGGTACAAAGTTACCCTGTTAAAACACATTTTTTGAATGAAATTTGCATATTTTACCCCAGTTGTCATGGTAACGAAAACAATATTGAGTTTTTTAGTCTTGAAATGTATTTTATTGGATTCCTTGGCCCTAAAAATGTATACTTTGACACCAATATTTTTATCATAGGTCTAACAGAAGCAAAGATATGGGCTATGCCGTATTGCTGAGAATGGTGGCGGCCATTTTGAAAAACGTGTATATTTCAGAAATGAAGGGTGATACAGCTTGTCTCTTTGGATGAATTTTTTCCTATCACCCTAAGGTACTTCCATGCCAAAGGGATTATCTGTGTCATGACTTGAAGTTAACGTCAATTTTTTCGGGGTTAAATCCTCTACTAACAGAACTGTTTTGAGCTCTAGAACATCTTGTTTTCCTCCTACAGAACTGTTTTCAGCTCCAGAACATCTTGTTTTCCTCCTACAGAACTGTTTTGAGCTCTAGAACATCTTTTTCTCCTCCTACAGAACTGTTTTGAGCTCTACATCTTGTTTTCCTCCTACAGAACTGTTTTGAGCTCTACATCTTGTTTTCCTCCTACAGAACTGTTTTGAGCTCTACATCTTGTTTTCCTCCTACAGAACTGTTTTGAGCTCTACATCTTGTTTTCCTCCTACAGAACTGTTTTGAGCTCTAGAACATCTTGTTTTCCTCCTACAGAACTGTTTTGAGCTCTACATCTCGGAGCACAAGGACCAGGTGATCAAGGCGTGTAAGACGGAGGCGGACGGCCGCGTGGTTGAGGGCAACCACACCTTCTACAGGATCTCTGCTCCCACCGCCGAGGAGAAGGACGAGTGGATCAACAGCATCAAGTCAGTGTCACGCTCTCTGTTTGTGTGGTTTAAACACAGGTGTCTTACCGCAGCCCCCCCAACGGTACATGGGTCATATTTAGCACTGGTGGTCAGAGACTGCTGGCTAGTGAACCTGACCATGTCAAAAATCGACCAAACATAGACAGCTTTATATCTGCTACGGTGTTATTGGAAAAACGAGAGCAATAGTGCCAAATTGTAGGAACTAGAAATTTTCAGTGGTCGCTCAAGAGAAGTAGGAATTGGCGTAGAAAAAAAGAAAAAACACACAGCACACCACACGTAACAGGCTGGAGGAGAACGGAGGAGGGAAGGGAAGGGAATTCAATGATAATGACATAAATATAATAGGAAATAAAAATAAAAGGAGCAGAAAGGACTATAATTGAGTCAGGTAGGAAGTAGAGAGAGATAACAGAGGGGAAATATAAACAACGATGGACGCGAGGAGAAGGTGAGGGGGAGAGGGGACCACTGGTAGTGGTCTATGAATAGTGGTGGTCGGAGCGGTGTTCGCGGTGATCACCGAAAATCTAAAACTCTGAATTAGACCTTAACCCAGGGCTGGCCAATTATTTTCCCCAAGGGGCCAAATGAGATACATAAAATATTGTGGAGGACCAAGACTAAAGGCTGAACTAAAGAGTGGGTAATACCAGGGCCCACCATTTATTCAGTATTTGAGCCACAGAGGACCACCGTTTGAGTACATTTTAGCCCCACAGACCCCAAAATTTAAAGATTTATTTTGCTTTTGTCCACAATTCCAGGCTGGATTTGGGAAACACAACAGGATAACATAGATAAAAAAATGACCATGCTTTTTACATCCTCTGATTGTGTTGACTTGGGCTAATTCAGATGATGAATATTTTAACTCTTGAGAGTGTAAAAATGAAACCAAATGGACCCGCAAGGGTCCATTTGGTTTCATTTTTACGCTCCAAAAAGAGTTACATCTGGTTAACCAACTTTCCATATTTAACTTGGAACTCTCTCAAGGACCACTGATGGTCCCCGGGCCGGTCAGAGTCAGCCAAAGGGCCGCATAATGCCCAGCTATGCCAACCCAGTGTGTCTTGTTCTTTTCAGGGCTGCCATCAGTAAAGACCCATTCTATGAGATGTTAGCTGCACGCAAGAAGAAGGTGTCCACCCTGAAGAGGCTGTAGCAGCAGACCATCCGGACGAAGGGGATTCTTTGTTGTTGTTTTTTTTACGTTCTTTCAGCTGTCATGCATCAACGCAGCCAGCCAGGCTGTGTGGACGACAACCACGACGTGCACTAAATGACCTGTTTCAACTCACTGGATCTCCGGTTGCTGTTTATTTTTTTGGAATAGTGATTGATATCTGCCTCCTCCTGTGTGGAGAAGGTTTGGACCACAGCACAGAGGACCTGACTTTACAAACAAGCCTCTTTTTGAGGTGTTTTTTTCCTCCCTGCTTTGATAAAACTTCCCTTTTGTCCTCCAAACAGATTGGCATCATGGCTCCCTTTTGGATAAGTTCCTTCGAAAGAAATTCCAGTGACTCCTTCACCACCTCTTAAAGGAAAACTTTGTTTTTGTTGTCTTTTTTCAACCAAGGTTCATTGTTTTAGGTTCTTATTAGAGAAAGTAAAGATGGTGTTTATTGTTTTACATTCCTTACTTTCTTTAGTTATAGGGTTTTTATCTATGGGAGGGGGCATTCGAACATGGTCTTAAATACATATTTGTTTAGAAAATGTTAAAGCGATTTCTTCTTCTTTTTTCTCTACCACAGCCCTAATAAACCCCAGGACATTATAACTGGCTATGGAAGTTCACAAGATCTACTGAATGTGAAGGAGGCAGCACAGTGCACTGCACTTTACACACTCAATATGGCAGTTTGTCACATTCACTAGATCATTTGTGGGCAGATATAATTTCCTGGGGTTTATTAAGACTGTAGTAAATAATAATAATAAAAAGTAATCGCATTACAATTTTCTAAACAAATATATTATATATATAAATATATATAAAATACCTAAAACTAAAGAAAGCATGAAATTCAAAACAACTAACACCAATATTTTACTTTCTCTAATAACAACCTAAAACATGAACCTTGTTGGTAGGAAAAACAAAAACAAAGTTGTTCTTTAAGATAACTTTTGTATCTGATTCGTCCACGCCAGCAACGTTCTCTGCCTACTGCTGCTGCTGTTGTTTTTTGTATTTTTACAGCTGTGCTTCGGCACAACGACCTGCAAGTTTCTGAAAAACTACGACGGGAAGTCAAAGGATTGCTGCACAAAATGTACTGAGTGGCAAGGTTTAGATGTCCAGATCAGGGGCGGATCTAGGCATGGGGGGGGGGGGGGGGGGGGGGGATGCGCCCCCCTAAATTCCCTGACTGCCCCACCAAACACGATGGCATGCAAAACAACCCAAAGATATTTCAAATTAAAGTGCTTATATATAAAATGATCTGAAAGACTACTGCTACGAACTACAATTGTCACACCACCAAACCAACAGCATTTCATCATGGAAAACAGAAAACTCTCTGAGTCAGACCTTTAGCTTTATGCATGCTGCGTGTCTGTTGCAACGTCAACAACAACTGATGTTATTATTGATGCTTTACTTGACTAATAAAAGTCCTGTAACTAGTAGTAGTAGTAGTAGTAATAGTATGGGTGCGGCTTCATCGCCCGTGTCGCTTCATCGCCCGTGTCGCTTCGCGCCGCGGGCGATGAGGCCGCCCCCATGCCATTTTCTCCTGTCCCCCAATTGGGAAATGTTACATCCGCCCCTGGTCCTCATTAACGACACACTTTGCAGGAGGACGGTCAACATACGCAGATGAATGAATACAGCTGTCATGTTGGAACCAACCAAATATCAATATGCTTTATCGCAGAACCACAGCGGCGTAGTTTAAGCCTGCTCTGTGTTTTTTTTCTTGTGTTTTGTTTTTTTGTAATTTGAGGGTTTGCTCATATTTTGTCTCTCTTTGATCGATCAAAGCACTGTTTTGTAGGCATTGCATAGTTAAATAAGGTTTATTTATCTCTATTTCTCATAATAATTTATTTTCTGTTTTGTCTCAACAAAAAGAAGTGTTGAAATAAATGTTACAGACTGACTGGAGTGTTTTTGCTCAGTGATTTGAACGTGAAATATCCTTATCTTGCTGTTTTAATATTCCGTCTCTTGCTGGTTTGCACGCTTTCCCTTTTTTTTTTTTTTTTTTTTTTTTTTTACATTTCAGCTCTACTGAAAAAGTGAACATTCAACCGCTTATCCATATTCGGGTCCATGGGGCAACAGGTCCACCAGAGCACTCCAGAGCACAGATCATAGTGACTTCCTCCTTGGGGATCCTGAGACGTTCCAAGGCAAAAATCGGTCTGCCCCGGGGGTCTCCTCGCAGTGGGACGTGCCTCGAGCACGCCCGAGAGGCATCCTAACCAGATGAACCCGAACCACCTACTGTATGCTGGCTCCCTTCCAGATGAAGAATCAGCGCCCTCTCTCTCACATGACTGAACCTCTCACCGGATCTCTGAGGGGGATGCCAGCCACCTGGCGCTGAAAACTAATTTTGGGCATTTGTATTTGCGACCTTTGATATTCAATGTTGCTCTGTAGAGGGGGTCCCTGAGCTTGAGTCGACCCCCCCCCCAAAAAAAAAAGAAAAGAAAAAAAAAAAGGAGTAGCCTAACGGGTAATAACAGTGACGAACATGGTCCTTATCACTGTTATTAACGATGGGTTTATTCATTTTGCGTCCTAATCTAATTTCTAGATACGTCTAAAGGGCCTTACAGACGGCGAGTAATAAATCGTGCATATTTCATTTTCAATGGGACCGGTGTTTTGTGCTCAGAAAACGACCTGCGATAAAGAGGGCGTGTAACGCGGTCGATTATCGCGCGGCATCCAGTGATTTGTGTTGCGCGTGTGCTCGTTTCGTGCACACACCCGCAATGTTTTTGAAAGCTCAATCCAGTGAGCTTTTTAAAACGCCTGGCGTTAATTGACAGGCGATTTCCTTTAAGTCTGTGTTTATCGTTGCTGTCTGGAAAGCCCTTATATGTGTAGTTGTTATTGTCCCCTGTGACCCGACTATGGATAAGCGGATGAAAATGGATGGATGGAGCACTCTCTCATTTGGCAGGTTTTTATATGTTCTCAGCACATTCATGTCATGGCACGATTGGTTGTTGTGAATGTGCAGGGTTACAGTGTAACCATGCAGGACTTTGAACAAGCTCTCTGTCTCTCCGCCCAGGCAAGCTCAGCCAGTTCCAGGAAATAGAAACCAGTCTGTTGCATTGCTTTTAATAATCAACCACTGACACTACATATGTAGTCGATACGGATCAAGGACCGGACCACACCTTGGACAGAATTCAGGACTATTGACAGCCAGGTGAGAAATCATGTACGTGTTCAATGGTAGGCTGCAATATGGGTGCATAATAGGCAACTTTGTCAATGGAATTAATTTTCTCTATAGTTTAGCCACTTATAAATCCAGTGGACTTTCAGACTGAGACTGCACTCTACTTTACCTGCTAGGCCTACTCTCTTCAACCAAATAATAGCAGATCTAAAAGCTCACAACGTGAGCTTGTAGATCTGCCATATATATATATATATATATATATTTTTTTTTTGGTAAACGTGCCTCCAGAATAAGGTTGGGGTTCAAGTGTTTAAAACCCGATGGAAGATATTTTCCAGTCTGCCCTATAATGGAAATAGATAATTGTTTTGTTGGATCGCATACATGCTGCCAATCCCATTCGTTTAGGTTGAGTTTGGTGAAAACACTTCGGATATTTATTTGCGAGCATGCATTTGCCGTCGGGTTGAAGTACACGGTGGGTGACGTAGAGCGGGTGCGCTGACTTCTGACTGGCCAGTCGCTGTGATTGACAGTCTAACCTTCCACTCAGTAGAACGAAACTCAGTGGCTGGGGGCGTTACCGAGAACCCGGAAAAAACGACTCGAACGCGAGAGCATTTGCATGGTTTTCCCTACTATTCAGAGCCATCTCGGGGGTTGGAGTTGCGACATTGAGGGTCCATAAACCGAGCGCCCGAGCTGCTGTTCATGCAGCCTGAATAATAGGGACAAAGTGGACTTGGAAATGCAGTAATTTCAACGAGGGTGGCGCAGATAGGAGCTATTTTAGCGCACGTGCGCAACATGCCAACTGTTTTTAACGTGTTGTGCAATAACAGCTAAACTAGCCTACTAAAGTCTCTGCTATGTTGTAAAGATAATTGGTTGCCCCATTCTCTATGAAAGTCTATGTAAACGAGCCGCCATTAGACCGGACCTTTGAAGTAAACGCAGTTGTCAGAACTGCGTCTATAGGCCTACTAGTCTGGGGAGTTCATGTTGCTGTACTCATTGCAGTGATTTTCCGCCATCTTGTGGTGGTTTTGTTTTATAGTATTTAATCAGTTCTAGTTTCATTACAGTGAAACTGAAAACTATAATTATTACAGTGACTGTTCAGAGCTCTCTGAAGCTGACACTATACTGCAGTGTAGTTCATTCCTTAGCATTCCGTCATTGCCTGTTGAGATGCAAGCATGCTGCAGTAGTGTGTGGTGCGCAGCACAGCTCTTGTTTTGTGTCTTCTAAGACTAATATTTGTAACTCATGTTTAAAAAAAAAAAAAAAAAAAAAAAAGTCTGAACAGGACAGACCTCAACCACAGTGATGCTTTGAAGATCACCTGGACCAGTCCAAGGACATATCACATATACACTGTCTGATTAGAGGTAAAATTAATCAAATTCATTTTAAGCTTTGTAATTCATTCATCTCAATCGCATGTCGATATTTGACATGACAAGCATCTTTTTGTCAGTTAACATATTGGTAGATAGGGCAAGTCCCTAGTAGTGTATCAATGAGTGGGATTTTCTAAATCAAAATTTCCCATCATCCACTGGACCAAGCAAGGGGTTAGAGATAGGGTTAGTATTTCCGGACCAATGGAAGGATAAAACAATGGGAGGTTGAATTAGTGTACTGTAGGAAGAGAGTAGCGACACGTTGATCTGGCGTCTCGCGCTGAATGGAGTTCCAAACATACTGTAGTCCTACATAGCTAACCACTGCATCACAGCACAGCCTGTTTTCTTATAATATACTTTAGTTAAAGCGAGTTACAGTATATAACAAGTCATTATTGACTAAAGTGAGTGACGGTCTGTTAATGCGTTAAAATTAGGGCAGGGACTTGAACTGATTAATTGAGATTAATTAATTTATACAGAAAAATAACACAATTAAAATAATAACTCATTTTACACATATCGCACATAGATTTTGCACCACAGAACCTTTTTCACTGGACGAATTCAGGGGTACCGATCATAGCGGTGCACACAATGGAAGAAGAATCCAATCAGGGTAACCAATAAGGTCTGCCACTGATCCAAACTCCCACTGTTCTATCCTCCATTGGTTCGAAAATTACCGTAATTTCCGGACTATAAGCCGCTAGGGTCCATTTGGTTTCATGTTTACACTCTCATGATATTCACCATCTAAATTAGCACCACTTAATTAATAAGTCATAAGTCATCAAAGTCAAAGTCGCATGATTTGTCACTACGTTATCGCAGCGAAATTGGACCTCCGCTTTTAACCCATCACTTGGAGTGGTGAGCTCCAAGGAGCGGTGAGCTGCGGCTTGCCTCGCTCGGGAATCATTAGCTGTTTTTGACCCCCAATCCATCCCTTTGATGCTGAATGCCAAGCAGGGAGGAATTGGGTCCTATTTTTTAGAGTCTTTGGTATGACCCGACTGGGAATCGAACCCCGGCATCCCAGTTCCAGGGCGGACACTCTAACCACAAGGCCACTGTTCTGGTTGTCATGTTCATTTTGGTGTTTTGCCTCTTTTGTTTGCGAAAATCCATCCTGGAATTGTGAACAAAACCAAAAGAAATCTTTAGTTTTGGGGTCTGTGGGGTGAAGATGTTGTTAAACTGTGAAATAAAGTTGAAAACCACTGCTCTAACATGAAGCAGCTGACTATAAGCCTGGTGCGGCTTATATTCAGATGCGGCTTATAATCCGGAAATTACGGTACTAACGCTGTCTCTAACCCTCACCCTCAACATAACATGTTACAGTATGGACACGGTTTTGATTTAGAAAAACTCACTCACACACTACCAACCTGTTTTAATTGACACAGAAAATGCTTCTCGGATTAAATATTAGTATGTGATTAATTGAGATTAATTAATTACAAAGCTTCAAATTAATTAGGTAAACATTTTTAAGTAGTCCCACCCCTAGTTAAAATGTCTTAAAATGCCTTAATTTTTCCAATTTAACTGCAAATATGCGATCTGCTGGAGCTGGATGGCCAGAGTTGGTTTGTTTGGAACCAGTATCCGCCCTTACCAGGCGTCACGTGTGCTTTTCAGCTAATAGCCGTCTCTGTTCAGGTTGTTGAGGGTGAGAGTGAGTCCCAGCCCTACTTTAAAGGGAAAAAAGGCCAAATTGTCTTGACTATTTAAGAAATATGCAGATTGTAAGCTCTTAAAAGGATCCCTGTCTAATAAGAACATCACTTAAAACATTACACTTTCCCTATATAACTAAAATAAACAAATAAAAACACCAATGGCATCTTATCTCTTTCATAAATAGAGAATATTTCACGCAACAGGAACTGCTCCTGGCGCAGAATGATGATGTCATGTGTGATCTAGCTCTATGCAATATATGGATGAAGATGCTCATGTGACATCATCATCCTGCAACCGGAGCACCTCCTATTGAGTGAAAGATTCTCTATTTATGAAAGAAATAAAGTATTGAAGGTGTTTTTATCTGCATGTTTTAGTTATAGAAGGCAAGTATAGTGTTTTAAGGCATATTTGTCTTATTACGCAGGGATCCTCTTAATGACTGACAAGTGTGAGACTAAAATGACTGCCATGTTGTTTATTTCCTGGTGTTTCTACTAGACGGAGCATTCCAAATGGAGGAAAAGGAAACCAAAGCGGAGCCAGAGCGACAGGTGACAGAGCCCCAGACGCAGAGCGACACTTTGTACAGCGGGATTCAGACCGGCAGCACGTCTACAGGTGAAACAGTAGGAGAGGAAAATATAAAGTTCATTCTAAACGCAGTGTGCTCTTACTTACTCTTATTTGGGCATTTCCAAATATGGAATATGATGCACACGTGACACACACACACACACACACACACACAAACACACACACACACACACACACACACACACACACACACACACACACACACACACAAAGACAGTGTTGCCAACCTGGCGCATTTGTCGCTATATTTATCGCTTTTTCAGACCCCCCTAGCGCCAAAATTAGTGAAAAACTCCTGGCGGAAAATCTAGTGCTTTTTGGCTGGTGAGTTGGGGGGGAAATTGATTGACAGGCGCCAGAGATAAAACCCTAATTTTTCACCATTTTTCCTCCTATGACAGTGGTTTTCAACCAGTGGTCCCCAGGCTAAATGATGGATAGTTGGTTAACCAGATGTAACTCTTTGAGAGCGTAAAAATGAAACCAAATGGACCCGTAAGGGTCCATTTGGTTTCATTTTTACACTCTCAAGAGTTAAAATATTAATCATGTGAATTAGCCCAAGTCTACACAACTAGAGAATGTAGAAGATTATTGGTAATTTAATGGTCATATTCCCTTCCAGGCAAGCATCTAGCGCATTCTAGTGCATTTTGAAAGTGCCACTAGTTTTGGAAGTTGGCAACACTGCACACAGTGCGTTTGCAAATATGCCTCACAGAAAAAAATTCTGAGCTTTGTATTATGAAAGCCAGACAGAAATGTCTGTCACATTCCATATCTGCGTGCCCAGATATGGATCAAGGCTCCATATTGCAAATTAGGGGTGTGACGATTCACTTACCTCACGATGCAATACAATATTGATATTTAGGCTTATGAATTGATTTATATTGCGATTCTTAATTATGCTGTGATTTGATATATTGATATATCTTTTCCCCACAAATGACTCTGCTTTTATTATACTTGAACATGTTAAAGGGGAATTCCACCAGTTTTCAAGATATCTGCTGAGGGTGTACAAATGTAACATTTGGTTCCATTTGTACACCCTCAGAAAAAAGGTCCTAAAAGAAAAATCATTAACAAACACAAACACAACCTGATGATGTCTTCAAGTTGTGTTTCACCACAAGTTCAATCAACTAGAACATTTGAGGTGAAACTAGAACATTACAGGTGAAACAGTAGGAGAGAAAAATATCAAGCACATGATTTTAATTCTAAACATAGGTAGTGTGCAGTAACAACCATATGCACTCCATATTTGAGTATTCCCAATCCCAAATATGGAATGTGGTGCACACACACGACACACACTCACAGACATTTCTGCCTGATGTACATAGGTGCAAACGCACAAGACTTGTATTATGAAAGCCAGACAGAAATGTCTCATTTGTGTGTATGTGTGTGTGCTTGTGCATAGGATGTGCGACGATTCACTTACCTCGCGATACAATAAGATATTAACATTTAAGGTGCCAAAACGATTAGCGATTCTTAATTCTGCTGTGATTCGATTAATAAATCAATATAGAGATTTTTTGCCACCAATTACTTTGCTTTTATATACTAGAAGATTTTAAGGCAGTTCTAAACAATATGGACCATGTCAAGTTCTACTGAAACATTTTAAAGCAGTCTTTATTACAAAATAATAAATGCATAAAAATATCAACCTGGCGATTCAATATTGATATATTAATATATTAATATTTTTTTGCCCACCCCTAATGTGTATTTGCTCATGCATGCACTCTCTCCCAGTTTTTCTTTGTACTGATCTAGCAAAAAAAGCCATACAATATTTATGTATTCTGTCCTACAGAACTGAGAATCGTCCTGCTCGAGGGAAGAAGAAGCGTAAAGGAACGCAGTGGGAAGAGCCAAGTAGGAAACATCATCCTGGGCGGAGATGTTTACGACATTCACTCCTACAAGACCTGTAAGAGTGTGGTGAGACAGGCGCTAGTGTCAGGGAGACAGGTCACTGTTGTCAACACTCCAGGATGGAGGTCTAATTTCCCCTTAGATCTGACCCCAAAGCTGAGGCAGTTAGAAATCCGACAGAGCGTCCGTCTGTGTCCTCCAGGACCGCATGCCTTTGTCCTGGTGGTCCGGTTGGACGTCACCCCGTTCGAGGGAGCGGCGAAGTCAGCCGAGGAGCACATGGGCTTTCTCCTCGGTGATCGGGTGTGGAAACACGCCATCGTGGTGTTCACCGTGACCGATAAAAATAAGCAGTCGTGTCTGCCCGTGGCTCCGGATCTCATTAGATCTGACCACCAGCTAAGATACCTGGTTGAGAAATGCGGAGGTCGCTTCCATGTTCTTAATATCACTGACATGGCAGATAGAGGTCAGGTCACAGAGTTGCTAGAGGTGATAGATCAGATGGTGACCAGTAATGGAGGTCACTATGAGGCAGAAGAACACGTCTCTGAGGAACTGGTGGAGCTGGAGAGAGCCATCGCAAGAAACGCGGAACAGAGGGCTGAGAAACAAAGGACTGGACGACCAAAACACACAGGTATGTTTCATTTAGAGTATCTATAATGAGAGAGAGTAGCGGCACTCCTGTTGACTCCAATGCTACGGCTGGACAGAGACAGCAACTGGCTGAAAAGAGTCACGTGACGCCTAGTAAGAAGGGCTTCTGGTTCCAAACAAACCACTCTGGCCATCCAGCTCCATGGACAGCAGATCACACGTTCGCAGTTAAATTGACGAAATTAGGGCATTTTAGGACATTTCAACACATTACCAGAACTCTTGTCACTCTAGTGAATAATTATTTGTTATTGGTAACGTATATTACAAGAAAACAGACTGTGCTGTGATGCAGTGGTTAACTATCTATGTAGGACTATGTTTGGAACTTGCAGAGCTTCAGCCAGCGCGAGGAGTGAGATCAAAGTGTGTCTCTACTCTCTTCCTACAGTACACTAGTTTTATTCTACCTTTTGGTGAAGTTTTTGCTAATCTAAATTGCGCGTAATTATGAAAATAAGAAAAATCGTTATTGTAAGTAGGATCATAATCGTGAAAAAAATATTTAGTGCGCTGCATTTGTCATGGCAAAACAAAGCAGAAGGGGAACTAGGCCTGACCTTCGATCATGATTTCCGTGATCGAAGCATTGCGGGAAAAAACGATTGAAGATCGACGCTTCGTCAATGTGGCGGTCCCTGGCATGAAAACTTTTGGGACGACTGGAATATAAAGTCCCATCGTAATCATGTCATTTCTGTTACAGAACTAGTCAGGTTTATCAGTGCTATGCAGCCTTTTTGCGATCCCTTTCATCTTTGCTGATAATACTGAATACAGCTACAGTTGTATACGCAACGGGGCTATGTGTTGTGTAGAGGACCGTGGCGTGCCGTCGACTTAATGTTTAATAAAGGCTAAAGGCTAATGAAAGGCTCTATCTAACATATCAACTCTCTGGCTACTGTTATCCACACGCCTCCTTCCTTCTACTGGACAGTACAGTAGACCTACTCGTTGAAGCAGCCGCACGACGATCGCTCAATATCAGTCAGTCATTGATGGCTCCAATGCGCGGGGCGCAACCTATGGCCCACGGCCCAAAATGGGCCGGCGTGCGAACCAAAAGCGTCCGTTTTTTTTTTCTCGATTCTTCGATCTTCGATTTCAAGGTTGACGCACGTGCCCCGCGATTGAACATTTTTTTGGGTCAGCCCTAGAAGGAACCAATATTCCACTCAAACATCCAACTTGATAAAACCTGCGTGCTTTGTTTTCCGAAGTGAAAGTAAACAAGGTTTTCCTCGACAGGACCCACTGAGCAGCAGGACCTCAGGATCTTGTTGCTGGGGAGGGACTGGTCTGGGAAGAGTTCGGCAGGGAACCTCATTCTGGGAGGAAGCAGTAGTCCCTTTAAGGTCAGCCGGGGAGGTCAGAGGTCGGTGCGGTGCTCCGTGAGACGCGGCGAAGCGGCAGGGAGGCGTCTGACGCTGGTGGAGTCGCCCGGCTGGCTCTACAACAGTCCAGTGCGGGACACCTCGCAGATGGACAAACTGGAGATCCAGGACAGCGTGAGCCTCTGTCCTCCTGGACCACATGCTGTTCTTCTGGCCGTTTCTCTCGATAAAGGTACCCATGTACCTGTCCAAATACTTCCTTAATGTCAATGAGGTCCACTCCCACAACTCTAGAGGCAGTGCTACTAACAAGGTTCAAGGTTCAAGGTTTTTTTTATTTGTCACTCCAGTGTAAGTCAGGACATATACAGGGATGAAATAGCGTTTCCATTTTCCACAGTGCAATAGACAAGACAGTGCAATAAGACAATAAGTCAAGACAATAGACAGTGCAATAAGACAAGGTCGAGACAATAGACAAGACAAACAATAGTGCAGCAGACCAGTAAGGTGCGAACTGTACACCTAACTTGAGGTGAAGGTGCTTGGCTAACCAGGTGTGATAAAGTGGCAGTAGTGTGAAGCTAACAGACAGCTAGACAGGACATATACAACTACTAGAAACTACTACTAGAAACTACAGTATACTACAGCTAGAAACTACAACTAACCATGTCCAACCCAGATTTGGCACAAACAAGTGTCTTCATTCCTTCCACTAATATGCCACCAAAATCTGGAATGCCCTACCTACAGTCATAAAAGGCGTGTGAATCCCTTGACTCCTTCAAAACCGCTCTCAAAGGGCACCTACAGATGGCTGCAATTCGAAACTGGCCTCTGTAAAACAAAAATGTATATAACCCCCCCCCCCCCTTCCTCCTCTTTGTACATTTCTCTTTTCCCTTTTTACCTTCACTTCGATTTTATGCTGCTTTTGGCTTTACCGAAGTAGTTGTTTTGTTTGTATTTGAATGCCTTAATGAAATCAACAAGTTGGCCACTATTGTAAACAAGTGCATGCTTAACTAGTGTGTCCAATCAGTTTTTCAGATTTACTGTAGTTGTACTTGAATTGTGCTGTAATTCTCCGAGCTGTTATCGGCTCTGTAGCAGTGTGTACTGGACTTTTACTGTACTCTCATTTCTGTTAATAAAATTTCATTCATTCATTCATTCATTCATTCATTCATTCATTCATTCATTCATTCATTCATTCATTCATTCATTCATTCATTCATTCATTCATTCATTCATTCAAAGCATTCACCAAAGCGCAGAGAGTGTCGCTGGAGGAACACGTGGAGCTTCTGTCCCAGAGGGTGTGGAGCTACGCTCTGGTGCTGTTCACCAAGGGAGACTATCTGGGAGACGCCAGCGTTGAGCAGCACATCGAGGCTGAAGGAGAGGACCTGCGTTGGCTCGTCCACAAGTGTGGCAACAGGTCAGAGATGGGGGGAAAAGTACACATATTTTGCAAAGCAAAAGTAGTCATTCAAAAAAGTAACTCAAATAACAGTAAAAAGACAAAGAAAAGAAATAGTAAAAAGAGAGTCAGTTCTGACTCTCAAAAGTAAAAGTAAAATATGTTTCCCTGTCATTTGTGTTTGAATTGTATACTGTATTCTGCAAACGGTAAATACTTCAAATCTTCGGTTTGTGGTGCTCATGGACAAGAACAGGGGCTAAAACTGGTGATAATAACACAACAACACACATACATAGCTCCAGCAACATCTGTACTGGCGGTTGCGTGTTTTGGCTGTACTAGTGATGCTATTTCTGGGTCTAAAGCCAATGAAATTTCATGATATTGCCAGAGAGAGCGAATCACAAGCCGTGATGCCGTGGAGGAGAGTAGTGAATGGAGTTATATGATTGGCGGTGCCAGAAACCACGATCAGCTGTATTTTTTACTGTTTTTACTTTTGTTACTTCCCAACTCTGCAACAGGTACCATGTCTTGGACGCTAAGCATGGAGATGACACTCAGGTGACAGAGCTGCTGGAGAAGCTGGAGGAGATGGTGGCAGGGAACAGAGGAGAACACTACGTGGTCCATGGATACGCTGCAGAGAAGGTGAAGGAGAGCAAGAGGAACGTGGAGGAACGTGTCCACACACTGATGACCACGACCCACAGGCAAAGAACCGCTCTCAAAGCTCTGTTTGAAGGTAATGTTTACAATACATCTAACTGCCTGCCTGTTGCTGATGCTTATCTACTAGATTCGATACTAGATTCGAGTTCCTGACACTAGATTCTAGGTGCTGACACTAGTTTCTAGTTTTTGACACTAGATTCTATTTCTTGACACTAGATTCCAGTTTCCGATAGCGCATTCTGGTTCCTGACGCTAGTTTCTAGTGTCTAACACTGGATTCTATTTTTTTCCTGGAGAAATCGATGTTTCTGTGTCAGTGAGGTTCAACATGTTTTATGCTAAGGACCCCCAGAATTATCTATACTTGGCTGCGGACCCCCATCTGAAAACATGTTCTCGGGGTATCCCCCAGAAGCAATAGTCTGAGTTAAAAATGTTTTTTTTTTTTTTTTTTTTTTTTTTTTTTTCAACTTATTGTTTTTATTGTTGTTGTTGTTACAGGTCAATGAAACTATATTTTTTTACAGAATTAGCATATAAAATTGACAGCAAGTGAAAAACTACATCAGGGAAACAAATATAAAGCATTTAACTCCGGTCTTAACCTTGTATAATAGTGTACATATTCACATTTCATATACAAAAAAAAAAAAAAAAAAAAAAATCAGCAACATTTGAGAGTGAGAAAAAAAAAAAAAAACTAATAATAGATAAATAAAAGTGAAGAAGAGAAAGAAAAAAGAAAAGCGAGAAAGATCAGAATAAATAAAGAGGAAATAAGAGAAAGAAGGAAAGAAGGGGGGGGGGGGGGTTCTGCTACACCTCCAGGCTCACAAAGGGAGTCCACCTCTTAATAAAAAGATCATTCCGTAACCTAACCAGATAGGTCAATTGTTCCATGTCTCTAATTTCCTTGACCTTGTGAGTTAAAAATGTTTGCTTCTGAAATAATATATTCAAAGATTTTGTGCCACATTTTCATGATGTTTCAAAAATATCAGACCTACAAGCTCATAGCGCGCCACTCGGTGGCGCGCTATGAGCTTGTAGATCTGATATTTTTCAATAGCTAAAGTGTGCTGTACAGAAAGGGGTAAGTGAACTAACGGTGAATGCACTGTGTCTGTCAGGAGAGCTCCAGAGTCCACCAGAGCTGAGGGTCCTGTTGGCTGGAGGAGAGGAACTCCAGAGGACCAGAGCTGGAAACTACATACTGCAGGAGTATGTCTTTCCAGAAACTCCATTCAAGGTATGTAGAGATGCCAGATATTATCGGCCCTCCGATATTATCGGCCGATAAAAGCTTTCAAATTTCATATCGGAAAATATCGGTATCGGTATTTACAAACTGGAAATTATGACTATTTACAGAGATGTAAACTCAGCGCTATGGTCATGTTTATACCATTACTTTTGTACTTTACTCAAGTAGGCTACATGTTGAATTTATAGTTGTATGGAGTATTTCTAGGCTATAACATGAATTCGTATTTATACTAAATGTTTATTTATATTAAATATTTGTATAGTAATAGTTTCTGTTATTTTTCCACCACTGGAGGCCGCATATATCGGTATCGGTTGATATCGGTTGATATCGGTATCGGGAATTAGTAGTTGGATAATATTGGGATATCGGATATCGGTAAAAAAGTCAATATCGGCCATCTCTAAAGGTATGTTATGGTTTTATTCTTTAATCTCCGAGGGGAAACAAGTTTTGCCACCAGAGCGTCGCAGAAACAAATGACAACAACAAACAAATAACAGCAGCATACAGTACGAAAACAACACAGAGTCATACATCAATGATTAGTGTTGCGCGGGCCGGCCCGAACCCGGCGGGCCCCGCGGGCCCCCGCGGGGGGCGGGCGGACGGGTTCGTGATTTTTAAGTAATTATCACCCCGCGGGCGGGGCGGGCTGACCCCGCTGCACATGCAAAAAATAAAACAAAGAAATCTCGTTTTGTTTTACCCTCTCAGTGGTGGTCCTCAGACCACCTGTTGAAAACCCATGAAATAGACGAAAATATGAGCCTAAATTGACAGGTAATTAGTGATGACGGGCAGTTGTTTTTACTACCAGAACTTGCATTGAGAAGACGGAGAATGTTCATGGAGTGGGACACACCAGACCTAGTACAGCATTACGTACAGCAGCACTTCACCGTGGAACAGTGCCAGGATAACGCCAAATTAAATTCTGGAGCCCTTGATTCCATTCTTTTTCTGCACAGCGCAGCCGGCCGTCGCAAAGGAGACTGGCTTGGACGCACAGCTAGTAGTATTAAGCCGTATGGTTTCGTATGTGCGAGAGAGAGAGAGAGAGAGAGAGAGAGAGAGAGAGAGAGAGAGAGAGAGAGAGAGAGAGAAGCTGACAGCGCGTCTCAAATGTGGTCTTGTATATCGCATAATAGGGTTATCTGCACATCAAGAGGATACGATGGTAGAACGCGCCTCAAAAGTACTATTGTACATCGCGTAAGATACGATGATTGAGGCTTGATGATCAAATATTTGGTATGGGCATTTAATAGCCTACTATTGATTGCAGCTGCGTTTCCAGATCATCAATGCAAACGAAGCGCTGTTGACTAGGCCTACGCATGTTTTAGTCGCTGTCTTACATGACAACAAGTTACGGGATGCAAGTTATATAACTTTTTTTGTATATATTGTAATATTGTAATATCAATAGCCTCGGTGGACATGGGGGGAGAGACAGAGACAGAGAGAGCGCTGTGGTGTTTTTTTTTTTTTTTTTTTTTACCTGTGTTATTTCACATTGCAATGCTGAGTGGCCGTGTTATATAGGCTACAATAAGTTGTAGAACAGGGACAATCCGTCGCGAGGAAAATAAGTCCATGCATGCAGTATACTATAGGGAAGTCCAACGTTCTCTTAGTCTTCAGACGTTCATATTTTTGCTAGTGTAGGCTATATAAGCTGGTCTGCATCTGATTCAATGAATGAAGGAGGATGCGGCATTCGTGCGGTCCATAGTTTGTTTTATCGTTTTCGATCCATCACTGACAGCCGCCTTTTATTTATTTTCCATGCGTCTTAGAAAGACATAGGTATTTAGAGCCAAGACTGTCGATTTTACTGTCATTACAGAACCATTCTGAACAACATGCTTGTTTATTCAGCCCATATGACAATATCATTTATATAGCTGCTATAGTATTTTAAAGCTTGGGGTACTCACAAGAACATGCACTAATCATTATATCATTTTTCTTTAATTGCGGGCTGCCGGGCTGGGGCGGGCCGTTGATTAAAATTTTGCGGGGCGGGCTGCTGCGGACGGGCTGGGACAATTGGCGGCGCGGACTGGGGCGGGTTGTGAAAAAAAGCCGGCCCGCGCATCACTATCAATGATGTATGAACAAAGAACAGCATACAGCACAGAAGTCACATAGAACAACAACGCACAATACGTTGTTGTCACACACAAAAAGTAAGAGAGTCCTCTTGTACAACACTAAAAGTGTTCGTTATAGAATTTGAGCGGGGATACCCTGGTAGAAGACAATATACAGTAAATACGATTATGTGTGAACATGATGCTATTAAAGGTTCAAGGTTTTTCATTTGTTACATCAACGTATGTAGAGACGAATGCCGATGGAGACATATAATAATAATAATAATAATAATAATAATAATAATAATAATAGTCTACACAACTAGAGAATGTAGAAGATTAATCGTCATTTTGATCTGTATGTTTGGATGTTTTGTTTCCCAAATCCAGTCGGGTATTTTGGACAAAAGCAAAAGAAATGTTTAGTTTTGGGGTCTGTGTGGATGAAATATCATCAAACAGTGGTCCGTGGCTCAATGCTGAATAAATAGTGGGCCCTGGTGTCAAAAATGTTGAAACCCACTGATTTAGAGTGAATAGAATGAAGTTTTTCATTCGTATGACTAACATACATTAAACCTCACATTGCAGGAGTTTAAATCCCAGACTAAACTGACAGAATGTGTCAGACAACAGAGACGAGTTGTTGACAGAAACATGAGTGTGGTGATCTGTCCAGACTGGTCCACTACTACACCTCCATCACAGGAGACCAGAGACGTCCTTCTACACGGTGTGGACACTCTGCGTTCTCCTGGACTCCATGCTGTCCTGCTGACCGTTCCTGTCAGGTCCAGTTTCTCTGAGGCTGACAGGAGGTCAGTGGAGGAACACATGGAGCTGCTGGGGTCTGGAGTCTGGAGACATGCTCTGGTTCTGTTCACGTTTGGGTACTGGCTGGGAGGGAGACCCGTGGAGGAGTACATCGAGTCTGAAGGAGAACCTCTGAGGTGGCTCCTGGAGAAATGTGGCTACAGGTACAGTGTTGTTTTGGTTGACTAAGACTAAATGGACTAAGTGGACTAACAGGGATTAAAGTTACTGGGTACTGATTTCAGTCCTGAGGATTTTACAGGGGTCATTTAATTAGCTCAGTGCTTATTTGCAAAAGATCATTTTCAGTCTCTTTTTTTTTTACTTTAATCCCTGGGACTAAGGTTTTTGATATTGAGTCGACTTTAGTAGACTAACAAAAAATAATTTCACTAAATAATAATAATTTCAGACTAAATGGGACTAAAAGACTAAATGTGTGTTTTCAAAAGACTATGGGCACAATTTTGGTTACATTAGCCCTTATACGCAATTAACGCACTTAGCATTGGGGAAGAGGTGTTCCCACACTAAAGTTGATAATTTCGTTACCATCCGATCTCTCTTAAACACCTCCTATACCCGTTAAATTATGCATAGGTGTGGTTTGGGCGTTTTTAGCTTTCATCCAATCCGTGTTGGTCTTGCCATTCCCTTTAATTCATCCCTTATCTATTTCCCTTATCCCTACTGCTAAGCCTGACCCTCCTAAGCACGCAGCCTGGCTGCGGGCTTAGGACAGACACATGCATGATTAGCCTATTCTCAAAGATTATAGCTCTCATTTTCAAACAATTATAGCTCGGTCAATTCTCAATCATTTCTTACCATCCAACATGTTATGTTGAAAAAACATGTTCCATGTTTTTTTTTTGCTGTATGTGGCGTGCATTTATCCCAATTCTGCGAAATGTTATAAAGTTAATTCCAAAAAAACTCGGGAATTCGCAGCAAAAAAGACGTTTTTTTGATCATTCATTTCTCGGTCAATTCTGGACCATTTTTTACATTTCAAAATGCAGCGTGACGGGAAAAACCTTCTCTCTCAGATGCTGCAGAATATGTGGGTAGGTCTTCTCTACGATGCGGGATCTAGCAAAATGTAAGTGTCGGGATTTTGGTGGAAACGGTCCACCGAATCCCCGACACTTACATTTTGCTCGATGCGGCATCGTAGAGAAGAATTCCCGAGTTTTTTGCAATTTACAGCATTGCGTCACAAGTTAATTAATGTATTTAATTATATTATATACTGTACATTACCTAAACACAAGGAAGTGACCGACAGCAGGCAATCTACAGCTGTTTATAGGACAATCCATAAATAAGGAGATGAATTGAACTGGCGCCTTTCCACGTGGAGTCGTGGACATCTCCAAAGGCGCACAGACGCCGCACCGTGCGCACGTGGCTCTGCCTTCTCATATCGGTTAAGGGGTGGTCTGAGATGGCGTTATCTAGTTCCCAAATCTATTTGACGAAATTAGCAACTTAAGGGACTGCGCAACAAACACGCCCATGACCACACCTCCAGTCACAAATAACGGTGTCGGCATAAAGAATAGTGGCTAAGGGAAGAGAAAAGGTGACCAAAATAGCAATAAGGGAATTCGCTGCGGGTATCGGGTAACGTTAGGGACAATGGGTGGAATGAAAATCGCGCCATAAGACTAATTCATAAACTAAGACAAAGGTGAATATTTTTTTCTGTTTTCTTTTTTTTAGTACTTGAAGTACCGTACATGAGTATTTGTTTTTGCAAGACAATAACATATTCAGACTTCAGAGTAATGTGTTTAATGTCATTTCTGCAGTATGCATTAAGCAGGTCAGAGCAGGTCATATACAATCAAGGTTTTTACTTGTTACTATTTCAGTAATTTAATACCAAGAAATAAAGCAAGGCGTGTTTCATATTAAAAACTATAAATCTGTATTGCATATATAAACCAATGTATTTGTCTAATGCTAAAAGATGAAAAAACTAAGGGCTCCATTTTTGTCACACGCTAAACCACTTATCCCTAATTTCTTTGGCCTTTTTTCACTATTTTGAAAAACATTTTGGAATAGTTCAACATGCCAATCTATTGGCACGTTGTGAGCTTGTAGGCTGGCCATTTTAACGACTGAAACGTGAAATAGTTTAAAAAGGCAAAGAGGTTAAGGGGTAAAGGGTTTAACGGTGACGAAAATCTAGGCCTAAGACAAAAAGCCCAAGACTAAACCACCAACATTGAGACTGAAACACTAAGGTTAAACTAAGACTAAATTATTTTTGATATTTCGTCGACTAAGACTAGACCAGGGGTCGGCAACCCAAGATGTTGAAAGAGCCATTTTCGACCCAAAATTAAATTCAAAATCTGCCTGGAGCAGAATTTTTTTTTCCTGAGAGTGTGCAAATTTGCACACTCAGAAAAAAGGTCCTCAAAGAAAAAATCATTAACATGGTGAAACACGACCTTTCTTCCGAAATGGAGTTTCTAAAAATAAATAAAGGAGTTTTACAGATTTCTAGTCCACACAACATTTCTAAGGTATATTAATGACATAGTAAACTGAGTAAAAATGGATGGTTCAGATTGAAAGCTCCACCTCTGATAACTGCTGGGCTTTTTTGACATGGCCAAGTGCTACTTTAACTGGCAACTGTCAGACAGCGCAACGCGTTTTGGGTGACTGAAATGTTTATATTATTTTGGTGTGGATCACCCCAGTGTGTGTATGTAATAATGCTACAGTCACTGAGCCACTAGGGCTGTGTTCTGGAGCCGCATGTGGCTCCTGAGCCGCAGGTTGCTGACCCCTGGACTAGACTAACACACATGAATTTCAGAAGACTAAATGGAACTAAAAGGCTAAATGTGTGTTATTGAAAAGACTATGACTAACTCCAAATGCTCTCAAAACATCAACACTCCCCAGGTACCACGTCATAGACTTCCATAAGCTCAAAGTGTCAGAGACGGTGGAGCTGATGGAGATGATAGACGACGTGGTGACGAGGAACAGAGGACACTACACTCCTTCTCTAGAGGTCACACCCTTCCAGAGTGTGAGAGAGAAGCTGACGGATGAAGAGAAGAACAGCCTGGATGAAGAATGGAAGAGGAGAGAGGAGGAGATCATCCAGAAGATGATGGTGTTTATGGTGAAGGAGCAGCCGCTGCCAGCTGTGAGGAGGAGAAGGGAGAGCTTCCTGCACCTCCCTCCATCTAGTGAGTGTCAACTAGGACTGCAGCCAGCAATGCAGTGGTTTCCAACCTTTGTCACACCAGGGCCTAGCCTCGACACCCAGGCTTTCATTTTCGTCCTTGCGCGGAAACGGAAAGCCTGGACTTCAAGTGGGAGTGAACCTTCCGGGGTGGGCGTCGCTCTAAATAATGTGACGTAGAACAGCAGTGGACGGGCGCGGGAGGGGCCGGGGATGACGACACGTTAGTGAGATCAAATCAGAGCGCAGCACTTCCGCCGCGTGGATGCCACGGCACCCCGCCCCCCCAAGGCCAAAATCATTGAGGGCTAGACCAGGCTACACCAGGGCCTAGTGATGTCCCGATTCCGATACAAAAGTATACGATCGGCTCTTTTTTTTGGCGCTTTTTTGTCACATCGGTATCGGCAAATACTGTATGGGTATCGGAAAAGTATCAGTATTGGCCCTTATTTGTCATTATCGGGTCACATATTGGCAAATACATGTATGCCTGTCTAACAGTGTTCAAACACAGGGGTAAAGGGTTGACACCACCAGGGCAGTTAATTAAAATGTTGGGTCATGTGGAGTTTGCTTTGGAGTTTCCCAAGTGCACATTTGAGAGGAGTATGTCATTCCCAGTTGGTGACTTCATATAAAGGTATTTTTTCTTTTGTGTGTTATGGTATACAGTATATTCTTCTCTGGTATCAGCTAACACAAAAATTGTGGTATCGGGATCGGATTGGAAATGAAGAAAGTGGCATTGGGCCATCCCTACCAGGGCCCACTATTTATTCACCATTTGAGGACATTTTAGCCCCACAGACCCCAAAACTAAAGATTTATTTTGCTTTTGTCCACAATACCAGGCTGGATTTCAGAAACTAAACAGTCAAACATACAGATCAAACATACAGATCAAAATGACCATTAATCTTCTACATTCTCTAGTTGTGTAGACTTGGGGCTAATACAGATGGTGAATATTTTAACTCTTGAGAGTGTAAACAGGAAACCAAATGGACCCACAAGGGTCCATTTAGTTTCATGGACCCTTGTGGGTGTCAATAAAATTGACCAAAAACTACCATCCGACAATATTTTGTGCCAGAGACCCATACATTTTAAAAGTGTTCAAAATTATAAAAATGAAATAATAATTTGAGGTCTAAAATACGTGGCGGATGGTGGATGGTGTACGATAACGCCCAGCGTCACACGCTTGCTTTATCGCATGCTGTTTTCTGAACACAAAACGCCGGTCCTGTTGAAAATGAACCAGAAGGCGTTATTTGTTGCTCCCCGTCTGTAATTAACTTAATAGCCCTTAATAGACTATTTGTTTTTACTCTAACAGAAGGAGTTCCTTATCTTATAATGACTCAACAGTGAGGACCAATTTCACAAAGAATGGGTTGAAATTTGCTGAAGTGGTCCCTCACTGTCGGCAGCAGAGCTGAGAGAAATCATGTGTGAAATCTGAGAGAAATCATACAGTATAGTTTTTGTTTTCTGTCATTGTAAATACCGGTAACTTATTGTTCCTATCTTGTTCCATTGTTCCTCTTCTGTGCAGTGAGTGGCGGAACGCCTTCCGAAACGGGAAGTTTGCACTTCGCTTCGCCTAAAAAGAAGGTGTCTGATTGGCTAGAGAATGGAAGCCGTCGACCAACCGCGTCCTCTTCAGGATTTGAGAGTCTACCTCGCAGCCTGGCCGACTCTGATGTGAGACATTAGTCACTCCGATCGTTTTATTAACGATTCATCATTTTTTCTCTTCTAACCCAGTATTTCGACTTGTTAAAGATCAGCCTGTGACACTGTTGAGGATGTCATGGAAGCCCAGTTTTGCATCCATAACAGACTTAAATGAATTTGTATTGTTCAGTCTTATGTCACACACCTTCCTCTTGACAATACAACCCAGATCAGTGGCAGTCAGACTGGAGCTCCAAAACATTTTTTTAATGTCTTGTGAATGCAATTTTGGACAAACTTGCCAACTATTTTGTGGATTAAAATTACGAATACAGTCTCATTACTTTACAATGATGAAGTGATTAGTTAATTCTATGAATATTGGTCAGTGATAAATATAGTTGAATACACAGGCATATAAAACTGGCTGCAACAAACCAACCACCACAGACACAAACAAAATAGTGACTAATAGGAGAAAGCAAACCACTGCACTATAGGCTACCACTACCTCATAACACTGCAGCAGACAACATACTGTAAGTCTACAATGTGATTTAGGAAAACATTTCTTTTTGTAGCATAGAAACGCTGCACTGGTACTTACTACTTTGGCTGGGCCTAGCTTGGACTTTTCTCAAATTAAATAAATACAATAATAATAAATCAAATAATAAATAAATCAAATTGGTCTGGCGTGGTTGGTTTAGGACAAAAATAAATACATGAAATAATTAATGAATAAATATGAATATGCCAAAACTACACTGATGATTTTTACATAATATTCTAATTCATTGAGATGGACCTGTAGTGTACAGTATGTACACTACAGGAATCCTATAAGGATTTTCCCCAAAATCCCAAAAAGCAGGCCTGATATTTGTTCCTTTTTCCAGACACGAGAGCAACAGATGGCAAGACCGTGGAGAGGGCCGCAGTCCCGTCCGCCTGTCGTCTGCTCTTACTGTGGACGACAGGGACATGTGGCATGGAACTGCCGCGCCCCATACACCCTGCACCAGAACAAGTACAAGCCCCATGTACATGTCCCTGGTGCCCAGGCGGATTCCCATGCCCCCTCGTCCTCGGGTACATGGCGCCGTGCAGGCTCACGCCCCGCCCAGCAGTCTCAGGACTCCGACTTGGAGCCTTACAGACATAGCTGGTACACACAGTGAGCCGGCTGCTGCCTATAGACACTTTAATAGACGACATCACACGGGTAAACACGTATGCAGGGGCGTAATCTCTGCTACATTCGGATTTCAGTAGGATTTCACAGGGGCTGTGACTTTTCACACGTCTGGGACGCAGTTTCGTTCGAGGGGCGGAGAAGTGGCCGATGGTCGGCTAGGCGCAACAGGGCCGTCAAATATTTAAATGCTCAGCTGGCTGTTGTTTGTGTGATGAGCAGGGGCGGATCTAGGCATGGGCATGGGGGGGCAATGTCCCCCTAAATACCCAGTCTGCCCCCCCAAACACCATGCCATGCAAAACAGCCCAAGATATTTCAAATTAAAGTGCTTATATTTAAAATGATTTGAAACGCTACTGCTGCTACTAACTACAATCTTGACACCACTCAACCAACAGCATTTCATCATTGAAAACAGAAAACTCTCTGAGTCAGACCTTTAGCTTTATGCATGCTGTGTGTCTGTTGCAACTTCAACAACAACTGATGTTATTATTGATGCTTTACTTGACTAATAAAAGTCCTGTAACTGAAAATGGTATGGGTGTGGCTTCATCGCCCGTGGCGCGAAGCGGCACGGGCGATGAAGCCGCCCCCATACCATTTTCTCTTGCCCCTCCAACATGTTCTCTTGCCCCCCCAAATGGGACATGTTACATCCGCCCCTGGTGATGAAGATCCAATCTCTACACACACACACACACGCACAAAGATGTACCGTCGCCCATATAGTTCTAAGAATGATGCTGGCAAAAGCATTATACTGTAGATAGAAGAGGGTTTATGATACAGGTACAATGAAAATAATGATCATAATGGCACTGGCAGAATGGCAGCAAGCACAGCGTCTATTGGCCTGCCTGTCTGGCTATCATATCACCCCCTAGCACTGCCCTATGGTCGCACCCCACTGGGAATACGACCTGTACCCCCTGTGGCCTGATGTTCATTCCTACACAAGCTCCTGTACCCGCTGTGGCCTGATGTTCACTACTACACTAGCTGGAACAATGAGGCTCAACCTGGCAGTGTTGCATATTGAAGTGGTTTAATTCTTGAAGTTCAACCCTGTCAGCAGGTTAAAAACTTAGGTGTGATCTTAGATGATGAACTCAACTTTGACAAGCATATAACCTCTATTTCCAAGAGTGCATTTTATTACTTAAGGAACATTGCTAAGGTTAGATGTTTCCTATCTCAACCAGACTGTGAAAAGTTGGTTCATGCTTTTATAACTAGCAGACTGGACTACTGTAATGCTGTCTTTGCTGGTTCCTCAAAAAAGGCACTTCATAAACTGCAGTTAGTCCAGAATGCGGCTGCGAGAGTTCTAACTAGAACCAAAAAATTTGAACACATTACTCCTGTTTTATCTTCTCTGCACTGGTTACCAGTGAAACAGAGAGTGGATTTCAAAGTGCTTCTTACTGTTTTTAAATCCCTCAATGACTTGGCCCCTTCTTATGTCTCTGACATGCTTGAACCTTATGCGCCCTCCAGGACACTCAGGTCATCTGACAAAGGGCTCCTCAGTATTAAAAGGATTCACTCTAAATATGGTCATGGTGCTTTTAGTCACTATGGTCCTTCACTATGGAATTCCTTACCAGCTGAATTAAGATCTGCAGCCTTGCTCTCTGTATTCAAAAGCAAACTGAAAACACATCTATTTTCACTAGCTTTTAGTTAGCTGTGAAATGCGTTGTATCATTTATTTTTATATGTATCTTATTTAATAGTGTACTATGTATATTCATTGACCTTTGTATTCTTTAGTTGTTCTGTATCTCTGTCAGCACATTGGGTCCTCGCTTGTCGAGTGAAATGTGCTTTACAAATAAACTTGACTTGACTTGACTTGAAGTGGACACGTAAAGGACACTACTGAGCATGCTGCCCTGTCCTTACTCACTCCAGAGACATTATTACAAAGCTTTATGGTTTTAATGTTGTTGTATTTCATGCCTGTCTTAATTAGGCTATAATGTTGTATGAGTTTATGCATGTTTCATGTTTCACGAATCAGATTGCTTCCTCATAATTACCTGTTGTATAATATAATATAATATAATATAATATTATATATATATATATATATATATATATATATATATATATATATATATATATATATATATATATATATATATATATATATATATATATATATATATATATATATATATATATATAGTGATTGTATTTGAAATTCTGGTTCTGTGTAGCCTCACCAGCAATTGTCACTTACAATATTTTCTTGTCCTTTATAGCTATTAGCTACTAATGTGTAGTGCAATATAGTGTGTTTGTGTAGCACCCAGCCATGAGCCAGCCACAACAGCCCACAATCGGGCTCAGTCCTATTGGCACGACAGGGTTCAATCCCCGCTTCTGCGCAATACTACAATCGCGACACCACCTAAACAGAGCAGTTCAAGCAAATATTTTGGTTGAGATGTGTTTACAAGCAGTTGTGACTGTTGGCAGTTGGTTTATTCAACTTAGATAATGAATCATAGGTTGCGAATCATGTAATCTATTAATGTACACACCACGAAGACTCCATTTGAATGTGAAGATGGTAAGCAAGATGGTAAGCAAAGACACACGGCCTGGCTTTAATGATGATACAAGGATGTATCATGCAGGCCTAACGTAGTTAACTCCTTTTTAGTGTCAGCTCCCACAAATGTATAGTTTTTGCTGGCTTGCAGAAGAATAGTTTACTGCTTAAAGCTCAGATGTTGTATGCTACTGTCTGTAATTCACAATCCAATATAACATCTCTTTATTTAAAGGTAATAGAGGATAGGGATCGCTAGTCCCCCACCAGACATGTTTAGGGGATTCAATGCCTGATTAGTCTAACCAGAACCATTGAAAGCCTGATCAATCATCTGTGAGGTCCTAAACATGGCTGGTCGAGGACTACAGATGAATATATCTATTTTTGGTTAAAAAGTACAAATAAAAGTTAGTTACCTTTAATAGGCCTATGCTAATTTCAATAATGTCTATAGGGTCTTCATTCATCTGTCTTGTCTTTTTTTTTTTTTTTTTACAGTCTATGCTGATCAAATCAACTTTCAGGATACAGATTGAGTGTGTGTTATTGCAGTGATACTGTATAGGTCTATGGCCACGTGCAGACAAACGCAACATAACTGCTATTGCATATTGGAGCCACAAGGTGGCTCTAATACACCACTGTTACTGTCAGTACAAACACAAACGTGGTTTTAGAGGCAAATGTAAAAAGAAATATACAGCATCATGTATTATTTATGGGTGACTTTAGTACCGTTTAGTACCATTGAGAGTAAATGTGCTTTTCTCTTTTTCTTCACATTGTGACTATTTAGGTATAACTGGCTATTTACTTACTTCCTGCCACTACCTTTCTGGGGATATAAATGGTAGCTATTAAACCACTTGAGCACTATTTAAAATGTGGTGAGAATTGGTCAGCCACCACCATTTATTCAGGATTTGAGCCACGGACCACCATCTGATGACATTTTTAGCCCCACAAACCCAAATCTATTTTTATTTTTTTGTTTTTGTCCACAATTCCAGGCTGGATTTGGGAAACAAAACAAGCAAAACGTACATTACAAAATGTGCTGCTAATTCAGATGATGAATAATTTAACTCTTGAGAGTGTAAAAAAAATTGAAACCAAATGGTTTCATTTTTACGTTCTCAAGAGTTACATCTGGTAACAACTTAACTGGGGACCACCTGGAACCCTCTCAGGGACCACTGGTGGTCCCCGGAGGCCCGGACCACCTGTTGAAAACCCCTGTTTTTTTTTAAATGTATGCTTGTGAGTCTTTAGAGTAGAGAGAATTGCGCCAACTCTTTTCACTTCATGGGGTCAGTCCAATGGCGGCTCATCTTCTACATAGATCTCTAGGCCTACTCAGAAAGGAGACAACAAATAGGGACAAGTCCTGGACCTGAAGTAGGCAGAAATGCACCAGACTCGGGCAACAGACCAGCGTTAATGATATTAAAACACTTTATTTTAGATCGTTCTTAAGTAACAGTACAGAGCCGCCCTATTGAAAACAATGCATTTCCAACTCCACTCTGTCCTTATTCAGGCTGCATGAACAGCAACAGCTCGAGCGCCCAGTTTCTGACCCCTCAATGTCGCAACTCAGACACTAGAATCTAATGTCTGAGTAGAGCAGAGAGCTCTGTCGTCGACAATGTCACTACATTTCCCAGAACGCACTGGGAAATCAGCTGTCCAATCGTGTAGACTTACGTCACACAGTCTTTCCGTTTCCCGCGCACACAGCAGAGGTAACCAGTTGAAGTTACAAAAGAAGAAAGTTCTGTGAATAGTTTCCCATCGATGACAACTCGATCCGATTGAAAGGTAAGCTAAAAGTAATATATTCTATTCTTTAAACACGCATCTGATGGAAAATAAGTTAACATTTGGAAAACTTGAATTTCCCCGCCTTGATCCTTGATACATGTAGGCATTGTATTTAACTAAACAACTGACAATATAATTTACACGGAAATGGCACTGAAAGAAGTTTATAGAGTCGTTTTTGGTAGATTGATCAACATGTTATTACAGTAGCTAGGCTATTCATTTTCAACCACAACTCTATATATTCAAAAAGTAAACCTTTATGTAAGCCCCACCCTCTCCCGGCTAGGACACTTTCCATCCAGGCTCATTCATTCCAATGTAAATATCATGGACACTACATACTGGTTTATTTTTACTGTAGAACCACCAAATCCATCAACAAGGCATGCCCTATGCAGTGGAAAAATGTGTGTGACATTTATCTTTTAAAACAATGTTTTATCATATAGGAAGCTATAGGTGGACAGGTTTGTCTATCACATGTTATGCTGTGATTTGGGGAGGGGCTTCCTGAATGGTCTATTGCAGCAGTCATCCCTAGGTGCCCTGCAAGAGCAGTTTCGAAGGGGTCAAGGGATGGTAGGGCGATCCACATTTTGGTGGCATAGTGTTGCCTACAAACTACTTGCCAGCCACAAAGTTGCTAATGTTGGGTGGGTCTCTCCAGGGGTGTAGTGGAGGGGAGAAGTGGGGGGACGACTAGTCTTGGGCAATATACTGGTATTACCGTTTATCGCGATATTGGAAATCAATACCGAGTAATATCGTTGGGTCTGTGAAAAATATCGAATACCGAATATCGTCAAATACCGACATTATACTGTATTCTAAATAAAATATGAGCAATGAGACTTAATTGTAACTATACAAACAATTTTCATGTTACACACATGCCTAAACTAGCCCTTATTTGGGCTAGGCTTTTTGGAAACAATGTATTTCCAACTCCAGTTTTTCCCTATTTAGGCTGCTTTAACAGCAGAGCGCTCAGTTTCTGACCCCTCAAAGTCGCAAATTCTGAGAACTAGGTGACTGGTGAAGCGCTCCAACTCTGATTGCAGTCAATACCGGTAATATCGAATATCGAGCTAATTAAGACATTATCAATATCCGATATTAAAAAATCAATACCGCCCAAGACTAGGGACGACATCCCCCCACATCTCACATCTAAGATATTTTTGGGGCAAAAGTAGAGAACACAGAGATGACTACCGAAGCAGACAACCCGCAACACTCCATGTTATAAATATCCTTCGAGGTGCAAGGCTCAAAAATGCAATGTCAAAAAGAGAAAAAATGCCAGCACTCAATAAATGTCCTTTCTATATTTCTTTTATTACCTCATCCACAGTGCAGCAACGAACGTGTCAACATCTGTTGTCGAAACGTGCAGATGTCGAAACGCGTTTGTTGCTGCACTGTGGATGAGGTAATAAAAGAAATATACAAAGGACATTTATTGGGGCAAAAGTAGGCCTACCGTATGTTTTTTTTGTCTTGTCATTTACTTGTATACTATGGAAAACAATCTTTTTCAATATGCTATACTTGTTTTAATAGCGTGTCTGTGTGTGTTGCGCAAGTGCACGCAAATGTGCATGTAAATGCAAGTGTGCATGCACGTGTCTTAAAGGGGAATTCCACTGATTTTCAATATTTTACGTCATTAATATACCTTAGAGATGTTGTGTGGACATGGTAAAAAGTCGTCCCCCCCCCCCATTCTGTGTTTCCTAGAAATGGAGGTCTGAGGTCACATCTTGATGACATCATCAAGATGTGTTTCACCATGTTAAGGAGTTTCCTTTTTTCTGTGTATGTAGCAGGTGGCCACAGCCTCTGTTGTGATGGCCTCCAAACTCTAGGTGTGCGTTCATACAGAAATCCATGAAACCAGTGGTAGCATTGGTTTCATGGGTTTCATGGGTCCGTGCAACCATTTCCCACAATGCTTTGGCATGTTGTGAGCAAGGCAGGAAATGAGGAAACTCATCCACATGTTTGCCTTGTAGTTCTCTTTGTTCACTTGTGTTGTAAAGAAGAAGGAACATATTTTTGAGAAATGATCTGAGGGGGGAGAGGGGGTTGCTTTTGCCCCAGGTCCATACAAAAGTGAATGAATAAATGAAATATGAAATTCCTACAGTAGCCTACATGTCAAGTTGGACTGCTACAACAAAAGTGATAAAAGAGAATTACAGTACAATTCAAGTACAACTACAACAAATTGACATTGTGATTGGACACATTAGTTAGCAACAGTTGTTTAACGGGCACTTTGTTCAAAAAAGTAATTCCTTAGAGAGGAATCGAACCCAGGCTGCCACGTTGCAAGACCAATGTTTTAACTACTAGACTATTACTGACTGTTGTGTGAAGTGATCGAGGCTTGTACAATGCGAACCTTTCATTGGGTAGGTTACTACTGGAAATTTAGAATGTCAAAAGTTAATATTTTTGTATATGCGCCTTGGATTCTAAAGTTTTATTTTTCTGTTGTGCCAGGGTTTATATTATCCTGTTGACTTACTTAATGGACAGGGCCTGAATATGTCATACTTTGAATGAAAATCATTTCTGTTTAAAAGATGCCAAGCTGTTCTTTGACAGCAGTCAATAAAGAGTGAAGACTAGAGTCTAAAAAGACTACAACATAAACCCTGCCTAATGACATCAAAGATGCGACTTTTCTACTACTGGTTGGCTGTTTGCCCAACCCTTTTTGGGTTGTGGACTCTGTAGTCCGACTTGCCTACAACTGGTTTCATGTAGTTTGGTTTCATGTAGGCTCTTGAAGAAACCGGAGATTTCTTCAAAATGACGTCATCCCCTTAGGGAATGACTGGAAATGGTTTTAAGATGGCCGCTTCCAGGAAACCTTTGGTTTCATAGGTGTGAACGCACAGTCACCCTAGTATATTACCCGTACCAGAGGGATGTCCTCTTGGTCTAGTGCAGGGGTCGGCAACCCAAGATGTTGACAGTGCCATTTTCGATCCAAAATTAAATTCAAAATCTGTCTGGAGCCGCATTTTATTTTTATTTTTTCCTGAGAGTGTGCAAATGTGAACCAAATGGATCAGGGTCCATTTGGTTCACATTTGCACACTCTCAGAAAAAAAGGTCCTCAAAGAAAAATCATTAACATGGTGAAACACAACCTTTCTTCAGAAATGGAGTTTCTAAAAAAAAAATAAAGGAGTTTTACAGAACTCTATTCCTAGTCCACACAACATCTCTAAGGTACATTAATGACATAGTAAATTGAGTGAACTGTTGAAAATGGGTGGTTCAGACTGAAAGCTCCACCTCTGATAACTGCTGGGCTTTTTTGACATGGCCAAGTGCTACTTTAACTGGTAACTGTCAGACAGTGTAACACGTTTTGGCAGACTGAAATGTTTATATTATGTTGGTGCGGATCACCCCAGTGTGTGTATGTAATAATGCTACAGCCACTGAGCCACTAGGGCTGTGTTCTAGAGCCCAGTGTGTATGTAATAATGCTACAGCCAGGGAGGCACTAGGGCTGCAGGTTGCTGACCCCTGGTCTAGTGGTTAAGATGTTGGACTTTCATGCGGGAGACCCGGGTTTGAATCCTTGGCGTTACATGTACAAATGTAACCAAATGCACCTGCTAGGGTCCATTTGGTTCACATTTGTACACTCTCAGAAAAAAAATGAAAATGGGTGGAATTCCCCTTTAAGAGGCGTCCCCCCCCACCTCTAAAAGTCCCACTACAACACTGGGTGTCTCCAGCAGGCAACGATGGCTTCCAAAAAGAGGAAACTAGAGCGGGAAGGGGGAGAGGCAGCGGCAGCTGAGTCATCTGAGAGTGACACGGTGCAGGATGGACGGAACAGCAGCCCTCCAGAAGGTGAGGACGATGTCAAGCAATCATTTCTTTAAAAACAACAACCACAACAAAAGAAACATTAGGTCGGTCATTCTGTGGGCTTAGGGTTAAAGGTTTTTTTTCCCTCACTTTCAGGAAAAAAAAAAAAAAAAAAAAAGATTTCATTGTTTACTCAGTCCCATGTGAACACACCAGACCAGTTTATAAGTTACTCCATTCACTATTTAGATATTTGATGTTCATTTTAGCTGCCCCGCCCCCTTCCTATATTAAAACTCCATGTTAACCATCATAGATTGGTTCATAGATCGGCATCGGTCATAGTCTTTTCCATCGGCCAATAATGTTCCCAAGTTTTATTATTTTCCCATAATGTAGAACTACTATATTCACGTTTTAATATTATGGTCTTCATTATTTCTCTAGTTTGACTGTGCCCCCAATTCTTTTCTGTAAAGCAATACAGATCATTGTAATTGTTTAGAGACTCATTCTACTTAATCTTTTTCTCAGATCATGTTCTTAATAGGCCCATGCATTCACTACATAGTAACACATAGCAGTACACTTTAAAGCAGATGCTCTTTGGCTCTTTAAAGTGATAGAACAATTGGTAACTTAATCATTATGAACTGCAATTATGGAAATAATGATGAGGTATAGGACTTGTTGAACTTAAGCCGTAAGAAAGAAATTACACCAAAAAAAGTAATTGAATCATGAAAAAATAAGCAAGTATATTTCATAAATAAGCCAAACTATGGTGCAACTATGAGTGAACCAGTGTTGCCAACTCCCAAGCAGCAGAGGGCGCTAGATGCACTTCCAAAATGCGCTAGAATGCGCTAGGGGTTATATATATATATATATATATATATATATATATATATATATATATATATATATATATATATATATATATATATATATATATATATATATATATATAGAGAGAGAGAGAAAAACAATTGAACTTTTATTTTTCAGAAGAAATAGCTGGTTGGACGATTTGTTAAAAGGGGTGTGGTTATGGGTAGGGGTTCGCGGAGACAGCTCATTTCGTCCCCACTCCACAGTTTGAGCCTGCTGCTGCTCTGCTCGGCGAGTTGCTGCAGCCTGCTTCCTGAGTCGTCCTCCTGAGTACAAGTGTTGCGATATTGAAGGGACAGAAACAGCCCGGCCACGTGGTGTATGTAGGTGTGCGATTTGTCCCTATTGTCAATACAAGTCTATGTGGAATAGCCGCCATTGGACTGGCGGCTGGCGTACGGGGTTGGCGTAACTCCGTCTATACTCGAATGATCTGCACATTGGCGCTCCGTGCTGACAGTGCTGGAGGCAAGAGAGAGGGGGAAAAAATATATATATATAGGGATTTATATCTGGCGCCTGCCAACCAATTTCGCGCCAACTCACTCGCAAAAAAGCGCTAGATTTTCCGCCAGGAGTTTTTCACTAATTTGGGCGCTAGGGGGGTCTGAAAAAGCGCTAAATCTAGCGACAAATGCGCCAAGTTGGCAACAGTGGGGTGAACAGATGTACTACAACTTGACGTATAGGCCAACACTTTGTGTGGACCGAATACTCTTGTTAATTAACAATTTTTATTTTGTTTTATGGAGGTCCGTTTCGAATTGCAGCCGTCTGTAGGTGACTGACGGGTGTTTTAGTTACCCCAATGTCTTTCTGTTGTGCCTTTCTCATTTCCTCTGCTAGATGTGTTTTAAGTCAGTTAAAATAACATGAAATGTATTCCACTTCAAGTCAAAATAGCCATCTCCAATACCCATCTCCAAGCTCAGAATGTGTCACTGCGACACATTTTGAGCTATTCCTTTTCAGTATTTATTAGGGGTAGGACAGGACTCAATTTAAAAAATGATCTAATTAATTTGAAGCTTTGTAATTAATTAATCTCAATTAATCACATACCAATATTTGACCCAAGAAGCACTTTTTGGTCAATTAAAACAGGTTGGTATAACGTGTGATTGAGTTGTTCTAAATCAAAACTGTGTTCACAATGCGACAGTTATGTTATGTCAGGGGTTTTCAACAGGTGGTCCGGGGACCACCAGTGGTCCCTGAGAAGGTTCCAGGTAGTCCCCAGGCTAAATGATGAAGTTGGTTGAAGTTGATGAAGTTGGTTAACCAGATGTAACTCTTGAGAGTGTAAAATTGAAACCAAATGGACCCTTGCGGGTTTCATTTTTACACTCTCAAGAGTTAAAATATTCATCATCTGAATTAGCACCAGTGGACAAAACCAAAATATTTTTTTTAATTTTAGGTCTTTGGTGTAAAAATGTAATCAAATGGTGGTCCGTGCTAAATATTCTAGATCAATTTAGGAGGCTTTCGGGTTATAAACTTAACCTTCAGAAGAGAGAGTACTTTCCTGTTAATGATCTTGCTGACAGGATTCCCAGATCGTATTCCTTTTAGGAAGGTTACAGACGGTTTTAAATACTTGGGTATTTTTTGCTTCTGTTGATCGGTTGATAAAATCTTTTCTATGGTGTGACAAGAGAGCTCGGATCAGAGTCGCGATCCTCCAGCTACCCAAATCGGAGGGTGGCTTAGCGCCATCTAACATTAGTCAGTACTACTGGGCCTCTAACATTCACAAAATTTTACTCTGGAACCCTAACCTATCTTCTGCGATACAGCCTCAGTGGGCCAGAGTGGAAGCTTTCTCTTCTAACTTGTCCTTGTGGTCAGTTGTATGCTCACAACGACCCCTACCAGTTAAACAAGTGTCTAAAAATCCAATAGTAGTTAATACGTTAAAGATATGCTCAGTTCAGGAAGCAATTTGGTTTACTGGGTTTCTCTATGTCCGCTCCAGTTTACAGAAATCACTGTTTTCTCCCATCCTGTACAGACCCTGTTTTCTGTAGCTGGTCAGAAAAGGGTCTGCGATACATTGAGGATCTTTACTCTAATAATGTTTTTTCTTCATTTGCAGACTTATCAGTTAAATTTAATCTTCCCAACTCTCACATGTTTCTCTTTTTTCAAATCAGGCATTAGAAATCAGAATCCCCAATTTCCAAATCGCCCTCCAAATTCCATGTTAGACTCTCTTTTGTCTCTTGGAGCTGGTGAGAAGAGACTTACTTCGATTATCTATGATGCTATTTTTAAGATTATTCCGACTCATTTAGATTCTTTGAGAGCAACCTGGGATCAAGACCTTGGTACTAATTTGACGGATGACCAGTGGGAGTGTGCTTTGGATCTAGTTCAGTCATCATCCATATGTGCTAAGTTATTACAATGTAAAATTTTACATAGAGTGCATTATACTAATGCCAAGTTAGCTCGAATTTACCCGGATAGGTCTGACGCTTGTACTAGATGTAAACGGTCGCCGGCAGACTATATGCACATGTTTTGGTCCTGCCCTAAATTGACCACATTCTGGTCCGTTGTATTTAACTCACTTGGTGAGGTACTAGGTGAGCCTATTGACCCTGACCCTCTTACTGGGATTTTTGGTGTCCCTTTAATGCCTAACATGTCTAATTCTGCACGTCGTATTATTGCTTTTACCACCTTGCTAGCCAGAAGATTAATTCTCTGTAATTGGATACACCCTTCTCCTCCTACTCATAACAGATGGATCCATGAAATTGTTTACTGCATCAAACTTGAGAAGATTAGGTTCTCCCTTAACGATTCCCTGAGAAGATTTAATGAAATCTGGCAACCATTTTTAAATTATATTAACACTCTAACCATAACGGAAGATCGTACTTAATTGCTGAGAAATTTGACAATTAGGCAACCTTTTTTAATTTAAAAAATAAAAAATTAACCACATTGACATCCTAGTCATAGGAAGTTCATTCCTGAGCAGAAACCCCCCCCCCCCCCCCCCCCCCAACCCTGGTATGAATGTGTTGTGTGCTTGAATTCCTTTTTTCTCTCTTTTGTTTCCCTTTGTTGTATTCATTTTCTTACTTAAAACCATTTTAACCGTATTTTATATCATGCCTGTTTTAGTTTTGTATATATATATATATATATATATATATATATATATATATATATATATATATATATATATATATATATATATATATATATATATATATATACAGGTATATATAAAATTATTATTATTTGTATTTTATTTTCTTTTTGTGTAAAAAAAGACCTGTTAATTTTGTTGCTAAAATCAATAAATAAATTTGTAAAAAAGAAAAAAAAAAAAAAAAAAGGGGGGGGGGGTAAGCCTTACAGATAGCGTTAGTAATTTCAGACCAATGGGAGGATGGAACAGTGGGAGTTCGGATCATCGGCAGCTCTTATTGGTTACCCTGATTGGATTCTTCTCTTCATTGCGTGCATCTGTATGATCCGTACACCTGAAATTCGCCCAGTGAAAAAGGTTCTCTGTTGCAAAATCTATGTTGCAATTAAAATGAGTTGATTTGTCTAATCACATAATTGTTGAATCTCCATTAATCAGTTACAGTCCATTTATAGGCTACATCTTGTTATATCTGGTATTTCTGAGTATCATATCATATATATATATTTTTGTTTTTCATCCAGGGAAGAATAGCGACCCATCGGAACTGAGAATTGTTCTGATCGGAGGAAGATATGAACATCTGCCGGGCAAGAGTTTTGTAGGAGACGCCATCATGGAGGAATTTATTTTTGACCAGCACAATGGAACAGTCAGGAGTGTCATGAAACAAAAGGAGGTGTCTGGGAGACAGATAGCTGTGGTCGACACTCCAGGGTGGTATTATAATTGTCCCCTAGATCTGACCCCAAAACTGACCCAGTTAGAGATCCAACAGAGTGCCTATCTGTGTCCTCCAGGACCACATGCCTTTGTCCTAGTGGTGCCATTGAATGTCGAGAGTTACTCAAGACCAGGTCCCTACTTGGGGTCCCCTGTTGAGTACTCGTTGGATCCATTGAAAGATGTAGATGTAGGGACAGTAGAGGAACATGTAACATCTCTACTCAGTGACCAAGTGTGGAGGCACACTGTTTTGGTGTTAATTGTACCTAAGTGTACGTATCGTTTACGTAAAACGCCTGATATCCGTAAAGATTTGGAAAATTTAATTCCATCTGACACTAACTTCAGTAACTTAAGATATCTTATTGATAAATGTGAAGGCCGCCTCCAAATCCTTGAAATACACGAAGAATATCGCACCATACGACAACCCGCATACATATTTTGGAACGGTCAGGTCACAGAGCTACTGGGGAAGATAGATCAGATGGTGACTAGCACCGGTCACTATGAGAGAGAACAAACGGTCTCAGAGGAACTGGATGAGATGAAGACAACTATCAGAAGAAGAGCAGAACAAAGGATGGCAGACTTTCAGAAGCAACCAGGACTTCTTACAGACAATGGTATGTTTAACTAAATATAAATAAACCCCATATTTCATAAAACCTAAGTTAAAATGAAAACAAAGACAACCTTTTACTTATTTACAGTATGTGCAACAATGTTTTGTCCAACAGGCATCACAAGACTGGATGACATCAGGATGCTGTTGTTGGGAAGATGTGCGTCTGGAAAGAGTTCAGCAGCAAACACCATTCCGGGGGTAAAACCTCATCCCACAGCTTGTCAGAGGTCAGCGCGCTGTGAGGTGCAACATGGTAAATTAGCAGGGAGACAGCTGACTGTGGTGGACTCACCAGGCTGGTGGTACAACAGTCCACTGCAGGACACCTCAGAGATGGACAAACTGGAGATCCAGGACAGTGTGTCACTCTGTTTTCCTGGACCACATGCTGTTCTCCTGACGGTTCCTCTTCTTGAAGCATTCACCAGAGCACAGAGAGTGGCTGTGGAGGAACACATGGCTCTTCTGTCAGAGAGATTATGGAATTACACTATAGTAGTGTTCACTGTTCCTCACCTTCTGAGAGGCCTAAGTATTGAGCAGCACATTGAGGCTGAAGGAGAAGACCTCCGCTGGCTTGTTGACAAGTGCAGGAACAGGTATCATGTCTTGATTCCGGGGATTCCAGCCAATCTCACAGAGCTGGTGCAGAAGATAGAAGAGATGGTGGCAGGAAGCGGAGGAGGACACTGTGAAAATGATGATGCTGTCTGTGAGAAGATCTCAGAGAGGAAGAGGAACATAGAGAATCGGATCCAGACATTGGAGAAGAGGAGAGCACATATAGAAGGTGATGATTATAATACTCCGTCTGTCTGTTCTCAGATAGAAGGCCCAACTTAAAAAAAAAAAAAAAAAAAAAAAAAAACTCAATAGTTATTATCCATTATGGTCAAATGTACTAAAAAGGAGTGCCTGAGCAGACTCACAGACTGAGTCTGCTTTATGATACAATCATAAACAGTGAAACCTTTTCCAATTGGGGGCAGGCGAAAATTAAGCTGCCCTCATTTAAATTCACCCCAACCCCCCAAATTGAATAGACTAGACAGAGTCTGCGCCATTGTGGCGACAGGCGACTTGCGTTCACCCCAATTTTGAAAATGTTCATTTTTTTTGGATACTTTGCATCACTGCATCTTTCATGAAACATGAAATTCTTACAAAAGATTATGATCATGAACAGGGAGGTATATAATGCAGCAGTAATGAGGATACATGGAATATGGATGGGGACAGTGGTAATACATGTATAGGCAAAGGTCTGTGCAACATAAACCCTAACAAAGAGTAAGACATAGTTGGAACTGTTTGTATAGCAGTGGACTCCAGTGAAAATTGGAAACGCCAATATACAGGTATAGGCTAAGGCAGAGGGCAGTGTGTTTGTGCCTTTACAATGTGGTGATAGTTGCACATGCATCATATGACATACACAGTCACACATCGATGGTGGCATCCTATAGTATGGGGATTGTTGAGTTGAGGGATACCTAAAGTTGAGATAGTGATAGGCCCTTGGGTCTGTAAGTCAGTGTACAAATGGAACCAAGTGGAACTGCTAGAGGTGTTGTACACAATCAGAGTTACATTAACAGTGGTTGCACAATATAAATTGTGGGTCACAGAAAGAGAATTGGCATTAAATGGGGTGTGTGTGTAGCCAAATTCATGTCAACTGGGGGTCCTTGCAATTAAAGTGAACGCTGCGAGAGCTTTAAATTGTTCTCTTATAGGGTCCATTGTGGGGGTCTGTGTAGCCTAATTCATGTTAAACTGGGGGTCCTTGCGATTAAAATGAAGACTGGGAGAGCTTTAAAATGCTTTCTTATAGGGTGCATTGGGGGTCCTTGGAGTGTAAAAGTTTGTATGTTGTCATGAAATGTAGCTACTATCCAACTAAAGCTATATATTGTTATGATTACTACTGCTATGCAAAGATATTCACGTGTTCTTGGAAGATGGAATGTCTAGTATACATGAGTGTACACACACAGTCGCACACGGTTAATAATAATATGCATGCAATTAAAAAGATCGACAGTCTAGATGTTAATATACGCGGGCAGTGTGTATGTGCATGCATGTGCAACATGTTGCATGTGAAACAATATGGAAAGAATCATGAGGTTTTTGTGTTTTGGCAAGCAATTTACAACAGCTTGTTGGATTCTGTGTTTGTAGCGACTGAGAGAGCCGCTGTGTGGTTTTCGGTGTGTGGTGTTGTGATTCGCGAAGTGTTGTCGTCGGCATGTTGCTGGTTGTAGGACAGGCAGCCGCATCGATAGCGCTGAGTTAGGGCATGGCTACACCTGAGCGCAAAAAGTCTGGCGTCTTTTTCGCCGTCTTTGGAGTTTTTGAATGGATGTGGATGGGAAATAAAAATGGCCGTTGCGGAAAAGTGCCGCAAAGACCAGCTTCTTTCGTGCGCTCGGCCTGATGGAAAAAAGAAGCTGCCTACAAATGTGCGTCACCCGGCAGTGATAGACACCAGCCAATGGAACAGAAGCAGCTAGCAGCTTCTCCACCGTACGTCCACAGCCATCTAGTGGAAGAGTTGCGACATTGATGGGTTGGAAACTGAGCGCACTGTTCATGCAGCCTGAATAGGGACAACGTGGAGTTGGAAATACAATTTGTTTTCAACAAGGGCGGCGCAAATAAGAGCTATGTTAGGCATGTGTGAAACATGGCAACTGTTTTAAAGTAGGCTACTGTACAGTAACAACTAAATAGGGTGTACTATAGTTACAAAACGATCTAAAATCAAGGGATTTAAGATCATTAAAGCTGGGCTGTTGCCTGAGTTGAATGCATTTCTGCCTAGTTGTCACAGTTCAATAGAGGTCTATGTGGAGCAGTAGCTCAATACACCTTTGGACGGGAGTGTCGTAACTCTGTCTCACTTTGGCTCTGCTGTGCGTCTCCTCTCGGGACCGCCCAAAGCCTCAAAGAGCCGCTCTTTGGAGCGTCAGAAGTCCCGTGTCCATCATCTAATGTGCCCGCACTGCCAGTCGTATATATCCAACACTAAGGCCCTCATTTATCAAAAGGAGTGCAGATTCGTCCCCAAATTTCAACGTGGGCTTTGGAGTGCACACAACTCCACCCGGCATATATCAAGCGATCGCAAACAGCTGAGTCCATCCTAATTTCCTTCCTACGATGATAAATGTGACGGCTGAAATCAACCTGACACGCCCTTGGAAACAGGCCGCTCCTCCCTTTCTTTGCGACATGAACAACTGCAATACGTCCAGCAACCATGGTGATGAGGGGAAAAAAATAAAAACTTTCCACCGATCGCGCTTCTTCCCAAGGCACGTGAGTCGGACTGCTGCCTGTGAGTGACCACATAGCCTAAATCAGAGATAGATAACTGCCAACAGTGACAAGACAGTTCATAAACTCATATCAACCTTATGGTGTGATCGGTGATTAATAAATGAATCGATGGCATGCACATGACTGCATGAGTGCAGGTGTTACATATTAGTGTGATTATGCTGATTTCCAAGCTTTCTATCCTTCGTGCAGACTGTTGTACAATACAAACCAGACGTAGGCCACTGTAACTCCACAGCAGCGCAATCTCCCGCTGATCCGCGATCACGACTCCCGAAATTGCTCTCACATCTATCTGAGTGACTCAGGCGAACATATAAGCACCTAACGTAGCATCATTGTAAATAGTCAGGCTGTGCATGTATTTGTCACTGCAAATAAAGGTTGCTTTATATTTAATTCTTTTTTTTTCATCGAGATTAGGCATGTCATCTCGCATAGCCTATATATGCCTTTATTTTTTCATCTGTATCGTTTATTAGGTTTTATAGCTATTAGGAGTGAATAGATAACTTTAGATGCCTTTCTGCAGTTCAGACAATGCTGCTCCGCTTGTTTAGGACAGAGAAACAGGCAAGGACAAATCCTACGACAGCTCCCGACCTGACGTGGGTTTTGTCCGGAAGTGGGATCAACTTCAAGTTCATGGTGGGAATGATACATGTCAAACAAGGTGGGAATTCTGCTCTACGCATGCTCTACGTTCATTTTTGGGTGTACACCACGTTGATAAATGAGGGCCTAAGAGCGGCGGCCGTAAGATACATTCGCTTGGTTTTTGCGCCCCCCCCCCCCCCAAGCGCCAAAATTAGTGAATAACTCCTGGCGGAAAATCTGGTGCTTTTTTGCTTGTGAGTTGGGGCAACATTGGTTGACAGGCGCCAGAGATGGAACCCTTGTTTTTCCAAATGAACCCTTTTGGATCCGTTTGGTTTCATTTTACGCTCTCAAGACTTAACCATCATCATATTTAACCATCTGAATGACCTGATTTTCAATAATCTACACATTTAGAAAATGTAGAAGAATTGTAAAGAATTGAAAATCTTGTCAGTTATTTCTCCTAAATTAGGCTGAGAGACTAATCTCATCAAGGGGTGGTCCTCCGTGGCTAAAATGCAGAATAAACAGTGGGCCCTGGTATGAAAAAGGTTCAAAACCCAATGCTCTAGCGCATTCTAGTGCATTTTGGATTTTGGCGGTTGGCAACACTGATTTTGACGTCACAGTAGCTTAGACCGGGCGGAATGGAGGCAATTCGGTAGACCGGGTGGTTGACACTGCACCAAAATTATTTTCATATAAATGGACAGTGTACAGTAAATATGGCAGTTGCATGGATGAAATATAGCCTATGAAGACAACAGTGCTGGAGGTGTTGTGCATGGTTAGATCCATGCAAACATTGAAGTGCAACAAAGGCGGACAGACAAACGGGCAGGGCCCGTTTGACTAGACTAGACTAGACTAGATAGCTATATGCATTTTGGCATGGTTCTACCTATAACACAGAATCTACTGTATATTTACATATTGTACAAGATTTATATCTTGTAGAGGACTTTAGATAAAGGATAGGACAGGATAATAGATAAATATTAGATACATCTTTCATATAGTTATATTATATTTCATATAATTCAATAAATTAATTAATATAGTGTTTGTTTGTCAGGAAAACGCCAGAGTCTTCCGGCTGTGAGGCTGCTGTTGGCTGGTGGACAACAGTATCAGAGGAGCAGAGCTAGGGATCTCATACTGCAGGATAATGACTTCCAAGATTCTCTATACCAGGTAAGACATATTTAATTCAATGTTATAGTGAATGATCTCAAAGTAAAATATAAATTATATTCTAGTGGAAATTGTGACTCAAATCAAACTTTAAGTAACACTTTACAATAACAACCTGTTATAAGCATTTATAAACATTTGTAAGCAGTTTGTGTATCAGTAATATTCATTAACAGATTGTTTATTAACATCCATAAATGCTTAAGTAAACTAAGAAAATATTAGTAAATTATTAACAAGTAGTAAACTATTCATGAAAAAGCCATTTATATGGATGTGTAATTGTTAATAAATCATTTGTAACCAAGTTATACAATATTTATAACCTATTAGTAGATAAAGAAACAATAGTTTAGAAACTATTCATATACCTTGGTAAATTATTAATACATCTATAATAAAATTCTAACGAAAACATTTGTAACTAAGGCTACATATGTATTTATTTATTGGTAAGTAGTAACTACTAATGGAAAAGCCATTTGCAAACATTTATAAATCATTATAGAAACATTTATAGCTTACGGTATTTATAACATGTATTTATAGACAATACTTACACCTATCATTAAGAAAATCCTTCAATGAGTAGGAATTCATTATTTGACTGGCTGTTCATGTGTCCTTCATGTTTGTTCATGTTTTACCTATGTTTGTGAAACATTCCTAAAAGATCTATTGATCATTGATAGATGTTATCTAGAGCCCCAAAGTAAAGTGAAGACAATTAATCAGTTAGGTCTGTCTGTTAATGTAGCATTCATGTTTAACAGATAGTTGTAAAAAATGAATAGTCTTAACTTTACTTTAGGGCACTTGATTATGATTTATAAATGCAATAAGAATGTTTTACAAAGCATATGCTAATGTTAATTACAACACTTTGTCCTTAGACTTAAAGAACTCAGTGCTGGTTGTGATTATTAACATTTTTCAGTTATAATTAGGTTGTTCAATAATTGTGTGTTTTAATTTGTGTTGCAGGGTTCCTGTGCACGATTTGAATGTAAAGTCAAAACTCTGACTAAACTGACAGAATGTGTCAGACGACTGAAACGAGTTGTTGACAGAAACGTGAGTGTGGTGGTCTGTCCAGACTGGTCCACTACTACACCTCCATCACAGGAGACCAAAGATGTCCTTCTACACGGTGTGGACACTCTGTGTTCTCCTGGACTCCATGCTGTCCTGCTGACCGTTCCTGTCAGGTCCAGTTTCTCTGAAGCTGACAGGAGGTCAGTGGAGGAACACATGGAGCTGCTGGGGGCCAAATTCTGGAACAACGCTCTGGTTCTGTTCATGGATGGATGGTGGCTGGGAGGGAGACCTGTGGAGGACTACATCGCGTCTGAAGGAGAACCTCTGAGGAGGATCCTGGAGAAATGTGGCTACAGGTACCACCTTCTAGATTGTTTCGCGGGGGACACGTTTCAAGTGAAAGAGCTGATGGAGAAAATCGAAGACATGGTGACGAGGAACAGAGGACATGCTGGACCACCAAGAGACTCAAGAGAAGACAGTTCTGTCCAAGACACTGGACGCTTACAGGTGAGACATTGATTAATTCAGCTGGTAAAGTCAAATGTTATGCCTTAAGGATTACACACACACAAATCATTAGCACGGTGAAACGCATCTGATGACATCATCAAGATGTATTTCATCATGTTAATGATTTTTCTTTCAGACCCCTTTTTCCTGAGAGGGTACACATTTGTATTTTAAAACCCCCCAAAAAAACAATGCAGTTGTTGGGACAGTGCTTGAGACAAAACTGTACAAATGTAATAGATGACATTTAGTGTGTGTGTGTGTGTGTGTGTGTGTGTGTGTGTGTGTGTGTGTGTGTGTGTGTGTGTGTGTGTGTGTGTGTGTGTGTGTGTGTGTGTGTGTGTGTGTGTGTGTGTGTGTGTGTGTGTGTGTGTGTGTGTGTGTGTGCAGCCCCTGCAGACCGTCTGCTACCCCCTGTCTCACAACCCACGTGGGACGTGTTTGATCATTAACAACGAGAAGTTCACCGTGAACTGGCTGGAGACGCGCACTGGTACTCAGAAAGACACAGGTACAGTATGTACAGTATCTCTGCTTTGCTATGCAGCTGTCATTGGTGTTTTCAACAGGTGGTCCGGGGACCACCAGTGGTCCCTGAGAGGGTTCCAGGTGGTCCCCAGCTAAGTTGGTTAACCAGATGTAACTCTTGAGAACGTAAAAATGAAACCAAATGGACCCTTGCGGGCCCATTTGGTTTCATTTTTATGCTCCCAAGAGTTAAAATATTCATCATCTGAATTAGCCCAAAGTCTACACAACTAGAAGATGGACAAAAACAAAAGTAATCTTCAGTGTTGGGATCTGTGGGGCTAAAATGTCCTCAAATGGTGGTCCGTGGCTCAAATGCTGAATAAATGGTGGGCCCTGGTATCAAAAAGGTTGAAAACCCCTGCTGTGCATCCATGATGTGTATAATGTGCCTCTCTCTCTCTCTCTCATGGTGTCACACAGAGGCTCTACAGAGGGTGTTCTCCAAGCTAGGCTTTGAGGTGAAGGTTCACCACAACCAGACAGCAGATGGCATCCTTCGTTTACTGGGAGAACTGGGGAGACAAGACTTCACCAAGGCAGATGCTTTGGTATGTGGTGTTGGATTTTTTTTATATATATACGGTATATATATATTAGTGGTGGGACAATTAATCGTATAATCGATTAATCGTGATGACGTCATAGGCGATTACACATCGATGTGCAGCTGTTAAAAATCGATTATTATAATTATTATTTTTAGCGGAGCAAAAAGGCGGAACTAATGTACGAGTGCGCTCCAGTTCCATACCGGACCGATTAGAGTGGCGCACCCACCGCTCGCCCTATGCCCTCTATACTTTCGCTTTCAGCTATCAAACAAAGTCGCCGCCGTCGGAGGGAAGGAGAAAAAATATCCCAGAAATGGAACGCTATGGATTGTACGAGGTTGATTGGACACGGGAACTCGAGAAAGCTCACAGCGTCGACCATCTCGGAAATCTGGCCGAGACGTGACGCTGTAGTTGGGCTCCATAAGTGCGCAACACGGCCTGGACTCTGTTGCTCTGTACCCACGACCGAATTTGGATGTTAATTCTTTAAAGATAAAAGTTCAGACGGACTTCGTAATTCCAGTTGCCTTTTCTGCATGCATGGGCAGCTGTGTCCGCACGATGGTTGTCTTGTCTGTCAGTCAGTACAACTTGCACACGTTGAGTTGTGTCGAGTTCCAGTGTCCTCTCAATATCATCCCAAATCCCAAACTAAAGCAGTGCTTCCGAAAATGGGTATGAAAAACATGTGGGTACATCCACTGCTTTAAACCAAATGCTCAAACCATGCAGCATAGTCTCAAGAACTGACCCCAAGCTTCCTTAATGACACAAAACTAAATCCCTGAATAAGAAAAAAGTCACTTTCCAAGCAAAGAATATAGAATAAAATGTATTGATCTGTATTATCTGTACATAATACAGATCTAATTTTTAAGAAAGCTGCTTAAAGTTTATTAGAGTTTCATGAGAAGTAGCCTAGATGGCCTGGGTGTTCACTTAAACTGTTTATTGCTATACTCTATTTGGTCGCGGACCTCCATGTGAAAATATTCTATGGACCCTTGGAAGCAGAAGCAAAGATTTGAGTTAAATATGTGCACTATGAAAATTATATATGTTCTTAATGATTAGAACACACTTTGTTTATTAGTTACACAGTGACTTAGTGATTAATAGTGAGTGATTAATCATGATTAATAGGGATTAATCGAAATCGTTACATTGCCCAATTAATCGGGATTAATCGTTATCGTGACCCTCGGAATCGATATGTAATCGCATCGCCAGGTACTATATATATATATATATATATATATATATATATATATATATATATATATATATATATATATATATATATATATATATATATATACTGTGTAGATCAGTCATGTCAAACATATGTATCCACTAGATGATTTAATCCGGCCCCAGGTGTATCCATTTACAAATTTCAGCTAAGACACTATTTGAATTTTAAATATTCTATTTTCGAATGGTTTATTGGCACTGTGCAAGAGTAAGTAAAAATAGCATCTCTTATAGCAAATGTCTTAATCTAGGCTACAAGTAAAAACAATAATGAAAGTAAACAGATTATTAATAATAAATAAGATTTGTGTGATACACTGTAGTGAGTGTAGTGTAGGAGTGACAGCTGTGTACGTAAACATGTGCGTGCATGCTTGCATTCTGCAACTGGTTCCACCCCAAAATGAGTTTGACACCCCTGGATAGAGATTAGTTAATTATTAGTAGCTTGGCGGCCTTGTGGTTAGAGTGTCTGCCCTGAGATTGGGAGGTTGGGGTTCGATTCCCGGCCGGGTCATACCAAAAAATGGGACCCAATGCCTCCCTGCTTGGCACTCGGTATCAAGGGTTGGGATTGGGGGATAGTGTCTCTGCGATATATACCGGTGGAGCGCCTTGTGCATCAAGCTGCCTCCCTACAGACTACAGATCTGCACTCAGTAGTGTGCCAACTTGCGTATTGCGCACACTTATTCCTTCAGGAGATAATACATAATAATACATAATTTGTTGCTATACCTGCAAGTGCAAATTAAAACTCTACAATGCAAAGCAAAGCCATACATCAGAAAGGTTGGTTTGAAAAACAACCAGAAAAAACAGCCAGAAATGCCTTCTCTGGGTCCCATATCATTTGAAATAATTAGACACAAAGTGGAAAAGTGTGCTGTGGTCTGATGAGTCCACATTTCAACTTTTTTGGGGGAAATTACTGATGTCATGTCCTCTGGGCAAAAGAATAGAGACTGTTACCAGCGCAAAGTTCAAAAGCCAACATCTGTGATGTTATGGGGGTGTGTTAGTGGCCTTGGCATGGGTCACTTACACATCTGTGACTGCCACCATCAATGCTGAAAGGCACATCCAGGTTTTGGAGCCAGTTCGGAACACACGCAGGCATCCAAGCAACATCTTATTCAGGGATGTCCCTGATTATTTCACTAAGACAATGCCAAGCCGCACATTCTGCACGTGATACAACAGCGAGACTTCATAGTAAAAGAGTGCAGCTATCAGACTGACCTGCCTGCAGTCCAGACGGTCACCAATTGAAAGTGTATGGTGCATTATGAAGCAAAAATTATGACATTCGAGACCCTTGTATGAACAACTTAGGTCATACAAGAATAGTAAAGAATCAAGCAAGAATGGTAAAGAATTCCGCCTACAAACCTTCAAAAATGAGTGTCCTCAGTTATTGAGTGTTGTTAGAAGGAACTGTTATGTAAAGCAGTGGTAAACATACCCCTGTCCCAACTTTTTTTGAAGGCGTCCCAACTTTTTTGGTACGTGTTGGTACGAGTTTATCAGTTTGAACATTAAGGGCATGAAAGAGCGCACCACACAGACAACAGACGCGCGCCCGCACCTGTCATTCCACATTCATTAGCCTAATCGACTTGGTAGAGGAGTTTGTTTTCCTCATTCCTTGCGATGGATTCCCTGCATCTTTGCCTTTCCCTGTGCGTCTGCTGTGACATGGTTACTCAGCAAACAACGTGAAACAGAACTTGTTTTAGTAACCACCAACAGCATGCGTCTCTCTCTCTCTGTCTCTCTCTCTACCATGTGGGAGGGAATAATCCGTCCCGCGCAGGGCTCTACCATGAACCGATCGCTCATGCAAGTACAGTACAGTTAAAACATGTTGGTCTAAAATAAATCACTCAGTAATGAACCATTCTGCCCCTGCTGTGTTAGGTGGTGTACGTGCTGACCCATGGGATGCAGGGCAGTGTGCTGGGTACAGACGGTGTGCCTGTACTGCTCCGTGAACTGCAGCAGCCCTTCATAAGTGACTCTGCTCCCACCCTGGCAGGGAAGCCCAAGCTGTTCTTCATCCAGGCCTGCCAGGGAGAATTGGTTGAGCAGGCATTGCCTCTCTTTCGGGAAGACGGCCCGTCCCCGGGCAGGTCGGTTGCGCGGTATGCAGACTTCCTGATGGGCACGGCGGCCATGGAGGAAAAAAAGGCACTCCGGAACATAGAGACGGGTTCCGTGTACACCCAGGAGCTGTGCAGGCAGCTGGAAACGGCAGCAGTCGGGTGAGAGGGGAGGGAGACTGTCACCACTGACTTTTAATTACATCACCATTACATAATCTTAACCTAAAATCATAATCTAACCTAATCTAAATTGAAAAAGTGCCTAGACAACAAAAGTCTGGTTGCCTCGCCCCCTGCTATTGGTTAGCCAACAGGATTGCCATAGGGCAACCACACTTTGCAATCTTCCAAAAAGTGTGGTTGCAATCACTCTAGCAGTATTTCATATATTACAAAATAAATTACGTCATATGGACTTTGTTTGTTTCAACCAAGGATCATGTTTTAGGTTGTTATTAGAGAAAGTAAAAGATGGGTGTTAGTTGTTTTATATTCCTTGCTTTCTTTAGTTGTAGGGATTTTAGCTATGGGAGGGTGCATTCGTACATGGTCGATGGTCCTAAATACATATCTGTTTACAAAATTTCTCTTGATTTCTTTTTCGTTATCTGCTACAGTCCTAATAAACCCCAGGAAATTATAACTGGCCACGGACGTTCACAGGATCTACTGAATGTGAAGGAGGCAGCACACCGCACTGCACTATACACAGTGTAATAGGCACAATATGGCAATTTGTCACATTCAGTAGATCCTGTAATCCTTTGTGGACCGGTGTTATTTCCTGGTGTCTGTTAGGACTGTAGTAGATAATTTAAAAAATAATAAATCGCTGTTCTACGGTGAGGGGACATGCCAAAGGACATGACAATCAGATATGACACTTGTCTGTGTGTTTCATGTATATCGAGAGTTTACATGGAAGGACATTCTAAACATACTGGTAGTCTCTAGGCTCTATTTTTCCAGCAATGGCAGAGAAAGTTCTCACACAATAGGCACTGAGGAGAGAAGTCATATAGGTTGTACAATCTGGGTTTCAGTAGTAATTTCCCCCCAGTGTAACATTCTAATCCATTCTGTTTTCCTGACAGTGGAGAAGACATCCACGGCGTCTTGACAGCAGTGAACCGACAGATCGGCGAAGAAGAGTATCACGTTGTTGACCCTTATTACAGAGTGCCTCACAGCATCAAACAGATGCCAGAATGCAGACACACCCTCACCAAGAAACTGGTCCTCACTTTCATAGACGGGACAGGACAGGACGGGTGTTGAGGTTCTCAATAAAAAGCACATAGACGGGAGGATGATGAAGACAAA
>CM076981.1:3709415-3849415 GCA_039105355.1 Benthosema pterotum | reverse complement strand
CAAAAAACAGCAGGATGCAACACATTTTGTTTTGTTTTTCTTATTACAAATTATTTGACTGTCCCAAAACATTGTGTGTCTTGTCATGATTTGTCAAGACTATGAGGAAAATAACATTGGCGACGTCACGATGGGGAGGGACTGCTCAGCTCAATAAGTCACCTGTTTCATTTTGAAATGGTAATGTCGTGTAAATGTTTGTTTCCAGCAGGCTACAATGGCCTCCAAAAAGAGGAAACTAGAGCTGGAAGAGGAAGCTGAGAGTGACACCTTGAGGGATGGAATTCAGACCACAAGCCCACAATCAGGTGAATATAATGTAGCAGGGCTTGACACTAACACTTGCCCGCTTGCCCGGGGCAAGTAAATAAAATGGTGGGGCAAGTGAAGACTGCTACCTGGTTGCCCGATCGGGCGAGTGTGTGACTTAGTGCACTATAACACAACACAAGATAAATTTGTCTTGAAGGCAGTCATTGCACTCTGCCTCTGTGTCTTTCCCTGCTTTCTAGATATCCACAATTCCAGGCTGGATTTGGGAAACAAAACAGGCAAGTTAACATACAGATCAAAATGACCTAATCTTCTACATTCTCTAGTTGTGTAGACCTGGGCTAATTAAGATGATGAATTTTAACTCTTGAGAGCGTAAAAATGAAACCAAATGGACCCACAAGGGTCCATTTGGTTTCATTTTTACGTTCTCAAGAGTTACATCTGGTTAAACTTAAATGCAAAATTTACAATAAATTTTTGGACCTGAGGGCAAGTAGAACCTGACTTGCAAGTGCCTCGGAGACCTTAGTGTCAACTGTCAACCCCTGTGTAGGGACCATTTTCTTAAAATGCTATCCATTACACTGATGGGAAGTCACAGAGCTTTTGCCCAGGTGGGCGTGGTTTTGTAAATAACAGTGAGAAGGACCGTGTGTGCCAATTTTTACCCTGTTACCCCTTTTTTGTGCACAGTGTGTGTGTGTGTGTGTGTGTGTGTGTGTGTGTGTGTGTGTGTGTGTGTGTGTGTGTGTGTGTGTGTGTGTGTGTGTGTGTGTGTGTGTGTGTGTGTGTGTGTGTGTGTGTGTGTGTTTGGTTTCATGTTTACACACTCAAAGAGTTACATCTGGTTAACCAAAGATAAGCTTCTTCTTGTAATAGAAATAAACCACTCCAAAGCAGTGGTAAAAGTTGTAAAACAAATGGAAAGTTCCAACAGGTTACAGTGAGTAAAATTGTAAAAAATAAAGAACAAAACAACAGTAAGAAAACTGTTTGCTAACAAAATCTAAAAACACAAATGTTTCTTAGGAGAGTAATATCTTTACTTTACTTATGACCCCTTAGAAAAAGTAATATTACTTTACGTATTACTAGAATTAAAGACTAATATATTGCATAATATTATGATATTGCTTTCCCAATCTCTCAATCTGTTGTAGTGACAACTAAAGATCTCAACGGGCCTGAAAATTAAGGCCCGGCCCTACCCGGCCCTAACAGTTCAGGCCCTAGGCCCTACCCGGCCCTATTGATTAGGATAGATTTTCGGCCCTACCCGGCCCTAAATGTCAGGTCGGGCCTGTTCGGGTTCGGTCCTGGTCGGGTTCGGGCAGAGAACTCTTTGAGAACTCTAGTGACAACTGTGATAATTTGCAGTGTAGGTCATGTGTGAATCTCTGTTGTTATCTGTTGATAGCTTGTGCTATTTACTTGTCTGCATACCATCTGCCATTTTAGGGACTATAAACCTGAAGCTGAACCTGATCTGTTCTATTTTCACATCATGCAACAACAAGCTCAAAAGTAATAAATAATGAGGCCTGTTTTGGCAGAGCAACATATTACTTATTATTATACATTTTGGCAGAGTAATATCTCTACTTTTGCTAGAAAAGCTAATCATATTAAAGTAATATGAAATATTTAATTAGTTACTGCCCAACACTAGTACTGACTGACTAAGCAGCTCCCCAATTAGTACCAGTACAAAACTATGCATTTTACTGTATATTTATTCATGAATTATTAAATATCAAATGAAAGAAAATACAGCCTATACGAAAAGCCTTTCTTTTGTAGTTTGGCTTCCACATGCTCTGGTGTTGTGGGGACTGGACCTATTGACATGAAGGAAGTATTTGGGCATGTACAAAACCATGTAGTTCTTATTTCTGTTGTGTATGAATGTGTATAAATGAGCTGCAATCACAGATCGAAACTATAATAATAATAATAATAATAATAATAATAATAATAATAAGAAGAAGAAGAATTGTATTTTGCGTGCACGGCAGGGAGTTCCCCATATTAGAGCTTGGGTTTGTGCACAAATTTCTTGCGAAAAACTTGTCAAGTGCATTTCACCAAGCAACTATGGCAAGTGCACAAAATTTCACGTACACGAGTCATGTATGACTCCTGTAAGTGCACACGGCTGTGCTGACTGTTTTTTGTCAACGGGGGGCAGCAGAGATCAATGTGTGCACTTGCATAGTTTGTGTCCACAAGCAATAGTTTTACATGCACATGTCTAGTTCATAGCACAGTTACTGCCTGATACAGTCAAACAACACATTTTACAGATCTCTTGTGTGCACTTGCAAAGTTCATGTCCACAAGCAATAGTTATCCATGCACATTTCTAATTCATAGCACAGTTACTTCCTGGTACAGCCAAACAACACCTTTTACAGATGTAATTGGCCCATCCGCATGTTTTGGAGATCTAATTGGTAAATCCACAGCATTTACAGATCTAATTGACGCTTCTGCATGTTTTGTAGATCTAATTGGTCAATCCACACCTTTTACAGGTACTAATTGGCCCATCCGCTTGTTTTGGAGATCTAATTTGCCCTTCTGCATATTTTGCAGATCTAATTGGTCAATCCACACCTTTTACAGATCTAATTGTCCCATCCGCGTATTTTGCAGATCAAATTGGTCAATCCAAATCTTTTACATATTTAATCTTAAACAGATCCATCCCACTATAGTCCAGTAGTACCCCCTCCTCCAGTCCGTTGTCACGCCTGGCGGGCCCAGGCAAGACTCGGGTGCACCAGTCTGTACCGTATTAGACTCCATCAGACTCCAACACACTAGTTAAGGTCTAGAAGACTATGCTATAGACTCTATCAGGGTGCACAGGGCAGTACTCTATCATTGTTAGAGCCATATTTGGAACTGAAAATGTCTGTGTGTGTGTGTGTATAGAAGGGCGTGTCTTGTTTACACTGTGTGTGCTGCCTAGGGTGTAAATGAGCCAATTGAGGTTCAGCCTATAAGAGTGTGTAGCCACTTAACCAGCTTACTGAGGCTGGCTTGCAGCAGCTGTATGTCAGGCTCTAATTAGTCAGTTCAGTGCTGGAAGCTTGAGTGGGAGCAGAAACAGTTTTTTGACCCACAGAAAGAAAATAGTAACCACAGAAAGAGGATAGTAACCAGACATAGAAAAAAAGTAACTTAAAGAACCTTGAAAATATTTGACTACTTTGAACACCTTTTATTTGAATGTTTGTTGTTTTTTCTGTTTTTGTACGCCTGACTTTTTTGCTAGTAAACAGTTGAAACCTTCATTCTTTGTGGACCTGGATTACTGTTTTTGGAGTCAAGCTTACTGCTTCAGGCTTTTGAACTCACAATCATGGTATAGAAATATCCATTTGTCGTGCACACAAAACACAGCGTTTAGTTGCAATTGTGTGAATACATACAGGGCTGACAACAGCCCAGCAAACCCCAACATACTCTATTAATTCTTAAAGCGCCGTTCTCGAGCTGCTCGTGGACATCCCGTGGAGACCCCCCCGCCGGTCACGCGGACGGCTCGTATCACGACGAGATGTAGATTTCATTCTTTAATCCAACTATTAGTCCGTGCGCATCGTCTGATGATCATCCCGTTGCTGACTTTCATTTGGGACAGAATTGGGGACAACTTTTTTTCCCCCGTCCCATTGACATGCATTCAACCCAATGCATTCAAACGGCTCTCCTCCGGTTTGCCCCCTCAATGTCGCTGGCGCATGGGTTAAGCAGCCAGGGCTACACAGCTCTTCCTGACTTGTGACCCGGATGTTTTTGGGTACATCGCCAGATGATCGATTAGGCAAGACAACAGACACAGCATAACAGAAACAGCGCATCCTGTTTAGGAGATCTGAGCTTCAAAATAAGGGCTTTTTTACCGATCGAACTGGTTTGAGCCGCGTCAGTGGAAAGAAAACAAAGAAAATCCGATCGCGCTCAATGAGTTAACACAGTGAACACCTAGTCCAGTCCTCCTTGGTGTGATCCATTCTCTTACAGCATAGTACACCCCCTGGCCTTGTCAATTCTACCACCAGGCAGGACTAGGCCAGGCTTGGGTGCCCTAGACCGCAATGCATTATGCCCTAAAAGACTCAAACAGGTTGTTTTCAGCTGTAGCAGGCTGTGCCAGGCTCCCACAGGCTTTAGTATGTTGTAAAAGGCAATTCTGTATCGTGGACTAGAAATACCCAATAAAACTATTGGCCATGCACACAGAACTGCTGCCCGTGCACACAACGTTTAGTAGCAATGGTGTGGGTACGTACACGGCTGACAACAGCCTAATTGAGCCCACTAGAGTCCAGCAAATCCCACCACCAAGGGATTCTTAACCAGATCCATCCCACTATAGTCCAGTAGCTGTAGGAGGCTGTGCCAGGCTCCAACATGCTCTACTAGGCTGTGCAAGACAAATCTGCATGACCAAACTATTGGTCGTGCACACGGAACTACTGCCCGTGCACACACCGTTTAGTTGCAATGGTGTGGGTACGTACACGGCTGACACCAGCCTAATAGAGCCCATTAGAGTCCAGCAAAGCCCCCCAAGGGCATCTTAACCAGATCCATCCCACAATAGTCCAGTAGTACCCTCTCCTCCAGTCCGTTCTCACACCTGGCGGGGCCAGGCAATACTCAGGTGCACCAGGCTGTACCGTATTGGACTTCAGACTCCAACACACTAACTCAGCTCTAGAAGGCTATGCTATATGCTCTGTTAGGGTGCACAAGGCAGAACTCTATCATGGTCTAGAAATGTCCATTTAAAACTGCTCGTTGTGCACACGAAACTATTGTCTATGCACACAGTGTTTAGTTCCAATTGTGTGAATACATACAGGGCTGACAGCAGCCCAGCACACCCCAACACACTCTATTAACACAGTGAACACCTAGTCCAGCCCTTCCTGGTGTGTTCCATTCTCTTACAGCATAGTACAATCCCTGGCCTTGTCATTTCTACCACCAGGCAGGACTAGGCCAGACTTAGGTGCCCTAGACCGCAATGCACTGTACTATAGTGGGATAGATCTGGTTAAGATTCCCTTGGTGGGGGGCTTTGCAGGACTCTAGTGGGCTCTATTAGGCTGTTGTCATCTGTGCACGTACCCACACCAGTGCTACTAAACATTGTGTGCACGGGCAGTAGTTCTGTGTGCACGACCAATAGTTTTATTAAGTATTTCTAGTCCACTATACAGAATTGCCTTTTATAGCATAGTAAAGCCTGTTGGAGCCTGAAACAGCCTGCTACATCTGAAAACAACATGTTTGAGCCTTTTAGGGCATAATGCATTGCGGTCTAGGACACCCAAGTCTGCCTGGTGGTGGAATTGACAAGGGCAGGGGGTGTACTATGCTGTAAGAGAATGGAACATACCAGGAAGGGCTGGAGTAGGTGTACTCACACAATTGCAACTAAAGACTGTGTGCATAGACAATAGTTTTGTGTGCACGGCGAGTAGTTTTAAATGGAGATTTCTAGACTGTGGTAGAGTTCTGCCTTGTGCACCCTGACAGAGCGTATAGCTTTCTAAAGCTGAGCTAGTGTGTTGGAGTCTGATGGAGTCTAATACGGTACACAAGTACAGCCTGGTGCACCCGAGTCTTGCCTGGGCCCACCAGGTGTGAGAACGGACTGGAGGAGGGTGTACTACTGGACTATAGTGGGATGAATCTGGTTAAGATGCCCTTGGGGGGCTCTGTTGGACATACTGGGCTCTATTAGGCTGTTGTCAGACCTGTATGTACTTACACCATTGCAACTAAACGATGTGTGCACGGGCAACATTTCTGTGTGCACAACCATTTATTGAGTATTTCTAGAACACCATACAGATTTGCCTTGTTCAGCTTGTAGAGCCTGTTGGACCCTGGCACAGCCTCCTACAGCTACTGGACGATAGTCGGATGGATCTGGTTAAGATGCCCTTGAGGGGCTTTACTGGACATACTGGGCTCTATTAGGCTATTGTCAGACCTGTATGTACTTACACCATTGCAACTAAACGATGTGTGCACGGGCAACATTTCTGTGTGCACGACCAATAGGTTTATTGAGTATTTATAGAACACCATACAAATTTGCCTTGTACAGCCTAGTAGAGCCTGTTGGAGCCTGGCACAGCCTCCAACAGCTACTGGACTATTGTGGGATGGATCTGGTTAAGATTCCCTTGGCGGGGGGCTTTGCTGGACTCTAGTGGGCTCTATTAGGCTGTTGTCAGCCGTGTACGTACCCACACCATTGCTACTATGCTACTAAACGTTGTGTGCACAGGCAGTAGTTCCGTGTGCACAACCAATAGTTTTATTCAGCATTTCTAGTCCACCATATAGAATTGCCTTTTATAGCACAGTAAAGCGTGTTGGAGCCTGGCACAGCCTGCTACATCTGAAAACAACATGTTTGAGACTTTTAGGGCATAATGCATTGCGGTCTGGGGCACCCAAGTCTGGCCTAGTCCTGCCTGGTGGTAGAATTGACAAGGCCAGGGGGTGTACTATGCTGTAAGAGAATGGAACATACCAGGAAGGGCTGTACTAGTTGTTCACTGCGTTAATAGAGTATGTTGGGGTGTGCTGAGCTGTTGTCAGCCCTGTATGTACTCACACAATTGCAACTAAAGACTGTGTGCATAGACAATAGTTTTGTGTGCACGACGAGTACTATTAAATGGACATTTCCTGACCATGGCAGAGTTCTGCCTTACGCACCCTGACAGAGCCTATAGCTTTCTAGAGCTGAGCTAGTGTGCAGGAGTCTGATGGAGTCTAATACGGTACACAGGTACAGCCTGGTGCACTCGAGTCTTGCCTGGGCCCACCAGGTGTCCACGGACTAGAAGAGGGTGTACTACTGGACTATAGTGGGATGGATCTGGTTAAGATGCCCTTGGGGGGCTTTGCTGGACATACTGGGCTCTATTAGGCTGTTGTCAGACCTGTATGTAATTACACCATTGCAACTAAACGATGTGTGCACGGGCAACATTTCTGTGTGCACGACCATTTATTGAGTATTTCTAGAACAGGTGTAGGGCACCCAAGTCTGGCCTAGTCCTGCCTAGTGGTAGAATTGACAAGGCCAGGGGGTGTACTCTGCTATAAGAAAATGGATCACACCAGGAAGGGCTGTACTAGTTGTTCACTGCGTTAATAGAGTATGTTGGGGTGTGCTGAGCTGTTGTCAGCCCTGTATGTACTCACACAATTGCAACTAAACACTGTGTGCATAGACACTAGTTTCGTGTGCACGACGAGTAGTTTCAAATGGACATTTCTAGACCATGGTAGAGTTCTGCCTTGTGCACCCTGACAGAGCCTATAGCTTTCTAGAGCTGAGCTAGTGTGTTGGAGTCTGATGGAGTCTAATACGGTACACAGGTACAGCCTGGTGCACTCGAGTCTTGCCTGGGCCCACCAGGTGTCCACGGACTAGAAGAGAGTGTACTACTGGACTATAATGGGATGGATCTGGTTAAGATGCCCTTGGGGGGCTTTGCTGGACATACTGGGCTCTATTAGGCTGTTGTCAGACCTGTATGTACTTACACCATTGCAACTAAACGATGTGTGCACGGGCAACATTTCTGTGTGCACGACCATTTATTGAGTATTTCTAGAACAGGTGTAGGGCACCCAAGTCTGGCCTAGTCCTGCCTAGTGGTAGAATTGACAAGGCCAGGGGGTGTACTCTGCTATAAGAAAATGGATCACACCAGGAAGGGCTGTACTAGTTGTTCACTGCGTTAATAGAGTATGTTGGGGTGTGCTGAGCTGTTGTCAGCCCTGTATGTACTCACACAATTGCAACTAAACACTGTGTGCATAGACACTAGTTTTGTGTGCACGACGAGTAGTTTCAAATGGACATTTCTAGACCATGGTAGAGTTCTGCCTTGTGCACCCTGACAGAGCCTATAGCTTTCTAGAGCTGAGCTAGTGTGTTGGAGTCTGATGGAGTCTAATACGGTACACAGGTACAGCCTGGTGCACTCGAGTCTTGCCTGGGCCCACCAGGTGTCCACGGACTAGAAGAGAGTGTACTACTGGACTATAATGGGATGGATCTGGTTAAGATGCCCTTGGGGGGCTTTGCTGGACATACTGGGCTCTATTAGGCTGTTGTCAGACCTGTATGTACTTACACCATTGCAACTAAACGATGTGTGCACGGGCAACATTTCTGTGTGCACGACCATTTATTGAGTATTTCTAGAACAGGTGTAGGGCACCCAAGTCTGGCCTAGTCCTGCCTAGTGGTAGAATTGACAAGGCCAGGGGGTGTACTCTGCTATAAGAAAATGGATCACACCAGGAAGGGCTGTACTAGTTGTTCACTGCGTTAATAGAGTATGTTGGGGTGTGCTGAGCTGTTGTCAGCCCTGTATGTACTCACACAATTGCAACTAAACACTGTGTGCATAGACACTAGTTTTGTGTGCACGACGAGTAGTTTCAAATGGACATTTCTAGACCATGGTAGAGTTCTGCCTTGTGCACCCTGACAGAGCCTATAGCATAGCCTTCTAGAGCTGAGCTAGTGTGTTGGAGTCGGATGGAGTCTAATATGGTACACAGGTACAGCCTGTGCACCCGAGTCTTGCCTGGGCCCGCCAGGTGTGAGAACATATTAGATCTGTGCCTATTAGATCTGTGAAAGGTATGGATTGACCAATTAGATCTCCAAAACATGCAGAAGGGCCATTTAGATCTTTAAAGTCTGTGCATTGTCCAAATAGATCTGCAAAATACATTTTATATCGGGTAGAGCTGGCTATGTAGTGTTGTCCAAAACTATTGGAAGTGCACACGTGCACTTCCAATAGTTTTGGAAATAGCCTGCCACCCTGTGGAAGTATGCTTGAACTGCAGAAAATGACCCTAAATACAAACAAATGAATAAAATGGAATAAAAACTAATCTGTGGCATTGATGGGCGAACTAGTGGATGCCACACGCAGAGGGGGACACAGAAGAAATTTAGAATCCAACCGGTGATTTTTCACGGCCCCACAGTCTGCACCATGGGGCGCGGAAGTTTGGTGTGTGCACCAGCAGGAGTTGATAAGCGTTGTGGACGCAAAATACAATAGGGGTAATAATAATAATAATAATAATAATAATACTTTCTTTGTTTATTTTACTACTTCATATCATAGATCAATATCAAATAATGGTTGAAAGCAAAATATCCTATGATCTGTGATCTTGAATATCGTATTCATTTCTCCATTCAGGGATGAACAGCGACCCACCAGAACTTAGAATTGTTCTGATGGAGGGAAGACTTAAAGGTCAAGAAGAAGGTGGTTGTAGAGAGGGTTCAGTGGGAAACATCATCCTGGACGAACCTGTTTTCAACCAACCCGATAGAACACTCAAGAGTATCGTGAAACAAAAGGAAGTGTCTGGGAGACGGATCACTGTGGTCGACACTCCAGGATGGTATTTTGATCGTCCCCTAGATCTGACCCCAAAACTGGCCCAGTTAGAAATCCAACAGAGTGCCTATCTGTGTCCTCCAGGACCACATGCGTTTGTCCTAGTGGTGCCATTGAACGTTGGATATCACTTAGTATGTTCAGATGAAGCATGGGGAGAGTTTGACGCAAGAATACTGAGGCTGAAGCCATTGAACATTTCTACACATGTAGAAACATGGATGTCAGTTGAGGAGCATGTGACCTCTCTTCTCGGTGATCAAGTGTGGAGAAACACTATTGTGGCGTTCACTGTACCTAAGCTGGTGCCAAGTAGTCTGTATAACGTCAATAATCCTCCAGATCACTGTGATCTGGATCTCACTAGAGCTGTAAATAAATTCATAAAAGCTGACCCTAACTTAAGACGTCTCACGCAGAAATGTCAAGGCCGCTTCCAGGTTTTTGAAATGGTACAAAACCATCGCGAAAACAGAAGTCGGGTCACTGAGCTGCTGGAGAAGATCGATCAGATGGTGACTAGCAATGGTTGTCACTGCCAGATCGAAAAATCACTCGAGGAACTGGAGGAGATGAAGAGAACTATCGTAAGAGGAGCAGAACAAAGGATGGCAGACTCTGCGAAACAACCAGGACTTCAAGCAGATCATGGTATGTTTTCTTCAAGTGAAATATTGCGAATGTAGAGCATAAATCCCATTGTTCTGATGTGAGATATTATAAAAAAAAAAAAATACCGTGCTGTGCTTTTTTCTCTTCACATTCGCATTGTATTGGCATTTGCATACTATTATTTTTTGCTACAGTAATATAATCATGTAGGTATTGGAAAATAACATTTAGATGTATTTGGATTTGCTGTAATTATTTGTTCAGGCACATGGTATGCAGTGTGTATAACAATGTTTTTTGTCTGACAGGATTCATAGGACTGGATGACATCAGGATTCTGTTGTTGGGAAGGTGTGGGTCTCGAAGGTGTTCAGATGGAGACAAACTTTTTTTTCAATGAAAAGACCATAGATGATTATGATTATGATTTTTATGAGGATCCTGATGAGAAGCCTTATGAGGATGATAATGATTATAAACTTAGCACTGTGCGTGCTGAGAGGACAGCGAGATGTGATGTGCGTGAGAGTGTAGTTTCAGGGAGACAGCTGACTGTGGTGAACTCACCAGGCTGGTGGTACAACAGTCCACTGCAGGAGACCTCAGAGATGGACAAACTGGAGATCCAGGGCAGTGTGTCACTCTGTTTTCCTGGACCACATGCTGTTCTCCTGACGGTTCCTCTTCTTGAAGCATTCACCAGAGCACAGAGAGTGGCTGTGGAGGAACACATGGCTCTTCTGTCACAGAGGGTGTGGAATTACACTATAATAGTGTTCACTGCTCCTGACCTTCCGGAAGGCCTAAGCATTGAGCAGCACATTGAGGCTGAAGGAGAAGACCTCCGCTGGCTTGTTGACAAGTGCAGGAACAGGTATTATGTTTTCTCCTACACTTACTTCTACGATTCAATCTCAGGCCTGCTGCAGAAGATAGAAGAGATGGTGGCAGGAAACGGAGGTGGACACTATGAAAATGATGATGTTGTCTGTGAGAGGATCAGACAGAGAAAGAGGCATGTACAGAACCTCGTGCAAGGGAAGACAGAGAAGCAGGCCCGGATACTGAAGATCAGCTCACACAGTCGGAGAGCGCTTGAAGGTTACTAAAACGTCTGTCTATAGTTATCCCTTGTACTTGCAGCATCAAGGAAAAGGCCCATTATTAAAAAAAAAAAAGACAAAAAGGACTCGCTTTGCACATCGGGTGCACTGAAAGCATGTTTATCATGATATTATGATTAGAATCATGAGCCTGATATGAAAAAGAGTAAAACTGTTTTTGTAATTAGGTTTGCCAGTTTTGTCACTGTCACACAACAGGCAACCGTGATCACAACTAATTAATTCACAACTAGGTGACAACATGCAATGGTTTCCCATAATTAATATATTTCAATTTAATCTAGTGACATTGTCTGTGTTAATTGAACTAAATGTAGATTGTGTGTCCATTAGGAGAACGCCAGAGTGAAGAACCCATGAGTCTGCTGTTGGCTGGTGGACAACAGTATCAGAGAACCAGAGCTAGGGACCTCATACTGTGGCAGAATGGGTTCACAGAATCTCCCTATAAGGGGTGTGTGTGTGTGTGTGTGTGTGTGTGTGTGTGTGTGTGTGTGTGTGTGTGTGTGTGTGTGTGTGTGTGTGTGTGTGTGTGTGTGTGTGTGTGTGTGTGTGTGTGTGTGTGTGTTGTGCTCTGTTAGAAAGTGATTTAGAAATTAATGGTAGGGTAAGTGATTTGAAATTCATCGTTTAGTACCAGCCTGGTGCATTAGGGGCGCCGAACCTGCTGCTCGATCCTGATTGGAGGAGAATTCACCCTCCACCTGGGAAACTTTTATTAGCTCCTCTGCTAACGTTGGGGAGGGGGAAATTCCATATATGGTCTGCACACCTTATAATAGAGCATTTTAACAGAAAAAAAAATCGGGGGTGATATCTGACAAAAGTGAAATCACTTCCCCTACCTTTAAGTGGGTTAATCTCTCACTTTTTAATGAGAACATAATCCTATAATTATAATGACAGAGTAAACCTCACATTGCAGGAGTTTAAATCCCAGACTAAACTGACAGAATGTGACAGAGAACGGAAACGAGTTGCGGACAGAAACGTGAGTGTGGTGATCTGTCCAGACTGGTCCACTACTACACCTCCATCACAGGAGACCAGAGATGTCCTTCTACGTGGTGTGGAGACACTGTGTTCTCTTGGACTCCATGCTGTCCTGCTGATCGTGGATGTCAAGTCCAGTTTCTCTGAGGCTGACAGGAGGTCAGTGGAGGAACACATGGAGCTGCTGGGGGACAGAGTCTGGAACAACGCTCTGGTTCTGTTCATGGATGGATGGTGGCTGGGAGGGAGACCTGTGGAGGAGTACATCGCGTCTGAAGGAGAACCTCTGAGGAGGATCCTGGAGAAATGTGGCTACAGGTACCACCTTCTACATGGTCTCTGGTGGGACAAGTGGGACATGTCACAAGTGAAAGAGCTGATGGAGAAAATCGAAGACATGGTGACGAGGGACGGAGGAAATGCTGGACGATCAGACTCAAGAGAAGACGCTTCTGTCAGAGACACTGGACGCTTACAGGTGAGACATTCATTAATTCAGTCAAATGTTATGTCTAAAGGACACACACACACACACACACACACACACACGCTCTTAAAGTGAGGACAGATACACAACTCACGCCCCCAGGGGTTGGCAATAATGGTAATCTCCATATACTTGTCCAAATACTTCCGTAATGTCAATGAAGTCCACTCCCACAACACCAGAGGGAGTAACCATGTGCAACCCAGATTTGCCACAAAGGGACTTAATTATTTTCGCTCCTATGCCACCAAAATATGGAACGCTCTACAACAGTCATTAAGACAACACCCCCCCCCCCCCCCCCCCCCCCCCTTGTAAATTTTTCTTTTCCCTTTTACTTCCAATATGATGTGTGTGTGTGTGTGTGTGTGTGTGTGTGTGTAGCCCCTTCAGAGCGACTGCTACCCCCTGTCTCATAACCCACGTGGGACGTGTTTGATCATTAACAACGAGGAGTTCACCAGGCTGGGAACACGCACTGGTACTCAGAAAGACGCAGGTGTGTACATTCAAAAGTCAACACATAATGATGTTACAGGGATGCCTGAAAGGTAGGTTACGCCTTTCACAGGTCTCAAAAATTCCATCCGAAAACCAAAATAAATCCGTACAATGCCGCCGATTCCAAACTGTTCCGAAAATATTTTCAAATAAATAAACCAGAACCGAGTCGATCCGTGGCATTTTTTTTCCGATTCCGAACTGTTCCGAGATTTCTTTCACATGGCGGTGCCGAACCCCTCCGAAATGCGACATGCACGGACATTCTGAGAGACCCGACTTTATGAACTAATATAGCTGACGTATTGACCAGTTACCATTTTATTATTAAAAGTCACGAGAGAGTATGGGAGAGAGACCCAGACAGACAGACAGACAGAGAGAGAGGCTGCAGGCTGCACTCTAGACATGTGTGCGGAGGAGGAGGAGGTTTACGCACGCAACTTTGTCATATTAACTTGCATTGAGCTTTCACGTCGTTTAGGCCAACAGTACTGTTTCAGGGGTCCGTGATATAATTAAACACCCGCGATATCATTAGCCTACCATCAGCAGCAGCACAATTCAGCTGCAGCTGAGAGAGAGGATTTTTCCCTCCCTCCCTCCCTCCTACAGAGCAGTAGCCAGCACAGGGCAGCGCGCTGCCTGGAGACAGTGACAATCACATACCAGATATTTTCTTAACATTAACATGTGCAACAACAACAAAAAACCAACGTGCGTTGTGTGTTGTAGTACGACGCACAGTAGAACGGGTCTTCTCGGATACACTCGGGTTTTACACATCATGATTGACAGGTCCGAGTTCCGAGGGGCATGTGTCCGATTCCGACCCTATCCGAGTGACTTTGATAAAAAAAAAACACACTGCCGAAACCGACGGGTCTCGGACGAACTCGGGTTTTTTCGGGTACGGACCCCCCGTGAAAACCTCTAGGTTACAGATCAAATTCCAGTGTGGTGTACAGTGTACCCGTTCAGGAGAAGGCTGATTTCCAAATCTAAATCTCTCTCTTTCTCCCCGTATGTGTCACACAGAGGCTCTACAGAGGGTGTTCTCCAAGCTGGGCTTTGAGGTGAAGGTTCACCACAACCAGACAGCAGATGGCATCCTTCGTTTGCTAAGACAGCTGGGAAGACAAGACTTCACCAATGCAGATGCTTTGGTACGTCCTAAGACCTTTTCTTATTCATTCATTCTTATCATTCTTATGATCATCAAAACACTCAATCAGCAAAACACTCACAAAACACATAGTAGTCCAAACCAGTAGACACTTAAAGGAGAATTCCACACCAAACGTTATTATTATTATTATTATTTACTCTTTATTTGCAGTTATTTTTTTATTTTTTATTTAAAGGGGTCCAGGTGTTATTTTGTGAAAATACTCCTTAATGGCTGTTTTCCCTATCCCCAAATAAGCTTATAATGGGCCATAAGGGGTGTTGTGCAAGTTCACCTATATACATCGCTCCAAAATGCAATTTTGTTTTGGTCTCTCCACCGTGTCAGTAGTGTGTTGACACTCACCCCTTAGTCCCATTATAAGCCTATTTTGGGATAGGGGAAACGGCCATTTTGCTTTCACAAAATAATACCTGGACCATTTTTTTTCCCCAAATCTGGCCACGTACGTCAGACATTACTAACCTAACCTGCATGCAGAACTAATGGGTGAGTCTATGTTGGACCGTGCCTGTTCTTGTCCGTCGCGTCTAAAACTTTACTTTATTGGCAAAAAAAAAATTGGCTACGGTTGGCGGAAAAATAGTGGCGCAAGCCAGATTTGTTGCCCGAAGTTGTGGGTTGGGAGTCTAATGATTAATCATTAGTTAATGATTTGCTCTGTATTAGAATATGATAACGCAACAGTGTGGTTTGACAGCGGGAGAACCACGCCGAGCAACACATGAATTTCATCAGCTATCGCCTCATCACCCGCGGTCTCCCAAAAAGATAATCTTTTCAGGCGACATTCCTATGACCACTTTTCCACCATTGCCTATTCACTCGCTATCTTTAGTAGTTGCCATGCAGGTCCTATTGACAAATAATGCACTTCCAGAAAATGTGCCTGTTTAAAACACAGTCACTCCTGTAAAAAAGAGAGAACCCACACCATCATATTTCTAGGGGTGGGCAAAAAAAATCTATATGCCAATATATCGCAATTCTTAATGCCATGATATCAATATCGAATCACCAGGTTCAGAATTGATTTTTTCCCCTATATTTATGTACGCCTATTCATTAATGTGTTCATGTCAGAAAGACTGACTGATGTTATCAGGTTGCATTTATGTGTATGATTGAACATACACATAAATGAACTCTATATTGTTTTAAATTGCTTTAATTAAAATGTTTTAGTTGTTTTGTGGTGAAACAAGTTGATGACATCAAGTTGTGTTTGTGTTGTGTGATTTTTCTTTATTTCTGAGGTTGTACAAATGGAACCAAATGGACCCGTTAGGGTCCATTTGGTTCCATTTGTACGCTCTCAGAAAAAAAAATATTGAAAATGGGTAGAATTCCCCTTTAAAATATTCTAGTATAATAAAAAGCCATTTGTGGAGAAAAAAATGCGATATATCAATGAATCGAATCGCAGCATAATTTAGAATCACGATATAAATCAATTCAGGATCCTAAATATCGATATTGTGTCATATCGTGAGGCAAGTGAATCGTCCCACCCCTGCGTATTTCTGGCAGAAGCTCTTGGCTCTTGGAGTGTGATTTCTCCATTCCAATAATGATCCTTTCTGACCCTGACATTAGGTGGTGTGCGTGCTGAGCCATGGGCGGCAGGGGTTCCGGACGCGTAAAGGCAGCGCGGGGACGCCAGAATCCGGGCCGACTTATGGGATGCAGGGATGTGTGCTGGGTACAGACGGTGTGCCGCTGCTGCTCCGTGAACTGCAGCTGCCCTTCATAAGTGACTCTGCTCCCACCCTGGCAGGGAAGCCCAAGCTGTTCTTCATCCAGGCCTGCATGGGGCCAGTCCAGCAGGAGGTGTCGCCTCCCCAGAGTAGCGTGCAGGAAGATGGTCCGTCCTCCCTCCGGCCGGTTGCCTGGTTCGCCGACTTCCTGATGGGCATGGCTGCCAGGGAGGAATTCAAAGCATTCCGGTGTTCGGACACAGGCTCCGTCTACATCCAGGAGCTGTGCAGACAGCTCGAGAAGGCAGCAGTCAGGTAAGGCTGTACCCCGAAGCTCTGGATTCCAACCATTCGCTCGTTAAGGTTGGCCCGCGAACGATCCCGATTATCCCGAACAACATAATTTCGTTCCACATCTAGTTGAAGAGTTGCGGCATTGAGGGGTCAGAAACTCGGTGCTCGAGTGCTGTTCAATGCAGCCTGAACAGGGACAAACTGGAGTTGGAAATGCATTGTTTTCAATGAAGGTGCCCCATTCTCAATAGAAGTCTATGTAGGAGAGGCTGGCTCTATGAAGCCTGGCTCTATGAAGTGAACAGAGTTTGCGTAACTCTGTCTATACCACTGATGTCAAACATACGGCCCGCGGCCGGATGCGGCCCGCGCAATGGTTTAATCCGGCCCCAGGCTTGTAGAGCAAAAATGTCTGAGTCTATAAAAAAAAAAAGTAAGTCTCTAGCACGTTCCTATCAAAAGTTATGGTCGTTTAAAGAAATGCTTCTGAGTTCTCTTCTCTGAGAACTAGTCCGGTAGCTTCACAGCTGAGAGTACTTAATTGATTGGACTGTTGACTCGCAGAGAGTGGAGGGGGGAGGGGGGGAGGAGGGGGGGTATATTGGTGCTGCAAAGTGAGAACTATACCTCAGCAGTAACCTGACTCTGCCAGATGGGGCAGCAGAGAGAGGAGTATTCCCTTCTCTTCTCTCTGCTGCCCCATCTGGCGGAGTCAGGTTACTTCACCAGTATAAGGGTCTATAACTGAGGGATCATTCAGATCACAACTTGGCTATTTAAATATAAATACGGGTAATAATAATCCAATTCAGAGTTTAAAAAAATATACTGCATTTTAGAAGCATTAGTTATTGTTATTCATCATTATTTTTTAATTCGATGATCCATCACTTCAATAAAAAGCAGGTCTGCATAATTTTATGGGTTGTGTAGCCATTTCCAAATTTCAGCTAAGACACTATTTGAAATTCAATTTTTTGTATTTTTGAATGGTTTATTGGCGCACTGTAAATAAAAATAGCATCTCCCATAGCAAATGTCTTAATCTAGGCTACAAATATAAAACCAATAATGAAAGTCATTAATAACTATTAATAGCTACTCTTAATAATAAACTTGATTGTGTGATATACTGTAGCGTAGGGTTACGGCTGTGTACGTAAACATGCGTGTGCATGCTTGCAGTCTGTGACTGGTCTGTGACTGGCACCGCGGCGTGACTGGCACCGCGGCGTGACTGGCACCGCGGTGCTCCGGCCCCCATGAAGTCACATTAAGTCCAATGCGGCCCCCACCCCAAAATGAGTTTGACACCCCTGGTCTATACCCTATAGCCCTGCACTGACTCACTGACCAGAAGCAGCAGCACCACCAAGCCGATGATTAGTTGTTGCCGGTGGAAAGCGAGGAGACTCGGTGTATGGATTATGGATATTACTTTAGCAACAGTCTGCTAAGGGTCATTTGTGAGGTAGAGTAGCCCCATCTTGGTAAACAACCAAATGATCCGACGGATCATTCTTTCTTTGAATGCTAACTACAGATAGCAATTGATAAAGAAAGGGGGGGGCGCATAGCCTCGGAAACCCAGATGTTTTTATTTGGCCAATAGCCCCTCCAATGTATTTCACTTTCCACAGAGGTGAGAACATCAACATGCCAAAAATCTTTGCAACCCTCACGTCACGCAAGGGTTTTTCTTCTTCTTTTTTTAATCCGTACAAAATATGACACAGCACCTTCAGTGCCAAGTACATTATGTTACCGGTATATCTAAACCAGATATGTCTGTGGTGACACAATACCCAGATGCTATCTATGACTTATATTCCCAGTATAAAATATTAATGGAACCAAATGGACTCGGACCCGTTATCCATTTGGTTCCATTTGTACACTCTCAGGAAAAAAATCTTGAAAATGGGTGGAACTCCCCTTTAAAATGTTGTAGTGTAATAAAAAAGCACAGTCATTTGTGGGGGAAAAATGTGATATATCGATGTATGTAAATAGAATCGCAGCATAATTAAGAATCGCAATATAAATCAATTCAGAACCCTAAATATCAATATTGTATCGTGAGGTTAAGTGAATCGTCCCACCCCTAATCTTTATCTATTTTTCAGTATAATAATTAATAGTTTTCTCCTCTGTACTGTTGTCCTTACAGTGGAGAAGACATCCACGGCGTTCTGACGGCGGTGCACCGAGAGGTCGGTAAAAAAGACCAAGACGTCGGGGGGGTCCTCTGCAAACCGATGCCAGAATGCAGACACTCCCTCACCAAGAAACTGGTCCTCACTTTCATAGACGGAACGGGACAGGACGGGTGCTGATGTTCTCTGCAAATGGGCAGTGGTTTTAAACCAGTGGTCCTTGAGATGGTTCCAGGTGGTCCCCAGGTAAATGATGCAGATGGACAGTTGGTTAACCAGATGTAACTCTTTGAGTCTGTAAAAATTAAATCAAATGGACCCGCAAAGAGTTAAAATATTCATCATCTGAATTGCCCCAAATCTACACAGCTAGAGATCTAGGTTTGCCTGTTTTGTTTCCGAAATCCATCCTGGAATTGCAGGTGAAAACAGAAGAAATCTTTGGGTATTTGGGGTCTGTGGGGGCTAAAATGTCATCAAATGCTGGTCCGTGGCTCAAACACTGAACAAATAGTGGGCCCTGGTATGAAAAACATTGAAAACCACTGGTCTAGGATGCTGAAGACAAAGAAACCAGAAAGGAAAAAGTTGAATAGAAATGTTTGTGTACCAGATGCAGGGATATACACAAACACAAAGTAGCTATTGTTGTAAATATCAAATCACTTTTATATCTTTATCTTAAATTTTAAACTTTTTAATATTAATTCAAGTCCTAATTGTCACTGATCTTTACTGTCACTGTCCATATATCTTCCAAATTCCAACGACTGTACTCTAAGTTGTATCTTGTCCTTGGGAGCCCCCTGGTGGCCTGGAAATGTGGCAAATTCCTGCATCATGAGGCGTTTCAAAAAACACCTACTGAGGTGTTTTTGAGAGTTGGTGAACTTTTGCCTCCTAAGAGGTAGTAGCTGAACGCTTCCACGGTTGCCATTAAAGGACAGAGGAATGCTGTGGCTGCCAGGAATTCATCTGGAATAGATGCTGTGTATAGTCTGTGTGCAACTCCATTTTCTCTTTTCTGGAGAAAATAAAAACCGTGCCGATAAAACACATCACTGAGAAACTGACATTACACCAAACGTCCTGGCACACAGTCCTGTTTATTACTGGGTGCCCCGTCGGCAGGGGCGTAGCTAGCAATTCTGGGCCCCCTGCAAAGCCTTTCCACATGGGCCCCCCTTTCCCGGCGGCGTCAAAGGGGAATTTCACCCATTTTCAACATTTTTTCTGAGAGTGTACAAATGCAACCAAATGAACCCTAACGGGTTCATTTGGTTCCATTTGGTTCCACCCTAACGGGTTCATTTGGTTCCACATCTTGATGATGCCATCAAGATGTGTTTCATCATGTTTTTGTGTTTTTTCCTCCATTTCCAGAAAACACATGTCCACCCAGCACCTCTAAGGTATACTAATGACATATTAGAATGTTGAAAATGGGTGGAATTCCCCTTTAAAATGCTTCAATCTGGTGCACTTTGAGATCAAATATTTTTCATAATATAATCAATACAAATAAAACCTTATTAATGCAAGCTTTCAGTGCCCCCCCCCTGAATTTGGGCCCCCCTACAATTGTCCCCCTTTTCCCCACGTGTCTATGCCCGTGCCGTCGGACTTCTGTTGGTCAGACTTTTGGTATGACGGACCAACAGCAATGCTGTGCGTACATGGGATGTAAAATAGACCTTCTGACGTGGACCACTGTTGAAACTCAGGATTAAGTCATGGTTGAAGTCAAATGTGCAGTTCTTCTGATCGTCAAGATGTTCTGGTCGCGGCTTCTGCATTTATTGTGTATAACACATTATAATGATAACACGTGCCTCAATAATGCCCCTTGGCCTTGTGCCATCTGATGTCACTGTTTATCAGTGTTGGGACATGTGCACTACGTAACTCAATATATTACATAATATATTACCAAAATGCAGTAACTTGTAATATAAATATATTGCTTAACAAAAACAATCTAATATATTATACTTTTCTTTCTGCATTACTGCATTACTTTCAATATTACTTTCAATCTGTCTTGTTGAAAATGACCTTGTGAAATTTTCTTGACAACTGCAGAAGTTAAATAATTACTTATTTTCTATAATTTGTCATCAAATTATTTATTCAGGAGGACGTTTTTTCAAGTTGATTTCATATGGATTTCCCAGATAACCAAGTGCGCGTTCTTTATTGTAGCTATGCCACTGGCCTACACAATATTTGATTAATAGTGACACTAAATATTTAATTATATATTTTGTACAACATTTATCTTTTAAGTAATATGTAATAGTAATATTAATATATTACACTTGCTCAGACAGTAATATTGTAATACAATATATTGCTTTAAAATGAAGGTAATAAGTAATACATTAACAAGGTACAAGGTAACAGACAAAGTAAAAAGGTGGGGAGAGTGTTGATTGTTTCTTATTTACTGCTTTCTTTCGTTTTAGGGATTTTAACTATGTTTGACAGGGAGGCGGGGGAGCATGATCCTATATTTTTAATTTCTTTTCTTTTTTTACATGCTTACGAGATCTACTGAATGTGATTACCAATGTATCATCCGTAGTTTACCTTCATATTCAGTAGATTCTGTGATCTTTTGTGACCAGATATAATTTCTTGGAGTCTATTTAGAAATATAGTTTATTAGGACCATAGTAAATAAAAAAAACACACCATAACATTTTGTTTAAAAAGATAATAACACATGTAGCCCCGTGTTCGAATGCCCCAGTCGCCCCCGTCAAACAGTTAAAAAGTTAAAACCAAAGAAAACACAAGGTTGTACACAAGCCAAAAGCAGTCCAGACTTGGCTTGTGTTTTCTGCCGAGCTGTGGCGTCACATCCTAGTTTTTGGAATGCTCGTCAGAGGGCATTTCCGACTTGTTCCAGCTTGTATTGTCGGCGATGGCAGGTCTTTGCTGCTAGCCAGTGTTGCCAGCTGCCAAAATCCAAAATGCACTAGTGGCACTTCCAAAATGCACTAGAATGCGCTAGATGCTTGCCTGGAAGGGAATATGACCATTAAATGACCATTAATCTTCTACATTCTCTAGTTGTGTAGACTTGGGCTAATTCACATGATGAATATTTTAACTCTTGAGAGCGTAAAAATGAAACCAAATGGACCCGTAAGGGTCCATTTGGTTTCATTTTTACGCTCTCAAAGAGTTACATCTGGTTAACCAGCTATCCATCATTTAGCCTGGGGACCACTGTTTGAAAACCACTGTCATAGGAGGAGAAATGGTGAAAAATGACGGTTTTTATCTCTGGCGCCTGTCAATCAATTTCACCCCAACTCACCGGCCAAAAAGCACTAGATTTTCCGCCAGGAGTTTTTCACTAATTTTGGCGCTAGGGGGGTCTGAAAAGGCGCTAAATAGTGACAAATGCGCCAAGTTGGCAACACTGCTGCTAGCTGCCCGTCGGCCTGGTCAAAACCACGGACTGTACACAGGCCAAGTGTGGAGACTCCTCCAAGCGGTGAGAGTACTGATGCGTCCAGTATAAATTCAACCACCTTTAAAGTCCAATAAGAGGTTGTAGACGTAACTTCTGTGGGACCTAGACATATTTATTGATTACAAAATGGGGCCGAGTGTATCCCTTTCATGATAGGAATATGAACAGCAAATGAATATTATATGATTAAAAGCAGATACGACCTGTTATACTGCGAACCAAGATTCACATTATATCAGCTCTTTAGCCGGGGTGCCCCTCGAAGGTCCAGCGCAGTGTCTGTCCTGGAGAATTCTAACGTCTCTATATATTTCCACAACTATATAGCAAACTCAGTATCTCGCTGTGGCCTTGACGTGGCCACAGCTACACTGCACACTCTTATAAGAAATGGTGTGAGCTCAAAGCTCTACTTTATCTCATCATTCAGTACCCCATAAGGGAAAAAAAATCTTTACAAGCAAAACCTTGAAAGTAGCACCTTTCATACAACACTCCTATGAGAGAATAAAGTTAATATAAGATCCATAGTGAAACACATCATTTTGTAATTTATAAGAATTATATATGACACACAAAACAGATCTAAGATCCATAGTATTTTTCTTGTAAAGTAGCTTGTATAAAAGGTGCCACTTGCATATAAAGTTCAGTTATCACACATATAGGCCTGCGATATTCACCTGCATTTCAGCAGGAATTACAGCGAGGAATTGCTTAATAAAAATAATAAACAGCCAAAATAACTAAGCCAAATAAATGCAAACGGTTTAAACACTTGCAGTAATGTACCGTATCATGGCGGTTTAGGACTTTTGGGGTTATTTTATTGATACAAAAAGAAATAACGCTATTGTAACTAACAGTGACAAGGAAAGCATGTGCCACTGTTTAAGCCGAACTCCATCCATTTTCAACATTTTAATATGTCATTAATATACCTTAGAGATGTTGTGTGGACATGATAAAAAAAGAAGTTCCCCCAATTCTCTATTTCCTAAAAATGAAGGTCTGAAAAAACTCATTAACATGGTGAAATACATCTGATGACATCACCAAGATGTATTTCACCATGTTAATGATTTTTCTTTCAGAGCCTTTTTTGAGAGGGTACAAATGGAACCAAATGGACCCGCTAGGGTCCATTTGGTTCCATTTGTACCCTCTCAGGAACATTTTGAAAATGGAACATTTTGAAAATGGATCCCCATTTAATTCAATGTTACTCCTTTTCGTGGATGGGCCATGGAACTGGTATTTGGAGCCACTGTATGTTACCAACATGGCAACCACCAGCCTTTCACTACATTTCCCAGAATTCCTTAGAGCTGGGCTGGTTACTTCCTGTCAGCTGACCTCACAGACACTGAGGAGGTGAAGTTACCAAAACAACATGTTTAAAGAAAATAACAAACATTCTGGGTAGGTTCAAGAGTAATATCTCACCTTTAAATATGTATCTCTGTTGAGTTGTTTTATAACTTCATTTCATTGTATTTTTTATAGTAATTGACATGACACTATCTTTCACTGTATGTATATAGTGATCAGATTCAGACCATTGTTTTGACCAGCAGTAATTGCTGCTCTAGTTTTATTATTAGCTGATAGACATTTAGACACATCCTGTTCTACCAGTCTGCAAAACGTGGAGACAGAGGAATTCAAAGTAGGTGGGATAAATGTGCTTTTTGCTTTAAATTTCTTTTCTTCATCCTTAGTGGATGATGATGCCGAGACATCAATAATAGTGTGAGGAAGCGTAGAAGATGCCAGGGTGGTATTCTTAGTAAAGAAAGCCTTCAATTTAACGGATCTCAAAAACTTGAAAAGTTCTATCCTTGTAGTGAAGGAATTTGCCCTGGTGAAAGGCACAAAAGATAGACCTTTTGACAAGACAGAGTTCTCGTGAGTGGTCAATGGTCTATTGGAAAGGTTGATAACGTTCAATACCTCCGGCCCCGAGCTCTGCTGCTTTTTTGAGTGGTGCCGCTTGCCGGCATCACTCCACTCCACTCCAAAAGATGCCAGCACTGTGGAGTGCTGGCATCTTTTTTCATCTTGTACTTAGTTTGAGCACCTTTAAAACCTAAATACTAAACCTGAGTGCTGAAATCTCTCTGCATTTTTTGCAGTCTTTTCCAAGATGCTGTACTCTCTCATCAAACCTAAGCCAACCACAGACTGTCTAAGTGGGCAGGGGTGAGGTGGGTTCGGGGAGTGAGAAATATTCAGCTACAATTAAATGTCCTGTAATCAACCTGAATTTGAAAGTACTGGCACCAACATGTAAGCTACTTAATGAAACTACTGGGAGTAAAAGTACTCCTATCATTACACAGAATCTCCCATTTCACAAGCTTTCAGAATGATTAGAAAACACAAGACAGCAGATCTACAAGCTCATCATTGGCGTTTCCAAATGCACAGAATCTGCCTCAACCGCAGGAAACTGAACTGTAAAAAATGCATTTTCAGTTTTTAATGCATTGCAAAAAGAGTTGAATATAGAGCCTTTATCCAGAGTGTCTTCCAGTGCAGTAATAACATCCTCCTCTACAAACACCAGGGGCGGATCTAGGCATGGGCATGGGGGGAATGCCCCCCTAAGTGCCCAGTCTGCCCCACCAAACATGATGGCCTGTAACTGAAAATGGTATGGATGTGACTTCATCGCCTGTGGCGCGAAGCAACCCGGGTGATGAAGTCGCACCCATACCATTTTCTCCTCACTTATAGCAGGATCTGGGGATTGAACCAGGGACCTTTTTGGGGCTTCTACCTCCTGCCTGAGTCATTGTGGTAAATTAAATGTAAATTTACATAGTGTTTTTAAGCAAAGTGCTTTCACAGCAAGGTGGTAATTTGATCTAAAAGTATATTTTACAATAATAATAATAATGATGATAATAATATATTGTGTTGTTGTTTTCATTAAAAAAGAAAAAATATATGAAGACATAATTATAACAGTATTTTAAACAATGCGTATTACAAGGTGAATATACTGAATCAAGCAACTTAAAAATGGTCCAGGTTGTTCACATAAGTCTGACCGAAAACACTTAAAAAAAACAAGGATTTTCAGGTTTTTATCCACAATTTAGGAGAGATAAACTGGAAAAATGTTGTTCAAAATAACAATTCTTCTACATTTTCTAATTGTGTAGATTATTGTGTAATTCAGATGTTAAAATATAATTTAACTTGACAGCGTAAAATGAAACCAAATGGTCATTTCTAGTGAATATTTTTTCTACAGCTGAATATTTGGTGCATCACTGATCAAAATGTTCTTAAAGTACCAAAAGTATACAGTAGGTACTCACTATGCAGAATGTCACGTTTCAAGTTTTCAGTATATAAAAGTATAAAAATATCTTGAAATCCTATAGAGGATATCAGATCTACAACAAATGGTCAGAATTAGGCCTGTAACAATATAGTAATTGTATCAATATATTGTTTTTAATTTTTAATAACATTAACGTTAAAGTAATAACATTTTAATTCTGAAGTGGTAAGTCTATTTTACAATAATATTGATGATAATAATAATATCCTTTTGTTGTTTTCTTTTAAAAAAAGAAAAAATACACAGAGAAATGAAATTAATTATAACAGTATTTTAAACAATGCGTATTACAAGGCGAATATACTGAATCAAGCAACTTGAAAACAATCCAGATTGTTCACATAAGTCTGACCGAAAAAAAAAATAAAAAAGTGAAATATCCCTTTAAAGGGGAATTGCACCCATTTTCAAAAAGGGGTCTGAAAGAAAAATCATTAACACGGTGAAATACATCTTGATGATGTCATCAGATGTATTTCACCATGTTAATGTTTTTTTTTTTAGACCTCCATTTTTAGGAAATACAGAATTGGGGGAGCTTTTTTTTTATCATGTCCACACAACATCTCTAAGGTATATTAATGACTCATTAAAATGTTGAAAATGGGTGGAGTTCCCCTTTAAGTGCCAACCTGTGAGTAGGTTGTGCTTCTTTCCAGCTCTGGTAGCAGAACACTGAGCTACAGGTTCAACCATGGAGAGAAGACACACTTTACTTCTCACAGATTGAGAGCGCTGGGTTTGAACATCTCAGGTTAAGGCATGTTCCAGGGTCAGTATTGTGATTGTAGGCTCCACAGTCCCTGTTTTCATCGCTCGTAGGATATCCACTGAGCCACCTGCAAAAGAATCAACAATGACAATGACAGTCACTCACATACAGTTCAGTGACTTAGATAGAATTACAATATAATAAAAACATGTAAAACGTCTCACTGTGTTGTCATTGGTCTTCCATCCAGCCATGTCCAGCTGCCATTGGTCCTTTTCAGACCAATCCATGATGCATAACCAGACCCAGGGTTCAATCCTCTGAGGAATACCTGATAGTTTGTACATGATTGAATCATCATTAATATTATGCAATACATCACTTCTTTACTTTAATCATGGTAGTAGACGCGCGCACACGCACACACACACACACACACACACACACACACACACACACACACACACACACACACACACACACACACACACACACACACACACACACACACACACACACACACTAACCTGTTCTTCAGGACTGTTGACAACCACTAGATCAGCTCCTTGATCCTGACAGTCTTTTCTTCCTTCCTCCCATGTTTTCTTTACAGATGTTAAGTAGTAACATTTGCCTCCAAACTTGGTGGGACACGACCTGTCTATAAAAACATCAAAGACAACAAAGAGATTTTTTTTTACTCCAATATACCGTATTTACTTTACAAATTGAGTTACTACAGCAGTCACTCTTATGTAGTCCTGTTTATAATATTGAAATATATCAGCAGAATGTTGTGAGCTTGTATTTTGTTTTCGAATGTTTAACATACTTTTATTTTGGTATTTTGACGTGAGCGTAACATTTTGGATAATTGTCACACATCCTCTGAATCTCTGACAATAATTAAACATATCAATAGTAATACAAATTGTAAAACGTATTCCAAATACATTGTATCTCCTCTCACCTGCCAGTCGTCTCTTCAACTGGTCATTCTCCATGGTCAGGTTCAGGGTCAGGTTCTTCAGATGGTCATTCTCCATGGTCAGGTTCTTCAGATGGTCATTCTCCATGGTCAGGTTCTTCAGATGGTCATTCTCCATGGTCAGGTTCAGGGTCAGGTTCTTCAGATGGTCATTCTCCATGGTCAGGTTCAGGGTCAGGTTCTTCAGATGGTCATTCTCCATGGTCAGGTTCTTCAGATGGTCATTCTCCATGGTCAGGTTCAGGGTCAGGTTCTTCAGATGGTCATTGTCCATGGTCAGGTTCAGGGTCAGGTTCTTCAGATGGTCATTCTCCAGGCTCAGGTTGTGGTCAGTCGGTGGCAGGCATGTAGCTGAATTATCTGTAAACAAACAAAGCACTATAGTGGTGAAAAAAGTACATACTCATATCTTTACAGTATTCTCTCCAGGAGAAGTGAAATCATTTTACAACCGTGACCGACAGGTGGTATATGAGTCGCGACCCTTAGTAAATTAGTCCCGAACAAAATGGTTTCGGTGTCTCTCATGCATGTACTCACAGTCCAGGGCAAAGTGTACGGTTCTGGCTGTCATCAGGAGGAACAGGATGGTCAGACAGGCTGCACACGCTCTGACGATGGCTCTCTGGATCACTGGAGAATGTTTAATATAGTTTAATATTAACACAATACTTTAACATGATCAGCTTCAATATGTTCTGACGATGGCTCTCTGGATCACTGGAGAATGTTTAATATAGTTTAATATTAACACAATACTTTAACATGATCAGCTTCAATATGTTCTGACGATGGCTCTCTGGATCACTGGAGAATGTTTAATATAGTTTAATATTAACACAATACTTTAACATGATCAGCTTCAATATGTTCTGACGATGGCTCTCTGGATCACTGGAGAATGTTCAATATAGTTAATACTTTACCATGTATCGCTTACATTAAGGAAGTATTGTATACTATACTGTACTGTACTGTGTATGTGTAGTTGTATTTAATGTGTATTCAGTATTAGACTGTGTACCTGTAGTTGTACAGTATTTAATGTGTAATCAGTATTTTACTGTAGCTGTAGTTGTATTTAATGTGTAATCAGTATTTTACTGTACCTGTAGGTGTATTTAATGTGTAATCAGTATTTTACTGTACCTGTAGGTGTATTTAATGTGTAATCAGTATTTTACTGTACCTGTAGTTGTATTTAATGTGTAATCAGTATTTTACTGTACCTGTAGTTGTATTTAATGTGTAATCAGTATTTTACTGTACCTGTAGTTGTATTTAATGTGTAATCAGTATTTTACTGTACCTAGTTCTCTTGTAGTCTCCTGGGATCCTGGGGATCGTCTGCGACGGACGGATGCTGGTCTGGCATTAACGTAGTCGGGACTCGAATCCTCGGACCCGTTCTCCTCACTGACCCGTTCATCCTCCTTCACTCGCTTCTTTCTGAGCGGCAGGACAGAAATATCTGATGACATCCTGTAAGACACACACACGCACACACACACACACACACACACACACACACACACACACACACACACACACACACACACACACACACACACACACACACACACACACACAGCAAAAGTAACTCAATTTAATCAGTGCAGCAGCGGAAAGGAACAAAGCACATTATTCAAATGCTGTATTTTTTTTTACATTGTTCTTTACACTTTTCATCATTCTCACCTTTTGCATGAAAGTTTATTGTAGCATTTTTTTAATTTCTTGTATTAACACAGATCCAGGTAGTTTCAACATGATGTGATCTCACGTGTAAGAGCAGAGGCCTTGTACCGAATCCCATAATAATAATAATATTAATAATACGGTAATATACAAATGAGCGTTCACAGTTCATTGTGATCTTGTGAATGTATTGTGTATGTATTGTTCTTGTGAAAGTATTGTGAATGCGTTACTTTGCAGCCTTGATATAAAGACGCTCGGCACAATGAATATTTTCTATTTTGGTTCATGACATTCTATCAATCCTGCACTAGAGGGCAGCATTGATACATGATAAAACAATACCATCACCAAGTGTTGATTTAAATGGTGACAGAGTACAAATGGAACCAAATGGACCCTCAAAGATCCATTCTGTGGTCATCACTCTGTCTGTGAGTGTACACATGGAGAGGGCAGGGTTTAAAGGGGAACTACACCCATTTTCAATATTTTAACATGTCATTAATATACCTTAGAGATGTTGTGTGGACATGATAAAAAAAGTTATTCATATCACTACAGTGTTCATGTATATATACTGTATATACAGTATGTACTGTATATGTATTCTATTTTTAGGTGTTACACATTTGATGAGAAAAGTCTAAATACAACATTGTGATCTCACTGTCAGAGCAGATGGATATAGAATTCCACCTTGTAGAATGCTTAAAATCCACTTATAAAAATTGTGAATGCATGAGCGTTCACAGTGCATTGTGAGCTTGTAGATCTGCTACTGTTAAAAATAAATCAATAAAAAATATATATATATTTTAATTATTTTGTAACCTTGAAATAAGATGTTCTGCACGATGAATACTTTTGATTTTTGGCACTTTAAATACTTGAATTAGACTTTATTAAAGTCCAGAATGCAAGTATTTAAAATACCAAAAATATAAAATATTCATTGTGCAGAATGCATTTCTATATCCTCTTTATTAAAGTCCAAAATTCAAGTATTTAAAATACCAAAAATATAAAATATTCATTGTGCAGAATGTATCTCTATACCCTGCAGAATTGATAGATAAAAAACTCACGTGTGTTGGATGTCTGAGAAGTCTTACATCAGTGTGACTGATCAGGTCCTGAGCTGCTGTCTGTTCTAGTCTGAATATAGTTCTGACACATTTATATATGCCTCTCTATGCATGCATATTCATCATGCTTTACAAGAAAAGCACAATAATCTGATCTCTTAACCACAGAATGTACGCTAACATTGAGGAAGTGACAGAGTTCTCACGACGTTGGCACGCAAGCCGTGACCTCAGCTGACCTCGTGCACACAGTATGTGGACCAGTGGTCCAGGGACCACCAGTGGTCCTTGGGAGGGTTCCAGGTGGTCCCCAGGCTAAGTGATGGAAAGTTGGTTAACCAGATGTAACTATTTGAGAGCGTAAACATGAAACCGAATGGACCCTCAATGGTCCATTTGGTTTCATGTTTAAACTCTCAAGAGGCAGGCAGACAGACAGGCAGGCAGGCACCAAGGCAGGCAGACAGACAGGCAGGTAGGCAGAGAGGCAGGCAGGCAGGCACTAAGGCAGGCAGACAGGCAGGCACCAAGGCAGGCAGACAGACAGGCAGGCAGGCACTAAGGCAGGCAGACAGACAGGCAGGCCAGGCACTAAGGCAGGCAGACAGGCAGGCAGGCACTAAGGCAGGCAGGCAGGCACTAAGGCAGGCAGACAGACAGGCCGGCAGGTACTAAGGCAGGCAGGCAGGCACTAAGGCAGGCAGTCAGACAGGCAGGCAGGCACCAAGGCAGGCAGACAGACAGGCAGACAGACAGGCAGGCACCAAGGCAGGCAGACAGACAGACACACAGACAGACAGGCAGGCAGGCAGGCAGGCAGACAGGCAGACAGACAGGCCGGCAGGTACTAAGGCAGGCAGGCAGGCACTAAGGCAGGCAGTCAGACAGGCAGGCAGGCACCAAGGCAGGCAGACAGACAGGCAGGCAGGCACCAAGGCAGGCAGGCAGGCAGGCAGGCAGACAGGCAGGCAGGCAGGCAGGCAGGCAGGCAGGCAGGCAGGCAGGCAGGCAGGCAGGCAGGCAGGCAGGCAGGCAGGCACTAAGGCAGGCAAGCAGGCAGACAGGCAGGAAGGCACGCCAGGCAGGCAGACAGACAGGCACTAAGGCAGGCAGGCAGGCAGGCAGGCAGGCAGGCAGGCGTGTGTGTGTGTGAACATGTGTATTTAATAAAGTATCTAAACATTTAAAGACGTATAAAGTTACTTCTGGAACTTTCATAGTGGAGGTAAGAGGGAAATCATGGAACAGAAAGGACATGGCCTGACAGCATCTCGCATGTTCGAGTCCCGCTAATGACGACCTTTGCTGCATATCTCTCCTTCTCAGGAAAATCAGCTCAAACACATCTTGATGATGTCATCAAGTTGTGTTTCACCATGTTAATGATTTTATTCAGACCTCCATTTCTACACTGTGTTTTTCTTCTAAAAACACAGAGTGGGGGGGGGGGGGGTCATTTTTTATCATGTCCACACAATATCTCTTCTCGTAAAATGTTGAAAATGGGTGGAGTGTTTGAATTATTATAATAAGAAGAAGTTTAGTTGTGTTTCACAACAATGATAAGTGTCATTCTGCTTTATCTCAGATCAGGGTGTGAAGACGTTCTCTGGTCACTTCTCTAAATATCAACATGCAAGTCACCAGCATGCATGTTGAGCTCACTAGACCACAGAGATATGGTCTGTAGGTTGAACATGAACTGTTACAGTGGTTCCCAAACTTGTTTTTCATGTCAAGGACCCCCTAGATCGACATTTATTAAGGCTGCAGGATTTGAAAAGATACGCCAACAATATGTCCCTGTCCCGTTCAGGGACATATTGTTGAAAGGACTCTGAAAGGAGTTGTTTGACTTGTATCAAATGCTGTTTTCTGTGTCAGTAATTGTGTATACATGTTCAGATAGGACTGCCTTAGTCTGATGCATAATATATGATCCAATTCTGTAACAATATTATATGCAAACTCTTGAACATGGCACCTTTCTTATCAGATAATAAAGTTAATAGTTATATTTTAATCAGTTAAAAGTTATAAGATCCATTTTTTTGTAAAGTGAAACATATATAAAACATATATAATTTTGTGATTCATAAGAATTATACATGACAATGACATTCAAAACAGAGATCCATAGTATTTTTCTTGTAAAGTGGCTTGTAAAGTGGTATGAAAGATGCCACTTTCAATAGTTTGCATGTAAAGTTTTTTTTCCCCCCATCAGGGTAATTAAATTATGACTGAGGTGTTTTTAAACAGTAATTGGGGGTTCGGACCAAAGTGACAAGCAGAGAGGATAGGCAATCAACCTTCCCTGACTTTCATCTCTCTGGATCTGTTCTCAGTGTATGTAGTGAGATTAAATACCTGGGACATGTAATTTCTAATGACCTCTCTGATGATAAAGACATATATAGACAGCGCCAGAAGCTGTATGCACAAGGTAACATGCTGTGTAGGAAATTCAGCATGTGCTCAGTACCAGTGAAGATCTCACTTTTTAAATCATTCTGTACACCCCTGTATACTGCTCACCTGTGGTGTCGCTACACACAAGCCAGTATCAGGCGTTTGACTGTGGCCTACTGTGGATTGATAATAGCCTATTTAAGATTGGGGGAACGTGAGGCCTACGACCGACGTAATCAATCGCTCTGTGCTCGATACATAAGCCTCGCGGCCGTCCGACCCTCTCCTAGGACGGCAAAACGCAGCTCTTGGCGTCGTGTCACAACGTGGACGAGAGCTGAGTGAGATTCATGGATTGTTAGTTTGTTTGCATGGAATGTGCTTATATAATGACACCTACTGGCCAGTGGCCATCATATACTTTTGCCTGTGATCCAAAAGTGAAATTAGATCTTTTCACTGCACTCAAATTATAGTGTGGTAATTTTCACTTCATCCCAATTAATGGATTTCCTTAAATCGTCCTTTCTGTTAATTCAAGACATGGTTCATAGAATGATATTGACCCTAGTTAAAAAAAAATCCTATATGACTCCCCTATAAAACTTTGGAACAAATCCTATTTGCTATCCAGCGGGAATCCAATAAGCTAGCTAGCTAGCTTTCTTTCTTTCTTTCTTTCTTTCTTTCTTTCTTTCTTTCTTTCTTTCTTTCTTTCTTTCTTTCTTTCTTTCTTTCTTGTTTACATTTGACACGTGCTGTGTAGGAGTCACCATGGAAACCACTTTTGTCACGTGCTGTATAGACGTGTCACTATGGGAACCAGTGACATCATTGGGAAGGGTGTGGCCTCGTCAACGTCGGCTGCTTTCTTAACCATGTTGGGCTTCTGTTGCAACGGCAACGGACCACGCCCACATCCGCTCCGTCTCGTCCACGGCCTAGCTCAATCTTAAACTCCCTAATGACTGTATGAGACTGCTACTGAAAGCTCCAAGAAGCTCCAGTGCCAGCCAGATGTTTGTTAGTGCTGGGGTTCCTACCTGCTCTGCTGTTTTACGCAACCTCATGTATAGGTTTATGTGCAGGTGCTCAGAGTCTGTAAATGACATCATTAATGTCCTAACTAACCCGATGCGTAGCTCTATAGGTTCCACTCTAGAAGGTGGAACCACTGGAGAACGTGTTTGTATGTTCAAAACTGAACATGGTGGAACACTTTTTATTGTACATTTTTTCTTCCCTCTCTTTTTATTTATTTATTGTTGTACTGTTGTTGTATGTGATATGGATTCCCCTGAGTCTGAAATAAAGATTGAATTGAATTGAATTGACACTCATTAGCCAGGACCCCCCTAAGAAAATATTTTCACTTCAAAGACCTTGAACTGAATTCTAAGGCTGTGGTACTGTATTTCTATCTCTTTCGATCTTGCACTGCCCTTTTATTTTATATCCACAAGTGTCCAATCCATCTAAAAAGGTGCCCACACACACACACGCACACGCACACGCACACACACACACACACACACACACACACACACACACACACACACACACACACACACACACACACACACACAGAGGCAGGCGGGCCAAAGGCCTAATTAATTGCTTACTTCTGCACCGACTTGTAGGCACAGATATTTTAAGCCATTTGTATGTTACCAAAATGGCAACAAAAGCCTTTCACTACATTTCCCAGAATTCCTTAAAGCTGAGCTGGTTACTTCCTGTCAGCTGACCTCACAGACACTGAGGAGGTGAAGTTACCAAAACAACATGTTTACAAGAACATAAACATTCTGCTGCTCTATGAAACAACATGTTTACAAGAACATAAACATTCTGCTGCTATATGAAACAACATGTTTACAAGAACATAAACATTCTGCTGCTATATGAAACAACATGTTTACAAGAACATAAACATTCTGGGTAGGTTCGAGAGTAATATCTCACCCTTTAAATATGTATCTCTGAGTTGTTTTATAACTTTATTTCATTGTATTTTTATTTTATTAGTAATTGACATGGCACTATATTTCAACTGTAAATAATGATCAGATACAGACCAGTGTTTTGACCAGTAATTGCAGCTCTAGTTCTACACCATGTTGTTGTGAAGTAACAGTAACCCTTCAGGCATTTCCTCTGGCTCTCCTGCAGCTGAATCATAGTTAGGAACCAAATGGACCCTTATGGGTCAACTCTAACTCTGAGAGTAACCAAATGGACCCACTAGGGTCCATTTGGTTACTCTCAGGGTGATTGTAACTCTCTCAGAGTTAAATTAACATTGATTTGTCTCAGGTCTGTAGACTAATTCATGTCCAACTGGCAGACATGAATTGAAACGGTGGAGAAAACACTGCTTGCAAAACCTACTGCTCTAACTGTAAAGGTCTTTCTGTCTGTTTGTTACCCAGGGTTCCAGTCAGCGGGGAAACGCCTTCCTTCCCTCACCTGGCAAGAAGAAGGTGTGTGATTGGCTGCAGAGGGAACGTCACTGAGCAAGAAGAAGGTGTGTGATTGGCTGCAGAGGGAAGGTCACTGAGCAAGAAGAAGGTGTGTGATTGGCTGCAGAGGGAACGTCACTGAGCAAGAAGAAGGTGTGTGATTGGCTGCAGAGGGAACGTCACTGAGCAAGAAGAAGGTGTGTGATTGGCTGCAGAGGGAACGTCACTGAGCAAGAAGAAGGTGTGTGATTGGCTGCAGAGGGAACGTCACTGAGCAAGAAGAAGGTGTGTGATTGGCTGCAGAGGGAAGGTCACTGAGCATCCTCTTCAGGAGGAGATTGAGGCTGCGTTCACATCTAAGAAATCGAAAGTCTAATGGAGGCGGCCATCTTGAAACCATTCCAGTCATTCCCTATGGGGATGACGTCATTTCCTGTTTCTTCAAGGGCCTGCATGAAACCAAACTACATGAAACCAGTTGTAGGCAAGTCGGACTACAGAGTCCATGACAACCCAAAAAGGGTTGGGCAAACAGCCAACCAGTAGTAGAAAAGTCGCATCTTTGATGTCATTAGGCAGGGTTTATGTTGTAGTCTTTTTAGACTCTAGTCACTCTTTATTGACTGCTGTCAAAGAACAGCTTATTGGCATCTTTTAAACAGAAATGATTTTCATTTAAAGTATGACATATTCAGGCCCTGTCCATTAAGTATGTCAACAGGATAATAATAAACCCTGGCACAACAGAAAAATAAAACTTTAGAATTCAAGGTGCATATACAAAAATATCAACTTTTGACATTCTAAATTTCCAGTAGTAACCTACCCAATGAAACGCTCGCATTGTATAAGCCTTGATCACCTCACACAACAATCAGTGATAGTCTAGTGGTTAAGACATTGGTCTTGCAACATGGCGGCCCGTGTTCGATTCCTCTCTAAGGAATTAACTTTTTGAACAAAGTTGCCGGTAAACAACTGTTGCTAACTAATGTGTCCAGTCACATTTTTTTTCAATTTGTTGTAGTTGTACTTGAATTGTACTGTAATTCTCCAAGCTTTTATCACTTTTGTTGTAGCAGTCCAACTTGACATGTAGGCTACTGTAGGGAGTTCATATTTCATTTATTCATTCACTATTGTATGGACCTGGGGCAAAATCACCCCCCACCCCCTCTCCCCTCTAGGATAATTTCTTAAAAATATGTTCCTTCTTCTTTACAACACAAGTGGACAAAGAGAACTACAAGGCAAACATGTGGGTCTGTTTCCTCATTTCCTGCCTTGCCCACAACATGCCAAAGCATTGTGGGAAATGGTTGCACGGACCCATGAAACCCATGCTACCACTGGTTTCTAGGATTTCAAGGATTTCTACTGTGGGAACGCACACTCAGAGACCATGGGTGAAGTTCCTTCAAGCCAAACCCAGGAGGCAACAGCTGAAGACATGGGTGAGAGAGAATGTTTCTTGTTTTTGTTCTTTACAGTACAGTGAAGGTCTGTTCAGAGTCTGATGTTTGGTATTAGAGCTGCAACGATTAATCAATGAATCAGAATCAAATCAATTATTCAATTAGCTGTCAGCTATTTTTAGTAATCCATTAATCGCTTGGTCAACTAATCATTTTTTTTACCCGTTTTCCTTCTTAACCATAGTTTAACCGTCTAACAAATTCCACCCATTTTCAACATTTAATTAATACACCTAGAGATGGTGTGTGGTCATGATAAAAAAAGGTTCCCCCCCCTTCCTAGAAACGGAGGTCTGAAAAAAATCCTTAACATGGTGAAACACCATGTTAATTTCACCATGAGATTTTTTTTTTCTTTTCTTTTAGGACTTTTTTTTCTGTGTGTACAAATGGAACATTTATACACTCTCAGAAACAAATGGATGGAATCCAGAGACACCTTTCATATAAATCAATAATGTTAATATAAGTTTCATATAAGTTTTAATATAAGTATTTCTTTGTAAAGTGAAACATATAAAACATATATGATTTTGAGTGATTTTGTCATAATATATATGACATTATAAGATGTAAGATGCATGGTAGAACAAAGTCCCTTGTTGGTGCCAAATCTGGGTTGCACATGGTTTGTTGAACTCCCTCTTTTGTTGTGGGACTTGGTTAACATTAGGGAGGTATTTGGACAGGTACATGGTGGTATTATGGTAGTGAATCTTGTTAACATTAGGGAGGTATTTGGACAGGTACATGGTGGTATTATGGTAGTGAACATTGTTAACATTAGGGAGGTATTTGGACAGGTACATGGTGGTATTATGGTAGTGAATCTTGTTAACATTAGGGAGGTATTTGGACAGGTACATGGTGGTATTATGGTAGTGAATCTTGTTAACATTAGGGCAGTATTTGGACAGGTACATGGTGGTATTATGGTAGTGAATCTTGTTAACATTAGGGAGGTATTTGGACAGGTACATGGTGGTATTATGGTAGTGAATCTTGTTAACATTAGGGAGGTATTTGGACAGGTACATGGTGGTATTATGGTAGTGAATCTTGTTAACATTAGGGAGGTATTTGGACAGGTACATGGTGGTATTATGGTAGTGAATCTTGTTAACATTAGGGAGGTATTTGGACAGGTACATGGTGGTATTATGGTAGTGAATCTTGTTAACATTAGGGAGGTATTTGGACAGGTACATGGTGGTATTATGGTAGTGAATCTTGTTAACATTAGGGCAGTATTTGGACAGGTACATGGTGGTATTAGTGTAGTGTAGTGAATCTTGTGGATCAGAACCATTGCAAGATGCTGTACTCTCTCATCAACCCTAAGCCAACCACAGACTGTCAAAGTGGGCAGGGGTGAGGTGGGTTCGGGAAGTGAGAAATATTCAGCTACAATTAAATGTCCTGTAATCAACCTGAATTTGAAAGTACTGGCACCAACATGTAAGCTACTTAATGAAACTACTGGGAGTAAAAGTACTCATATCATTACACAGAATCTCCCATTTCACAAGCTTTCAGAATGATTAGAAGACACAAGACAGCAGATCTACAAGCTCATCATTGGCGTTTCCAAATGCACAGAATCTGCCTCAACTGCAGGAAACTGAACTGTAAAAAATGCATTTTCAGTTTTTAATGCATTGCAAAAAGAGTTGAATATAGAGCCTTTATCCAGAGTGTCTTCCAGTGCAGTAATAACATTTTCCTCTACAAACACCAGGGGCGGATCTAGGCATGGGCATGGGGGGGGGCGCCCCCCTAAATGCCCAGTCTGCCCCACCAAACATGATGGCCTGTAACTGAAATTGGTATGGGTGTGACTTCTTCGCCTGTGGCACGAAGCAACACGGGTGATGAAGTCGCGCCCATACCATTTTCTCCCCCCCCCCCCCCCCCCCACCCAATTGGGAAATGTTACATCCGCCCCTGACAAACACCAACGTCTGAGGAGTCCATACCTGATGCCTGGGGTTCAGTGGATTGCCCAAGGGCACTTTGTCACTCATAGGAGGATCTGGGGATTGAACCAGGGACCTTTTTGGGGCTTCTACCTCCTGCCTGAGTCATTGTTAAATTAAATGGTAAATTTACATAGTGCTTTTAAGCAAAGTGCTTTCACAGCAAGGCAATCAATATAGCTAAAATATAAAATAATGCATTTTTATTCTAGCCCAATGGATTAAAATAAAAATAAAAAAACGACACAGATGCTGTCCTGGTTTTAATGGTTAATCTGAATGTACAGTAAAATATGCAGAAATGCAACTGAACAATCAATACAAAACAATGTAATGTACAATTTGAAATGGGAACAAATGCATGTCTAAACCAGAGGTTTTCAACCTTTTTCACATACAGGGACCACTATTTATTCTGCATGTTAGCCATGGACCACCATTTGATGTCTCTTGGACCCAAAAGGATTTTCAGGTTTTTATCCACAATTTAGGAGAGATAAACTGGCAAAATGTTGTTCAAAATAACAATTCTTCTACATTTTCTAATTGTAGATTCTTGAGTAATTCAGATGTTTAAATATAATTTAACTCCTGAGAGCGTTAAAATGAAACCAAATGGACCCTATGGGATTTGGTTTCATTTTAACGCTCTCAAGAGTTACAGATCTATAAGGGTCCATTTGGGTACCGACGGCCCATCATTTAGCTGGGGACCACCTGGAATCCTCTCAGGGACCACTGGTTGAAAACCACTGGTCTAAACAGAACTGAGTTATATTTTTATCACTTTATTCTCTTTATTAACATTTATGGTCGTAATTATTATTAATTCAACATTATTGATAATCAATTTTGTCTCTTAAATGCAATGGTGGAAAAAAACATACACAATTTTCCCATTTTGGACAATTTAGATGAGATTCTATAAAACATCTTCCAAATCAGACAGATCTACATTTCTGTACCAGTGGCTCTCAATATTTCATGTCAAGGACCCCCAAATGACGTGAAATTAATTGGCCACCAACTCCTGTCTGAAAATAATGTTGTTCCAGGGACCCCCCAAGAAGGAAAGATTTGAGTTAAAATTCTTCACTTTCAAATGTAGGCATTTAGCAGACGCTCTTAAATCCAGAACAGCTTACAAAAAGCAAAAGAATAATATAGAGAATATTCAATGATTTGCGACACACTTTCACTCTTTTTTTTTCTTTGAAAAATAGCAGATCTACAAGCTCATAGCGCACCACTAACTCAATCGGTAAAGTAGATAGTAGATAAAGTACAATTATTCCATAAAACAATTATTCAGCACTTAATTCCATACACTATTCAGTGATAAATTTACTGCCAATTTGGGCTGAAACCGAAACTGAAATGATATTTTTGGGGCATTTTTCTGGTGAATATTTTTTCTACAGCTGAATATTCGGTGCATCGTTAATCAAAATGTACTTAAAGTACCAAAAGTATACAGTAGGTATTCACTGTGAAGAATGTCACATTTCAAGTTTTCAAAAGTATAAAAATATCTTGAAATCCAATAGAGGATATCAGATCTACAACAAATGGTCAGAATTAGGGCTGTAACGATATACAGTAGTAACTGTATTATATTGTTTTTAATTTTTAATAAAACATTTTAATTCTGAAGTGGTAATTTGATCTAAAAGTATATTTTACAATAATAATAATGATGATAATAATATAATTTTTTGTTGTTTTCATTAAAAAAGAAAAAAATACATGAAGACATAATTATAACAGTATTTTAAACAATGCGTATTACAAGGTGAATATACTGAATCAAGCAACTTAAAAACTGTCCAGGTTGTTCACATAAGCCTGACCGAAAACCCTTAAAAAAAAAAAAGCAAGGATTTTCAGGTTTTTATCCACAATTTTCTAATCGTGTAGATTATTATGTAATTCAGATGTTAAAATATAATTTGACTCCTGAGAGCGTAAAATGAAACCAAATGGTCATAGTCTGGTGGGATTTCAGAAAAAAGGCCTCCTATAAGAGGTTAGGGGCATTTGGGGGTAAAAGTGGGGAACCAGTCCATTTTACACAATTCAAGGGTGCTGAATCCGAAAAAAAAAATGGTTCCCAAGCAAAATTTTGAGTCCTTACCCCCCAAATCCAAGATTTTGGGGGGTAACCAAAGGTTTTTCAGACATAACTTGAAATGCATTGATTTTACGCCCCATAAGTGTATTGAACGTTAATATAAAGTTGGGCATTACGGACGATTTGGTACCAAGTACATGTCTGTACCTCCTACGGTTCTTGAGATACAGCATTTAGGTACTTTCACAGATTGAGGAGAGCAGGACATCTGTAACTAGGGTTGCCAACCGTTCCGTATAATACGGAATCGTTCCTTAATTGAACACTAAATGATGCGTTCCGTATTGAATCGATACGGAACGCGGTTTGTTCCGTATTTCCCTAAATGCCTCCTGTGCGATCCGTCGCACAAACATCAACAATGAATTTAACAGTAGTGAACAAAATAAAGCAGGAGATATATTTAAGACAGCACAATTGCTCTGTGGCGAGTGCACACAGGACTCCTCCCGAGCAGAAACCAACAACAACCAAACAACAAACCAAAACCTCCCCGTGGCTGCAGATCTGCATGTGTGTGTGCGTGGTGCGCTGGTAGCGCTGCTGCTCTGTGTGCCAATCCTGCCGTGCCCAGAGCCATACAGTAAGAGAGTTCCGCAAACTCCCAGAGCCATAGTATGAGAGTTATGCAAATCCCCCACAACAACTGTCATAGACTCAGTCTTTTTTTAAATAATAATAATTAAAGCTGCTGATGTGGGTATATGCCTATAGCCAGGCTATTTCAGTAGGCTAATATGGTTGACGGTTTATTAGTAGTTATTAGTCTAATAAATGTGTGCGTATTCAATACAAATTTTGCCCTTTAAAAGGGCAAAAAAAAACAACTTAACATTTATACAGCACAATAGGCCTACCGGCCTATTCTTCCTTACTGACCACAGTAAACAGGCCTTAACTGATCCCAAAGGTTAATATGGTATGTGAAATCATCCCTCCACCTTCAACCGCTTATCCGTAGTTGGGTCACAGGGGCAACGGCTCCACCAGAAAACCGCAGACTTAACTAACCTAATAACCGCGCTGCTTCGCCGCGTGGTCGTAGAAGTGTTCCTTATTCCAAGATCTCAGAGTTGGCAACCCTATCTGTAACACTGATTCTTAAGTCCACCAAATGGTGATACAGGCGTGAAAATTGGTACACACACTCCTCAAATTCAACTATTTCCAAAAGTACTGCGTGTCCTGCAAAATTCCAAGATGGCAGCCACCAAAATCCAAGATGTCCGTCCAAAAATGTGGTTTTTCATTAATAACTCGAAATACGAAGATTTTAAGCCCCATACATGTATTGAACATTAATATAAAGTTGGGCATTACGGACATTTTGATGCCAAGTACATGTCTGTATGTACTACGGTTCTTGAGTTACAACATATCGGTAGTGATGAGGAACCATAATGGTAACATTTTGGCACGTTTGACTCTATTACTCAAAGATCCCTTTATCATCATGTCAACCATTTTCAGGAAACGGACCTACATCTGTCCGCTATCATAAACCACTTCAAGTTTTTTAATTGATGAAACGGGTCGGGAGTTATTAAACCGAACGTGAATGCTGTTTTAGTGTTAATAGTAATAGTGCAATAGTGTAATATATGTGCAATAGGCTAATAGTGTATTACATACAATAAAGTCATAGCGTAATAAGTACAGTAGGATAATATGTGTAATAGTGTAATACATGGAATAGTGTCATAGGCTAATATGTGTAATAGTGCAATACATGTGCATTGGGGTGAAAGTGTAATATATGCAATAGTGTAATAGTGTAATATATGTGCAATAGGCTAATAGTGTATTATCTACAATGTCATATTGTAATAAGTACAGTAGGCTAATCATAGGGTAATATGTGTAATAGTGCAATATTTGTGCATTAGGGTAACGTTGTAATATATGCAATAGTGGTATAGTTTAATTACACTATTACACTATTGCACTTATCCGCCTATTACACATATTACACCACAACATTATTACACCTATTTACGTGCTTATTTCACTATGACACTATTGTATATAATACACTATTAGCCTGTTGCACCTATATTACACTATTAGCCCTATTACACTATTGCATATATTACCCTGATGCACATGTATTTCACTATTACACATATTAGCCTATGACATTATTCCATGTACTACACTATTACACATATTAGCCTACTGTACTTATTACACTATGACATCTGATGACATCTTGATGATGTCATCAGATGTATTTCACCATGTTAATGATTTTTTTTCAGACCTCCATTTTTAGGAAATACAGAATTGGGGGAACTTTTTTTTTCATCATGTCCACACAACATCTCTAAGGTATATTAATGACATATTAAAATGTTGAAAATGGGTGGAGTTCCCCTTTAAGTACCAACCTGTGAGTAGGTTCTGCTTCTTTACAGCTCTGGTAGCAGAACACTGAGCTACAGGTTCAACCATGGAGAGAAGACACACTTTACTTCTCACAGATTGAGGACGCTGTGACTGAACATACCGCGTTAAAGCATGTTCCAGGGTCAGTATAGTGACAGTAGACTCCACAGTCCCAGTTTCCATAGCTCTCAGGATATCCTCTGAGCCACCTGCAAAAGAATCAACAATGACAACAATCAACAACACATGCATTCAGTCACTCACATACAGTACAGTGACTTAGATAGAATTACAATATAATAAAAACATGTAAAACGTCTCACTGTGTTGTCATTGGACTTCCATCCAGCCATGTCCAGCTGTCATTGGTCCTTTTCAGACCAATCCATGATCCAATAGAAGACCCAGGGTTCAATCCTCTGAGGAATACCTGATAGTTTGTACATGATTGAATCATCATTAATATTAATATTATACAATACATTAATTCTTCACTTTAATCATGGTAGTAGATGTACACACACACACACACACACACACACACACACACACACACACACACACACACACACACACACACACACACACACACACACGCACACTAACCTGTTCTTCAGGACTGTTGACAACCACTAGATCAGCTCCTTGATCCTGACAGTCTTTTCTTCCTTCCTCCCATGTTTTATTTACAGATGTAAAGTAGTAACAGCTGCGTCCAAACTCCATCCATCCACTGGGACACGACTTGTCTATAAAAACATTAAACAATAGATTTACTGATGGAAATTAATGTCATTGATAACACATAGGGGTAATAATAATAACAATTGTTTTTTCCGTGCACGGCAGGGAGTTCCCATTATAAAAACTTGGGCCTGTGCACACCATCGAAGCGAAACACATGACATGTGCATTTCACAAAGCAACTATGGCAAGTGCACACTCCTGTACATGCACACGGCTGTGCTGACTGTTTTTTGTCAACGGGGGGCAGCAGAGATCAATGTGTGCACTTGCATAGTTTGTGTCCACAAGCAATAGTTTTACATGCACATTTCTAATTCATAGCACAGTTACTTCCTGGTACAGCCAGACAACACCTTTTACAGATGTAATTGGCGCAACCGCATGTTTTGGAGATGTAATTGGTAAATCCACAGCATTTACAGATCTAATTGACGCTTCTGCATGTTTTGTAGATCTAATTGGTCAATCCACACCTTTTACAGGTACTAATTGGCCCATCCGCTTGTTTTGGAGATCTAATTGGCCCTTCTGCATATTTTGCAGATCTAATTGGTCAATCCACAACTTTTACAGGTCTAATTGTCCCATCCGCGTATTTTGCAGATCAAATTGGTCAATCCAAACCTTTTACATATTTAATATGTAAAAGTACCCCCTCCTCCAGTCCTTTGTCACGCTTGGCGGGCCCAGGCAGGATTCGGGTGCACCAGGCTATACCGTATTAGACTCCATCAGACTCCAACACACTAGCTCAGCTCTAAAAGGCTATGCTATAGGCGCTATCAGGGTGCACAAGGCAGAACTCTATCATGGTCTAGAAATGTCCATTTAAAACTACTCGCCGTGCATACAAAACTACTGTATTGTCTATGCACACAGTGTTTAGTTGCAATTGTGTGAATACATACAGGGCTGACAACAGCCCAGCACACCCCAACATACTCTATTAACACAGTGAACACCTAGTCCAGCCCTTCCTGGTGTGATCTATCCTCTTACAGCATAGTACACCCCCTGGCCTTGTCAATTCTACCACCAGGCAGGACTAGGCCAGACTTGGGTGCCCTAGACCGCAATGCATTATGCCCTAAAAGACTCAAACAGGTTGTTTTCAGCTGTAGCAGGCTGTGCCAGGCTCCAACAGGCTTTACTATGTTGTAAAAGGCAATTCTGTATGGTGGACTAGAAATACTCAATAAAACTATTGGTCGTGCACACGGAACTACTGCCGTGCACACGTTTAGTAGCAATGGTGTGGGTACGTACACGGCTGACAACAGCCTAATAGAGCCCACTAGAGTCCAGCAAAGCCCCCCACCAAGGGAATCTTAACCAGATCCATCCCACTATAGTCCAGTAGCTGTAGGAGGCTGTGCCAGGCTCCAACAGGCTCTACTAGGCTGTGCAAGACAAATCTGCATGACCAAACTATTGGTCGTGCACACAGAACTACTGCCCGTGCACACACTGTTTAGTTGCAATTGTGTGAGTACATACAGGGCTGACAACAGCCCAGCACACCCCAACATACTCTATTAACACAGTGAACACCTAGTCCAGCCCTTCCTGTTGTGTTCCATTCTCTTACAGCATAGTACACCCTCTGGCCTTGTCAATTCTACCACCAGGCAGGACTAGGCCAGACTTGGGTGCCCTAGACCGCAATGCATTATGCCCTAAAAGACTCAAACAGGTTGTTTTCAGCTGTAGCAGGCTGTGCCAGGCTCCAAAAGGCTTTACTATGCTATAAAAAGCAATTCTGTATGGTGGACTAAATACTCAATAAAACTATTGGTCGTGCACACAACATTTAGTAGCAATGGTGTGGGTACGTACACGGCTGACAACAGCCTAAAAGAGCCCACTAGAGTCCAGCAAAGCCCCCCACCAAGGGAATCTTAACCAGATCCATCCCACTATGGTCCAGTAGCTGTAGGAGGCTGTGCCAGGCTCCAACAGGCTCTACTAGGCTGTGCACATTCATGGAGGAAACACTTCCGCATTTTCACCACTTCCACCCACCAAAATTTGGTGGACGGATGTAGGAAAATGCGGAAGTAGGCGCTACTGAAATGAACGGCAAGGGAGCAGGGGTATCGCTCCAGTTAACTCTCTATATTTATTACTCTATGATTCATACACTATAGCCTACTATATACTAGTTTGGGGAAAATTTTCCTCAATGGTGTAGGCCGGGGGGTTCAACAGGTGGTCCCTGAGAGGGTCCCAGGTGGTCCCCAGGCTAAATGATGGACAGTTGGTTAACCAGATGTAACTCTTTGAGAGTGTAAACATGAAACCAAATGGAACCGCAAGGTTCTCAAGAGTTAAAATATTTATCATGTGAATTATCCCAAGTCTACACAACTAGAGAATAGAATGTAGAAGATTAATGGTCATTTTGATCTGTATGTTGGACGGTTTGGTTTACCAAATCCAGCCTGGAATTGTAGACACGCAGAAGAAATCTTTAGTTTTGGGGTCTGTGGGGCTAAAATGCCATCAAATGGTGGTCCACTATTTATTCAAAAATGAATAAATAGTGGGCCCCGGTGTCAAAAAGGTTGACAACCACTGATGTAGAATGTAGGACCATCCCAGTCATTTTTCTAGCCTAGATTATTATGTGTAAGTGATTGGGGTGTTATTAGTTCCTCTACGACGCCTAAACCTGCCAGATGCTTATCAGCCACACTGACACAGGCAGAAATAAAGTGGAGTGGCATCCAGACTGGCTGTCGTAGGAAAGGGATGCTTGGTATCCCACAGCTGTCCTAGGAATTGGATGCTTGGTATCTCACAGCTGTCGTAGGAAAGGGATGCTTGGTATCCCACAGCTGTCCTAGGAATTGGATGCTTGGTATCTCACAGCTGTCGTAGGAAAGGGATGCTTGGTATCTCACAGCTGTCGTAGGAAAGGGATGCTTGGTATCTCACAGCTGTCGTAGGAAAGGGATGCTTGGTATCTCACAGCTGTCGTAGGAAAGGGATGCTTGGTATCTCACAGCTGTCGTAGGAAAGGGATGCTTGGTATCTCACCGCTGTCGTAGGAATTGGATGCTTGGTATCTCACAGCTGTCGTAGGAAAGGGATGCTTGGTATCCCACAGCTGTCCTAGGAATTGGATGCTTGGTATCTCACAGCTGTCGTAGGAAAGGGATGCTTGCTGGCGATGGTCTCCAATGGTGGTGAGTATAACTATTGTTTATTAATTAAATGATGATCATCGTCACCAATGGTGGTGAGTATAACAGGTGGTGTGTTCCTGATTACCTTTACTTTCTGAATTCAACATCTGCTGGTTTGATTCACTGGTACTGAGTCTGGTCTGAAGGGTCTGGACCTGGTCTTCACTGGTACTGAGTCTGGTCTGAAGGGTCTGGACCTGGTCTTCACTGGTACTGAGTCTGGTCTGAAGGGTCTGGACCTGGTCTTCACTGGTACTGAGTCTGGACTGAAGGGTCTGGACCTGGTCTTCACTGGTACTGAGTCTGGTCTGAAGGGTCTGGACCTGGTCTTCACTGGTACTGAGTCTGGTCTGAAGGTTCACAACGTTGTCTTCACTGGTCTTGAGTCTGGTCTGGAGGACTTCAAAGTTGGAAAACATTTCTGGAAAACATTTCACAGAGAAAACCTTTAAACACATCTTGGCGTTTCTACCCAGAGTTTTATTCAGTCTCATGTTTGGTGATGGAACGACTCCACCTGGAGATCAGAGATGGGATTTGATGACCATGTTTCAGAGTCTGCCTTTAAAGTGTCTATATATTTTTGAACCTGCATCGTTCCTGTCCATGGCGTCTCTGGTGCGGTTGAGCTGCCTCTCCATCTGTGTCTTCAGGTACTCTCTCTCCATGGCGTATCGTTCAGGATCCAACATCTGGAGCACATCCCTCATGTTGGTCTCCAGACTCTGTAGTCTCTGATCCAGACTGAGCTGAGACACCATGACACGCACACACACACACACACACACACACACACACACACACACACACACACACACACACACACACACACACACACACACACACACACACACACACACACACACACAAACACAAAGAGAGAAACAGTAACAGAGAAGGAACTTAGGACCTGTTTACACTATGGCTTTAAACACCTAGTCGACTATCTATTAGTCTACTAGTAGAGAAGTCGACTAGTAGACTAGTAGACTAGTAGACTAGTCTACTAGTCGACTACAGAAAGCACTGAAACTGTCATGGCAGCCTGGATTCTCCCTGTTCTAAACTCTTCTATTTCTATGTGCATTAGGTTGGAGCTGCACTCCAGGGAGGTGTGTCCTGCTGATTATCCGGCTGGTCTCCATCTGGCAATCACCTGGGAGGGTATTTATACCTGGCTGTGACTGCACTCTGTTCTCAGTGATATCCATACCTCCAGTCAGTGCACACCTCTGTGCCTCTCTCAGTAGGTCAGTTTGTTTGTGAGGACTCTAGCTTTAATTCAACATCTCCTGGCCTGCTCTAACTCTGATCTCCCCCTCCTCAGTGTCTGTCTGCCAGCCTGACCACCTCACCTGCAGCTCCAACCAGAAGACCTAAGTATTGTGATATCTAAGGACATTTGATTGAACTATTTTTGGATTATTTTTCCCTGGAACTTTGGATGAACTTCTGAGCTTTTGAGTAATAAATACTAAGCATATATATCAACGTCTCATTGTCTCTGTCTGCAAGTGGGTTCCCTGTCTGCCCTGACAGTATCACTGAGCCAATATGAACCCAGCAGACACAGACAATATTCACCAAACTTTGGCTGGTCAGGCTGCAGTACTAGGATCTCAGGATCAGGCCCTGAGAGAGATTATGGACGCTATGCGGGACCTCTCTAGCAACATGACTAGCCTACGCTCAGAACTACGTACAGCTACTGCTCAGGCTAGACCCCTACCCCATGATGAAGATGAGCCTATTATTAATGTACCTGCTGCTCGTCCGGGTTCCTCTCGAGAGCCTAATGCACCTGCGCCAGAGCGTTACGACGCCGATCTCGGTACCTGTGGTGATTTCCTCCTTCAGTGTTCACTCGTCTTTGATCTTCAGCCGCAGTCTTACCCCACTGATCGTTCACGCATCGCATACCTGCTAGGCTGCCTGAAGGGAGAGGCTCTGGCATGGGCGAGGCCAGTATGGGAAAGCCAGGCTCCCGTTTGTTATTCCTATGAGGATTTCACCGAGGCTATGAGGGCCGTCTTCGATCATCCTGTGAAGGGAAGGGAAGCATCCAAGCGCCTGTTGAATCTGAAGCAAGGGTCCAGAAGTGTGGCCAAGTACGCCGTTGAATTTCGCTCACTCGCCGCTGAAAGTAGGTGGGATGACATCGCGCTCCAGGAGGTGTTTCAGCATGGCCTGTCTGATGCTATTAAAGATGAACTAGCGGCTCGTGAGGAGGCTGAGGATCTGGACTCTCTCATTTCCCTGGCCATTCGCCTCGATAACCGGCTCCGTGAACGACACAGGGAGAGAGGTGGGCGTGGCTCCGTGTCCCGTGGCTTCACTTCTCGGCGCTCTCCACCACGTGAGTCTTCGTCTACCTCCGGAAACACCCGAGACCTCCCACCTACGAGCGAGCCTGAGCCGATGCAAGTCGGGCGAGCCCGTGCCCCTTTAACTTCAGAGGAGCGCCGCCGCCGACAGCAGAGCAACAGCTGTTTCTACTGTGGGAAACCAGGCCACTTCATTCATCAGTGTTTCCTGCTGTCGGGAAAAGACAAGGGCTCTCAGTCAGGAGGGGACTGATGGCCCAAACTACCTGTCACACCTCCACAAGAACTCCTCTGCAAGCGCAGCTGGTCATTAAAGGTACAGTGCACTCAGTTCCTGCATTATTAGATTCTGGCGCAGATGAAAGTTTCATTGATTCCTCAGTTTGTGATGAGCTTAATATTCCACTTGTTGACCTAGAAGTGCCACTTAAGACCAAGACTTTGAGTGGGGAATTGTTAGCCCTTGTCACCCAGAAGACTGAACCTTTAATGCTGCACCTGTCTGGCAACCACCAAGAGTTTATCAGTTTCTACTTTTTGAGTTCACCTGATGTTCCCTTAACACTTGGTATGCCGTGGTTTGTGTTACACAACCCTCATATTGATTGGAGTTCTGGTACTATTCGCAGTTGGAGTGTTTTTTGTCATTCATGCTGTCTCAAATCAGCCCTGGGCCCTAACTCTCTCCCTTCTGCTCCTCCTGCTACACCCCCAGACCTGACCACCGTGCCGCCTGAGTACCATGATTTGGGGGAGGTTTTTAGCAAACAGCGGGCTCTCTTTCTCCCACCTCACCGGCCTTATGACTGTGCCATTGAACTGCTGCCTGATGCTCCACTGCCAGGAAGCCGCCTGTACAATCTCTCTCGCCCAGAACGTGAGTCTATGGAAAATTATATTCAGACGTCTCTGGCTGCTGGCCTTATACGTCCCTCCTCATCACCTATGGGGGCGGGATTTTTCTTTGTTGGGAAAAAAGATGGCGGTCTGAGACCCTGTATTGATTATAGAGGCTTGAATAATATCACTGTCAAGAACCGCTATCCCCTTCCCCTCATTAGCTCTGCGTTCGAACCCCTGGAGGGTGCCACTGTTTTTTCTAAACTGGACCTGCGCAATGCCTACCACCTAATCCGGATGCGCAAGGGTGACGAGTGGAAGACGGCATTCAACACCCCCCTAGGGCATTTTGAGTACCTCGTAATGCCTTTTGGCCTCACTAACGCCCCTGCCACATTCCAGGCTATGGTTAATGATGTACTGAGAGACATGCTTAACCGTTTCGTTTTTGTTTTTCTTGACGATATTCTTGTATATTCGAAAACTCTCTCTGAACATGTCCAACATGTCCGTCTTGTCCTGCAGAGGCTCCTCGAAAACCAGCTTTTTGTGAAGGCTGAGAAGTGCGAGTTCCATGTGCCCAGCACCTCCTACCTGGGTTTCATCATCGCAGAGGGGAAAATGAGCATGGACCCCTCCAAGGTGACGGCAGTCTCTGAGTGGCCTGAGCCGACCACCCGCAAACAGCTCCAGCGTTTTTTGGGGTTCGCCAATTTCTATCGCCGCTTCATCAAGTACTACAGCCGTGTTGCGGCCCCCCTGACGGCCCTCACCTCAACTTCCACCAAGTTTAAATGGACCTCTGAGGCTGCTGCTGCCTTTCACGTGCTAAAGAGACTCTTCACCACTGCTCCCATCTTGGTTCAGCCTGACCCCTCCCGGCAGTTCATAGTGGAGGTCGACGCCTCAGATGTTGGGGTCGGAGCGGTTCTTTCCCAGCGGTCTGCCGTGGACCAGAAGGTCCATCCTTGTGCCTTCCTTTCCCACAAACTCAATGCTGCAGAGAGAAATTATGATGTGGGGAACCGTGAACTTCTTGCCATTGTCCTCGCCCTGGAGGAGTGGAGACACTGGCTTGAGGGCGCCGAGCATCCTTTTGTGGTTTTGACGGACCACAAGAACTTGGCCTACCTCAAGACAGCGAAGCGCCTCAACTCACGTCAGGCCAGGTGGGCCTTGTTTCTGGGACGTTTTCAGTTTACTCTGACTTACCGCCCAGGCTCCAAGAACACCAAGGCTGATGCCCTGTCACGTCAGCATGCTGCTGAGGAGAATGCTGCTCTGCCTGGGACCATCCTGCCACCCTCCTGTGTCGTGGCTGCGCTCACCTGGGACATCGAGTCAGCCATTCGTGAGGCCCAACGTACCCAACCGGACCCTGGCACAGGCCCCACTGGTCGCTTGTTCGTTCCTGACTCGGTACGCTCCAGGGTTCTCCAGTGGGCGCATGCTTCGCGGGTCAACTGCCACCCTGGTAGGAGACGCACCTGTGAGATTCTACACCGTCATTTCTGGTGGCCTACCTTGGAGAAGGATGCCAGAGAATTCGTGGCAGCTTGTTCAGTTTGTGCCCTGAACAAGGGCTCCAACCGACCCAGCTCGGGACTTCTCCGCCCCCTACCGATTCCTCATCGCCCCTGGTCCCACATTGCTGTGGATTTTGTCACCGGCCTGCCTCCTTCGGATGGAAACACTGTTATTTTAACCATCATAGACCGCTTCTCTAAGGCTGCCCACTGTGTCGCTCTCCCTAAGCTCCCCTCAGCCACCGAGACGGCCAACCTATTAATTCTACATGTGTTCCGGATTCATGGCATTATGGCTGACGTTGTTTCGGATCGGGGTCCCCAGTTCACCTCGCAAGTGTGGAAGGCGTTCTGCACGGCGCTGGGTGCCACGGTCAGTCTGTCCTCGGGTTTTCACCCCCAAAGTAATGGTCAATCGGAACGCTGGAACCAAGAACTCGAGACCACATTACGTTGCTTGGCATCCACTCATCAGTCGACCTGGTCATCTCAGCTTGTGTGGGCTGAATACGCTCACAATTCGGCGACCAGCACATCTACAGGCATGTCCCCCTTCCAGTGTTCCCTGGGCTACCAACCTCCTCTCTTTCCTGTTGAGGAGGGCGACATCGCTGTACCTTCAGTTCAGGCCTACCTTCGTCGCTGTCGTCGAGCCTGGAAGACTGCTCGTGCGGCCCTGAGGCGGGCATCCAGAAAGAGTGAGGGGCATGCAAATCGACGGAGGATTCCGGCCCCTAAGTATCGCCTAGGACAGAAGGTGTGGTTGTCTACTGCTGATCTGCCTCTTCGGATGGAGTCCCGTAAGCTGTCTCCTAAGTTCATTGGACCCTTCCCCATTGTCAGGATTATTAACCCGGTCGCTGTCCGCTTGAAGCTGCCACGTGCCCTTCGTATTCATCCGACGTTCCATGTGTCACGTATTAAGCCTGTCGTTACTAGTGCTCTGTCCCCCCCTGTTCCGCCCCCTCCTCCTCCCAGGATGCTCGATGGTGGACCCGTTTACACGGTGCGCCGTCTGCTCGATGTTCGCCGTCGTGGCCGTGGGTTCCAGTATCTGGTGGACTGGGAGGGTTATGGGCCGGAGGAGCGCTGCTGGGTCCCTCGGCGCCACATTTGTGATCCTGCTCTCATCCGGGAGTTCCATCGTCTGCACCCGGGTCGACCTGGTGGGGCACCTGGAGGTGCCCGTTAGGGGGGGTACTGTCATGGCAGCCTGGATTCTCCCTGTTCTAAACTCTTCTATTTCTATGTGCATTAGGTTGGAGCTGCACTCCAGGGAGGTGTGTCCTGCTGATTATCCGGCTGGTCTCCATCTGGCAATCACCTGGGAGGGTATTTATACCTGGCTGTGACTGCACTCTGTTCTCAGTGATATCCATACCTCCAGTCAGTGCACACCTCTGTGCCTCTCTCAGTAGGTCAGTTTGTTTGTGAGGACTCTAGCTTTAATTCAACATCTCCTGGCCTGCTCTAACTCTGATCTCCTCCTCCTCAGTGTCTGTCTGCCAGCCTGACCACCTCACCTGCAGCTCCAACCAGAAGACCTAAGTATTGTGATATCTAAGGACATTTGATTGAACTATTTTTGGATTATTTTTCCCTGGAACTTTGGATGAACTTCTGAGCTTTTGAGTAATAAATACTAAGCATATATATTAACGTCTCATTGTCTCTGTCTGCAAGTGGGTTCCCTGTCTGCCCTGACAGAAACAGCGGCTAAACCTGTCTGTTGATCAATTGTATCATGTGACAATATGCGACAGAAGATGTCACAAAGTAGTAAGTAGCATACTAACTACTTTGTGAGACATGCAAGAAGTTGTTTCACTGTTCCAGTTAATAAAACAGGGGCGGATTGGCCATCTGGAGTACAGGGAGTTTTCCCGGTGGCCTGTGCCACCTAGTGGCCTGGACAGTTTTTTTTTTTCTTAAGTCCAGGGCAGGCCAGGGTGCCAGGCCCAGGCCAGGCAAACTAGTGTGCTCGCGCTGCTGGAGGCAGTGTTTCCAACTGCCAAGATCCAAAATGCAGTAGAATGTGCTAGATGCTTGCCTGGAAACCCCCCCCCCCCCCCCCCCCCCCCCTCTGTGCCAATCCGCCCCTGTAATAGAACATTACCTTCCCCAGGACATGGGGAACATCAGGGAGGATTTCTGCCTCCTTTGATTAATGTGTATCTGGACTCTCTCTCTCTCTCTCTCTCTCTCTCTCTCTCTCTCTCTCTCTCTCTCTCTCTCTCTCTCTCTCTCTCTGGCCTGGAATTTCCTAAAAAATAAATAAATAAAATAATTAAAGATAAACAAAGGACACTTTTTGTAGGATATAAATGCTAGTTTGCCTGGATCTGGCCTGCCCTGGACTTCTATTTAAAAAAAAAATGCTGGTGCAGGCCACAGGGAAAAGTCAGTATTCCCATGGGCCAATCCGCCCATGCTTCTGTGGACTCTAACATTACACCTATAGCTACATGTTGAAGCATTTATTTCATATTTACATGTCTTCTGTGGACTCTAACATTACACCTATAGCTAAATGTTTAAAGGGGTTTGAAACCCAAAAACATTTTTTCTTAGATTTTAAAAATTATAAATTGCTTACCTATCCTAAAGAACAATGATATGGTGCATTTTGCCCAGGGGCTTGTATTTTTTAGAGATTTTGGGTGTTTTGGGGGATTTTGGTGTATTTTCCTTTCCCGGGTGAAAAAAAGGAGAGACAGTGAGAGAGAGAGAGAGAGAGAGAGTGTGTGTGTGTGTGTGTGTGTGTGTGTGTGTGTGTGTGTGTGTGTGTGTGTGTGTGTGTGTGTGTGTGTGTGCGCGTGCGCACGCACGATGGGCAGGCAGTGTAGGGGGGTTGAGAGAGGAGAGGCTTCTTTTGTCGGTTAGACTGTAAGAACTACCACTGGATAACTTTATCGACACCCGGTGTATAAAGCAAGGTCATTTTTATCAGTAAATATGACGTGAATTTTCTGAATCTGTGCTCTTTTTTCACCTGTGATGACTGGATTTCACTTCTGTTTTCAAAAGTCGCATTTCCGAGGCGGACAGCTTTCCGAGGCAGATTCAGAAATTAATATGCACGTTCAACTCCGCCCCCGTCCCCATAAGCCACGCCCACATTTTTTCGAGAATCATTTTTGCTAAAAGCAATGTTGTGTATTTCCTGTGGAACACACACATACATTCCTGTATTTGTACACATATTTTGCTATATGCATTACACATAACTACACTTTGTGCATACTTATTTAGCCAGGATATTCTGTGTGTGCGAGGAAATAGTAGATGCATTCCAGATGTTTCACAGGCCTCTCTGGCTACTCCGGCCTGTGTGCAGCCATGAGCATATAGTGATGAAGTGACTTGCCCGGGCCCCTCAGCTCTGGGTCCGTAGGCATGTCCACTAGCAATCTGTCAGCCACTTTAGACAAGTTAACCTAAACTAACATTCCTGTAGACACACAGAACTTACTTTTAGGTCACATGTATTGTACACGTGCCTCGCACACACCTCATGCACTATACATGTACGCGTTTGTGCACGTCTGAGTGCGTCCAGATATACACAATGTTTAAGGCCATATATAAGGGAGATGCCTACGCCCAGTTCTTTGTCTTACTGAGAATCTACACTGAGACCCTGGTCTGTGTGTCTTGAGGGGATCTCCGGCTATTGATAAATAAATATACTCATTGTGATAATTGAACAACCAGTGTCATCATTAATTAATACACAACAGCAATGTCAAGGGGGGTTTCAATACCCTTTAAACATTTATTTCATATTTACATGTCTTCTGTGGACTCTTAACATTACACCTATAGCTACATGTTTAAACATTTATTTCATATTTACATGTCTTCTGTGGACTCTTAACATTACACCTATAGCTACATGTTTAAACATTTATTTCATATTTACATGTCTTCTGTGGACTCTTAACATTACACCTATAGCAACATGTTGAAGCATTTATTTTGTGTTATGAATGTCAAATTCAGCTCTAGTATATACTTTACCGTAACGCTGGAGGTTGAGGCAGTGAGAGCGTTGAAACACAGCAGCAGAACCAACCACCACAACGCCATGCTCCGTCACTGGCACACGATGAGTTAACAGCAAGGAGACTGGAGGTGTCCACTGCTAGTGTAGGACAGTGTCTGAGACAGAGACCGGAGATGTCCAGTCCTAGTGTAGGACAGTGTCTGAGTGTGGAATGCTATGTCTGCGTCTTTTAAACTTACGTAGAGGAGAGGAGAGGAGTGGGTGTGAACCTGTGTGTGTGTGTGTGTGTGTGTGTGTGTGTGTGTGTGTGTGTGTGTGTGTGTGTGTGTGTGTGTGTGTGTGTGTGTGTGTGTGCGTGCGTGTGTGTGTGCCTGCGCCCACACGCATGCACGCGCTTTCAGTTTGTTGCCCAACACACACACACACACACACACACACACACACACACACACACACACACACACACACACACACACACACAGACACACACACACACACACACACACACACACACACACACACACACACACACACACACACACACACACACACACACACACACACAGATTGGGTAACACTGTGTGCATGAGGTCAGTTCTTCTGTTTTTTATCAGACAGTGAAGTGAATTCCTACAGTTATGAGTCATCACAGATTAGAGGCAGAGAAACTAAAACAACTTAGGGACCACCAGTGGTCCTTAAGAGGGTTCCAGGTGGTCCCCAGTTAAGTTGGTTAACCAGATGTAACTCTTGAAAATGCAAAATTGAAACCAAATGGACCCGATCGTGTGAATTAGCTATTTTGGAATGTAGGTTTTGCTTGTTTTGTTTCCTCAAACCCAGCCTGGAATTGTGGACAAAAGCAAAATAAATCTGTAGGTTTGGGTCTGTGGGGCTACAATATCCTCAAATGGTGGTCTGTGGCTCAAATCCTGAATAAATGGTGGTCCCTGAGATGAAAAAGGTTGAAACCCCTTGGCCTAGCGGTCTGGACAATGACACATATACGCTTTGGCCTGACAGCATGTTGCAGCATGTCTAACTCAGGGCCGGATCTAGGCATGGCCATGGGGGGGGGGGGCAATGCCCCCCTAAATGCCCTTATTGCCCCGCAAACATGATGTCATGCAAACAACACAAATTTAACCCTAACCCAATGTAACACCCGGGATTCGAACCCAGGTCTCCCGCGTGACCCGGGTTCCACGAGACCAAAGGGACATCCCATTAGTCCGGGGGCAGATACTGCAATCAGAACCACAGACTCACTACCTATCTTCCGCCGCAGTCTTAAGACACACCTATGTCATTTTTTGACATAATTAAGCGGAATTCTAATAGTAGTGAGTAACAGTAACATCAAATTCTTACAAAAGATTATGATGATGAACAGGGAGGTACATTATGTAATGCAGCAGTAATTAAAGTGGAGGGGGACAGTGGTTATACATGTATAGGCAAAGGTCTGTGCAACATAAACCCTAACAAAGAATAGACATAGTTGGAACTGTTTGTATAGCAGTGATCTGAAGTGAAAAGTGGAAATTACCAATATAGGCTAAGGCAAAGGCCATTTGTCCCTATTACAATGTGGTGATAGTTGCACATGCATGACATACACAGTCAGTCACAATGGTGGAATCCTATACTATGGGGGCCGTAGTTGAGGGATACTTGAGGGTCACAGAAAGATAATTGGCATCACACACACACACACACACACACACACACACACACACACACACACACACACACACACACACACACACACACACACGCACACACACCAACGATCCAGCTGGCTAACGATCAGCAGGTGGCTCCGTCCGTAAGGGCTCCCTCCGACAGAGAGAGAGAGGGAGAGAAATAGAGAAAGAAAGAATGCAATTCCCATGCGAGTGCAGTCACACTATGTCCAGATGACTAAAGTCAAATAGCCTCTTGCATAACATTTGATGAAAAAAAAAACAAGCGATCGCTTCACTATGTTTTCTAAGAGCAGAGGGAGAGAGAGAGAGAGAGAGAGAGAAAGAGAGAGAGAGAGAGAGAGAGAGAGAGAGAGAGAGAGAGAGAGAGAGAGCGCAGGGGACGTACCCATTTAGCAGTTAAATTGATAACTGGGTTGTTGCCTTAGTCCAGTGCATTTCTGCCTGCTTCAGTGCCGGGACTTGTTCCTATTTGGTGTCCCCTTTGATTGATAATAGTGGTCTATGTAGAATAACCGCCATTGGACTGGCCCCATGAAGTAAACAGGGTTGGCGTAACTCTGTCTATACTATATGGCTCTGGTGTGCCAAAAGTGTGACGATTTTGACACTGCATACAATCTGTAGACTGGCCTCATGGCCCTGCAGAAAAAAATATTTTCATATAAATGGACAGTGTAGGCCTACAGTATATATGGCCGTTGCATGGATGCAATATAGCCTATGCTGTGTGGACATAGGTGCTGGAAGTGTTGTGCATAGTGAGATGTGTGCAAACGTTGTGGTTTGGTAGGAGAAGCACCACAAAGGCGAACGGATAAACGGGCAAGGCCGCTCTCGCATTGTAGTAGCTAGACTAGAAGACTAGAAGACTAGACTAGACTAGATAGACTAGACTAGACTACATACCAACCCACAGTACCTCCTGCAATGACTTATATAGGTTGCCTAATGTATTACAATGTTTTTAGCGCTTCATTGTATGTTGTAAAATGTATTGTAAATCCAGATTAAATTGTAAACTTTTCACCATTGTAAGTCGCTCTGGATCAAGAGCGTCTGCTAAATGCCTAAATTGTAAATTGTAAATTGTAATTGTAGTAGACTTTGGAGGCCATCAAGGCAGAGGCTGTAGCCACCTGCTACACCAATACATTTCAAATTAAAGTGCTTCTATTTAAAATGATGTGAAACACTACTACTAACTAACTACAGCTGTGTCACCACTAAACCAACAGCATTTCATCATTGAAAACAGAAAACTCTCTGAGTCAGACCTTTAGCTTTATGCATGCTGCGTGTCTGTTGCAACTTCAACAACAACTGATGTTATTATTGATGCTTTACTTGCCTAATAAAATTCCTGTAACTGAAAATGGTATGGGTGCGACTTCATCGGCCGTGGTGCGATGTTACATCCGCCCCTGACAAACACCAACGTCTGAGGAGTCCATACCTGATGCATGGGGTTCAGTGGATTGCCCAAGGGCACTTTGTCACTCATAGCAGGATCTGGGGATTGAACCAGGGACCTTTTTGGGGCTTCTACCTCCTGCCTGAGTCATTGTTAAATTAAATGGTAAATTTACATAGTGCTTTTAAGCAAAGCGCTTTCACAGCAAGGCAATCAATATAGCTAACATATAAAATAATGCATTTTTATTCTAGCCCAATGGATTAAAATAAAAATAAAAAACGACACAGATGCTGTCCTGGTTTTAATGGTTAATCAGAATGTACAGTAAAAGATGCAGAAATGGAACTGAACAATCAATACAAAACAATGTAATGTACAATTTGAAATGGGAACAAATGCATGTCTAAACCAGAGGTTTTCAACCTTTTTCACATACCAGGGACCACTATTTATTCTGCATGTTAGCCATGGACCACCATTTGATGTCTCTTGGACCCAAAAGCAAGGATTTTCAGGTTTTTATCCACAATTTAGGAGAGATAAACTGGCAAAATGTTGTTCAAAATAACAATTCTTCTACATTTTCTAATTGTGTAGATTCTTGAGTAATTCAGATGTTTAAATATAATTTAACTCCTGAGAGCGTAAAATGAAACCAAATAGACCCGTAATTGTCCATTTGGTGTCATTTTAACACTGTCAAGAGTTACAGATCTATAAGGGTCCATTTGGGTACCGACGGCCCATCATTTAGCTGGGGACCACCTGGAATCCTCTCAGGGACCACTGGTTGAAAACCACTGGTCTAAACAGAACTGAGTTATCTTTTTACCACTTTATTCTCTTTATTAACATTTATGATCGTAATTATTATTAATTCAACATTATTAATAATCAGTTTTGTCTCTTAAATGCAATGGTGGAAAAAACATACACAATTTTCCCATTTTGGACGATTTAGATGAGATTCTATAAAACATCTAGATTTCTGTAACAGCGGCTCTCAATATTTCGTGTCAAGGACCCCCAAATGACGTGAAATTAATTGGCCACCAACTCCTGTCTGAAAATAATGTTGTTCCAGGGACCCCCAAGAAGGAAAGATTTGAGTTAAAATTCTTCACTTTCAAATGTAGGCATTTAGCAGACGCTCTTAAATCCAGAACAGCTTACAAAAAGCAAAAGAATAATATAGAGAATATTCAATGATTTGCGACACACTTTCACTCTTTTTTTTTCTTTGAAAAATAGCAGATCTACAAGCTCATAGCGCACCACTAACTCAATCGGTAAAGTAGATAGTAGATAAAGTACAATTATTCCATAAAACAATTATTCAGCACTTAATTCCATACACTATTCAGTGATAAATTTACTGCCAATTTGGGCTGAAACCGAAACTGAAATGATATTTTTGGGGCATTTTTCTGGTGAATATTTTTTCTACAGCTGAATATTCGGTGCATCGTTAATCAAAATGTACTTAAAGTACCAAAAGTATACAGTAGGTACTCACTGTGAATAATGTCACATTTCAAGTTTTCAAAAGTATAAAAATATCTTGAAATCCAATAGAGGATATCAGATCTACAACAAATGGTCAGAATTAGGGCAGTAACGATATACAGTAGTAACTGTATTATATCGTTTTTTAATTTTTAATAACATTAACAAATAATAACATTTTAATTCTGAAGTGGTAATCTGATCTAAAAGTATATTTTACAATAATAATAATGATGATGATAATATTTTTTAGTTGTTTTCATTAAAAAAAGAAAAAAATACATGAAGACATAATTATAACAGTATTTTAAACAATGCGTATTACAAGGTGAATATACTCAATCAAGCAACTTAAAAACTGTCCAGGTTGTTCACATAAGTCTGACCGAAAACCCTTAAAAAAACAAGGATTTTCAGGTTTTTATCCACAATTTAGGAGAGATAAACTGGCAAAATGTTGTTCAAAATAACAATTCTTCTACATTTTCTAATTGTGTAGATTATTATGTAATTCAGATGTTAAAATATAATTTAACTCCTGACAGCGTAAAATGAAACCAAATGGTCATTTCTGGCGAATATTTTTTCTACAGCTGAATATTCGGTGCATCACTGATCAAAATGTACTTAAAGTACCAAAAATATACAGTAGGTACTCACTGTGCAGGATGTCACATTTCAAGTTTTCAGTATAAAAGTATAAAAATATCTTGAAATCCGACAGTAATCCGAGAATAATCAGATCTACAACAAATGGTCAGAATTAGGCCTGTAACGATATAGTAACTTTATCTATATAACGTTTTTAATTTTTAATCACATTAACGTTAAAGTAATAACATTTTAATTCTGAAGTGGTAACTTCAATAATATTTACAATAATATTGATGATAATAATAATATCCTTTCGTTGATTTCTTTTAAAAACAAAAATACACAGAGAAATGCCATAATTAATTATAACAGTATTTTAAACAATGCGTATTACAAGGTGAATATACTGAATCAAGCAACTTGAAAACAGTCCAGATTGTTCACATAAGTCTGACCGAAAAAAGTGAAATATCCCTTTAAAGGGGAATTGCACCCATTTTCAAAAAGGGGTCTGAAAGAAAAATCATTAACATGGTGAAATACATCTTGATGATGTCATCAGATGTATTTCACCATGTTAATGATTTTTTTCCCCAGACCTCCATTTTTAGGAAATACAGAATTGGGGGAACTTTTTTTTTCATCATGTCCACACAACATCTCTAAGGTATATTAATGACATATTAAAATGTTGAAAATGGGTGGAGTTCCCCTTTAAGTACCAACCTGTGAGTACTGTAGGTTGTGCTTCTTTACAGCTCTGGTAGCAGAACACTGAGCTACAGGTTCAACCATGGAGAGAAGACACACTTTACTTCTCACAGATTGAGAACTCTGTTCCTGAACATACCCAGTTAAAGCATGTTCCAGGGTCAGTATAGTGAGCGTAGACTCCACAGTCCCTGTTTTCATCGCTCCTAGGATATCCACTAAACCACCTGCAAAAGAATCAACAATGACAACAACCAACAACACATGCACTCAGTTACTCACATAAAGTTTTGTTTTAAGTTTTATTTATTCTCAAAAATACACTGAGCGAACTCATTTTCGGTGTTGTCGAGAGTACACAATTTCAAACAATAAAACATGGCAGCACGTCAAAGGAAAATAAGAACAGAGGGTGAACAAAATACATGAGGTGTGCAATTGAAGCATAAGGCAAACAATATATATACTGTGTATATGCTGTACATGCATACACATATACATACATATAGTACACATATACAGTACATATAAACACATACACATATAAACATACATACTGTACATACACATACTGTACGTACACATAAATAATCTAGAAACAGTTACATATTAAGTACAGTGACTTAGATAGAATTACAATATAATAAAAACATGTAAAACGTCTCACCCTGTTGTCATTGGTCTTCCATCCAGCCATGTCCACCTGCCATTGGTCCTTTTCAGACCAATCCATGATCCCTGATTAGACCCAGGGTTCAATCCTCTGAGGAATACCTGATAGTTTGTACATGATTGAATCATCATTAATATTAATATTATACAATACATTAATTCTTCACTTTAATCATGGTAGTAGATACACACATGCACACACACACACACACACACACACACACACACACACACACACACACACACACACACACACACACACACACACACACACACACACACACACACACACACTAACCTGTTCTTCAGGACTGTTGACAACCACTAGATCAGCTCCTTGACCCTGACAGTCTTTTCTTCCTTCCTCCCATGATTTATATACAGATATTAAGTAGTAACAGCTGCATCCAAACTTCATCCATCCACTGGGACATGGCCTGTCTATAAAAACATCAAACAATAGATTTACTGATGGAAATGAATGTCATTGATAACACATAGGCGTAATAATACTAATAAGAAGGGTAATAATAATAATAATAATAATAATAATAATAATAATAAGGGTAATAATAATAATAATAATAATAATAATAATAAACTTTATTTATAGAGCACCTTTCATGCACAAATACAGCACAAAGTGCTTTACAGAAGAGATGAAAATACAAAATACAATAAAAAATATATATAGAGAAAATATATATACAGTATATTTATCAAAATAAAGATAAAGATATGAAATACAAATAGAGAGTACAAAAGCATCAGCACATGCATTTTATGACTAAAGCCTGAAACTTTCTACAGTGTTTCTATACACCATGAAGTTTCTTTTCAGATGTGGAACCCCATCTGGGTTGAAGGGGTTCCACCTGTTACAGGCTGTACAAACATGGATATGTCAAAAACAACATATTTTTCAGTTTTTGGCAGGCATAAAGACAGTATATCAACAAGAAGAGTTCAGGAATGCACTAACCATCATCAAATTACTTTGATGGGTTATATCAGCAGCATAGGATATGTTAATAGGGTTTTAGGGGCCATTGGGTCACAAAAACACCTCATATAAACACAGACTAAAAAATCGGATTTTCAACAATTTGTGTTCAATTGGATTGAGCCTTTGATATCTCTTCTTGACATTTCCTAGTTGCAGTAAAGTGTCTACTAGTTGCAAAGAGTGTCTACCATGCAATGACACTATTCGTGAGGCCTAACAGTGTACAGTACCTAAAGAAAAAAAAAAAACTACTGTTCTAACTTACAGTAAAACTGCACTGTGCGTGCTCAGAACTGCTTGGCCGGAACTATCACTACTTTCAGGAGGAGGAGTAATTGACTTGCATTTTGGCATGTTCTGTTCCAGACTCCATTTTAATAATATATTGTGTTAAAAGGAAGTTTTGTTCTAATGAATGACAACTTAAACCACAATAGTCTACGGAAATGATGAATTAACTTTATGATATACATGTTATGTCATTGTTATTACACCATTAAAACATCTAAATTAGGGGAGTGAGCAGCAGCAATAAAAAAAAAGAATCATTGGTAAGTGCTAATGCATCTCTTCATATAGCTCCAAAAGTAACTGTATGAAGATGAATTGGTGGAGATGGTCAAAGCCAAGAAGCTAGGCTTCACTATCATGCCCTTGCTGAAACCCTCACAGACCTGGACTACACTGATGACATATGCTAGCTGTCTTACCATGTAAAGCAAACAGTCTTTTCTTAGGACATCTGCCCTGATCAACAATATGGTCTTGAATGAGGACAATGACCTTAAACACCCGGGTGCATGGGTTGGGTCGCCTCCACAGACTTAAGGTGGAAAGCACTTGCCTGAAGAGCCCTTAATGGTATGACCAGTGTGTGGAACTCAACCTCCCCCGGCACATCAAGATCATTTTCTTCTTCTATGGCTGTGAATGCTGGACACACAAGCTCTATAGAAACCCATGGACATCAGACATCAATGGAGAGGATGTCCCACACCTACCTATGCGTGTGACGTACTAAAGAAAGATGCTGGTGCAGATTGCACAAATGAGCTGGCCAGATGTATGGAGAAGCAAGATAACTAAAGATGTAGGGAAGAAGAAAGGGCATAGAAGTAGTGGTCTTTTTTATACCGTATTTCATCCATCCAGACCCCATTCATATTTCCCTCCATGATTTCCAAACAATATTTATATCATTATTATTATTATTCAAGCCGCTATAGAATTAATTCATCCAGGATCCTGACAATGCATGACTGTATAATATTTGAAAAACAAATCATGTTAGCCATGAATTATTAGGATCCTGGATGGCTTATAGCGGCTTACAATAATTGATATAAATATTATTTGGAATCCTCTATGGGGAGGGGGGTGAATGGGATCTAGATGGATGAAATGGAAAAAAAGACCACCACTCTTTACCCTTTCTTCTCCCCTACGTGGTCAGACCAGCCCTCCACTGCGTCGCCAGTCATCTCGGTTCTCCATACATCTGGCCAGCTCATTTGTGTTCTCTGCACCAGCATCTTTCTTTAATATGTCCACATAGGGAGGTGGTGAATATTTTAACTCTTGAGAGTGTAAAAATGAAACCAAATGGACCTGCAAGGGTCCACTTGGTTTCATTTTTACACTCTTCATACAGTTCTTCATACAGTCCCTTTTCGAGCTGTTTGTATGATTTCATAAACATAATGTAATATTATAATGGAGACTATGGAGCGAAAAGCAGTTCTGGGCTAGGTCACCAAAGGTGGGTCCGAAAGTGGTGATACTTCCGGGCATAGCCTATAGTTCTGAGCGTGCAAAGTGCAGTTCTGCTATAATATATTTTTCAAATACCATGAAATACCGAGGTATAGGTTTCCAATAGCATAATACTGTAAAATCTCATACCGTGACAACCCTACTCAGGAGACTGTTAAGGCTCATTCAGAGTTTAGATTTTCGGTGATCACCGTGAGCAACGCTCAAACCACCACGGCCACCGCTATTCATAGTGTATAAACCACTGCCAGCCCCTCCGCCTCCGCTCTCCCATTCTCCTCGGACCCATTGTTGTTTATATTTTACCCTCTGTTTTCTCTCTCTACTTCATACCTGCCTCAATTATAGTCCTTTCTGCTTTCTGTTTATTTCCTATTCTATTTATGTCATTGTCTTTATCATTAAATTCCTTCCTTCGTTCTCCTCCAGCCTGTCATGCTATGGGGTGTTGTAACTTGTGTGTTTTCTTTTTTACGTGTCGAGCTGTCAAAAAGAAGCAGCCGGTGTTCCAAACCTCTGGACCAATCAACATTGCCTGGCGGCTCCCGGCCAATGTAATTGGTTTAGCTCTATCAGGTGGCCGCTTCCAGTGAGCACTGCTGCAGTGGTTAGTAAAATCAGAGAGGAGGGCTAGAAAGAGCAGTGTTTGCGGTGGTATTAGGCAACGGTGGTTGCGGTGATCACTGAATTTGAATAGGCCTTTAGGCCTCACAAATAGTGTCATTGCATGGTAAACACTCTTTACTGCAACTCAGAGAAACTATTGCAACTAGGACATGTCAGGAAGAGATGTCTCAATCCAGAAGAGAGCTAAATCCAATTTAACACAAATTGTAGAAAATCCGATTTTTTAGTCTGTGTTTATATGAGGTGCTTTTGTGACCCAATGCCCCCTGAAATGCTATTTACATATCCTATGCTGCTGATATAACCCATTAAAGTAATTTGATGATGGTTAGTGGGTTCCAGAACTCTTCTTGTTGATATACTGTCTTTATGCCTGCCAAAAACTGAAAAATATGTTGTTTTTGACATATCCATGTTTGTACAGCCTGTAACAGGTGGAACCCCTTCAACCCAGACGGGGTTCCACATCTGAAAAGAAACTTCATGGTGTATAGAAACACTGTAGAAAGTTTCATGCTTTAGTCATAAAATGCACAATACCTTCCATTTCATGAGCTTAACCGCTGCACTATAAGGGGCGGTTGGGGACATATCTAGGTAGGCAGTCCTGGAGGTAGGTTGGTGCAAGACCATTTAATGACAGCCCCGCCAATCGGGCTCAGCCCTATTGGTGCGACTTGTTGTGCGTTGGACTGGCGAGTGGGGGTCCCGGGTTCGATCCCCGCTTCTGCATAATACTACATATACACTACCGGGAGCCAGTGTAGGGAAGCCAGAACCGGTGTGATGTGATCTCGCATCCTCGTTTTAGTCAGGACTCTGGCCGCTGCGTTCTGAACAAGTTGTAATTTGTCGGTTGATTTTTTCGGTAGGCCGGCTAAGAGCGCGTTACAATAGTCCAGTCTCGAGAAGACAAATGCATGGATTAATGTTTTTGCATCATCCAGCGAGAGGTACGCTCTGAGAGTCGATAATAACTCTGAGGTTTTTCACAGTGTTGGTGCAGTAGATAGGTTGCCAAGTCTATACATATGGTTCAGTAGACACTATTACACGTATTACCCTATTACACTATTACACATGTTACACTATGACACTTTTACACATATTAACCTATTACACTATTACACATGTTCACTATGACACTATTACACAGATTAACCTATTACACTATTACACATGTTACACTATGACACTATTACACACATTACTCTATTACACTATTACACATGTTACACTGACACTATTAGACACATTACCCTATTACACTATTACACATATTACCCTATTACATATATTACTCTAGGTATTACAGTATACCGCTATTGCATATATTACACTATTACACTATTAGCACTATTACACTATTACGCTTATTAGCATATATTACACTATTACGCTTATTAGCATATTATACCATCGTCATCATCATCGGCGATCACTCGGAGTCGAGTATGATGGTCCTCCTGGTGGGTCCTTGTTGTGGTTCTCAGATGGCTGTAGAGTCCGATCCTGGAACCACACACTTTTGGGCAGTGTGGGCATGGGTATGATGTGCTGGAAGTGGGATGTGGATCTCTGATGGTGGTTGCTGCTCTCTCCTTTCTTTGCTGCCTCTTGACGGTGGCGGCCCGGCGGAGATTGCGTTCGTGGAACGTGGCTCCCTCATGTAAACTTTTCCTCCATGTGCTTCTGTTTCTAGCAAGGTCTTCCCAGTCTGTGCTGTTTATATTGAATTGCATAAGGTTGATCCTAATGTTGTCCCTGAGGCGCTTTTTCTGACCTCCAGGAGCTCTCTGACCAGACGCCAGAACACGACATGGCCTATCCATCTGAGTTGGTGTTTGCAGATGATCGTGCCGATGATTATACTAGGACACATGCTACACTTGGTGCGTCCGCTTCACATATACACTTATTGTGAAGGACAGATGCACAGACAGACATTTCTGGTTGGCTTATATTTGCAAAATATACGCAGCAAATTTAGCACTGAAACGGTCGCACGAGAAGTCGGGCCGCCGCGAAGTCGGCCCGAAACGTGTGGAGAGGTCGGGCCGCGGCTGTGGAGAGGTCGGGCCGCGGCTGTGGAGAGGTCGGGCCGCGGCTGTGGAGAGGTTGGGCCGTGGCTGTGGAGAGGTCGGGCCGGGAATGTGGAGAGGTCGGCCCATGTCTGTGGAATAGTTAGTTACTAGTGTCAGCTGTTTTAGGCCCTTGTAGCCTATATTATTATCCTTATTATTGTGCACTTTTTAAGGCTACACAACAGAATGTAGAAGATGAATTGTCATGTTGATCTAGTGAATGTTTTGACTGCTTTGTTTCCCTGGTCCAGCAAAAGTGAAGTGATTGACTGATAATTGCTGATATGTTATGTTCACACTTGGTCCCGAGGTGAAATTGCTTGATAATGGTTGGTATGCGTGTCTATTGATCAAATTGTACCTCCACAGCTCAGGTGAATGGCCTTGATAATGTTTGGTATGCATGGCGACAATCGTCTATGTTCTATATTTTTGGGGCTGTCATGTGATAGTGGTTGGTATGCATGTCACAATAGCAAGCAATATCAAGCATAAATTCTAATTGAATAAGGAATTCTGTTTTCTCAATAACAATCAAAGACATGTACACAGCTTTATTTATTGCCATTACAATATCAAGCAATAGAGAAACAGAACATAAACGGCATGTTACTTTTCCATACTAAAAAAAGTCTTTGAGTGTGGAAGAATAAGGAATTGTAAACTGTTTCCTCAATAAACGACATGAAATTGTGGTGATTGTGTTATTGTGTTACTTAGTGTTGAGTGTGGAAGAATAAGGAATTGTAAACTGTTTCCTCAATAAACAACATGGAAATTGTGGTGATTGTGTTATTGTGTTACTTACTGTTTCCCACAATTGGGAAATGAAAATTACGTAATTCAGATGTTTAAGTATAATTCAACATTTGGTTTCGATTGTGGTGATTGTGTTACTTATTGTTTCCCACAATTGGGAAATAAAAATTACGTAATTCAGATGTTTAAGTATAATTCAACATTTGGTTTCGATTGTAGAAGAAGCTGGTCTTTGCGGCACTTTTCCGTAACGGCCATTTTTATTTCCCATCCACATCCATTCAAAAACTCCAAAGATGGCGAAAAAGCCGCCGGACTTTTTGCGCTCAGGTGTAGCCACGGCCATAGTGTGGCTATTCATGGGGGCCCCTAGTGCACCAGGCTGGTACTACATGATGAATTTCAAATCACTTACCCTACCTTTAAATGAGGTAAATGAATCCTTTATTGTATCAATGTCATTTTCTGTTAATTCAAGCACAACTTTTTGGTATTTTTTTAAGTATGTACTGTATTTTAATTGTGCATTACTTTATAATCCTTTACATCTCAGAGGCAAATGTCGTTTTTTTTTTTTTTTTTACTCTAATATATTTACTTTACAAATTGAGTTACTACAGCAGTCACTTTTATGTAGTCCTGTTTATAATATTAAAATATACTCAACAAAAATATAAACGCAACACTTTTGTTTTTGCTCCCATTTTTCAGGGGGTGGACTTAAAGACCTAAAATTCATTCCAGATATACTGTACAATATACATTTCTCTCAAACACTATTGACAAATCTGCCTAAATGTGTGATATTGAGCACTTCTGCTCAATATCATAATCCATCCCACCTCACAGGTGTGCCATCATGTGACATCATGGTTAGTGCACAGGTGTACCTTAGACTGTCCACAACAAAAGGCCACCCTGAAATGTGCAATTTTTCTTTGCCTTATTGGTGGTATGGGACTCCAAACGAGTCAGTATCTGGTGTGACCACCATTTGCCTCATGCAGTGCAACACATCTTCTTCGCATAGAGTTTATCAGATTGTCAATTGTGGCCTGTGGAATGTTGGTCCACTCCTCTTCAATGGCTGTGTGAAGTTGTTGGATATTAGTGGGAACTCGTATGCGCAGTAGAAATGGTAATACTGTGGTAATAATGTGTTATTACCATTTTGACAGTGTGTACCAGTTCCCACTAATATCCAGCAACTTGACATAGCCATTGAAGAGGAGTGGACCAACATTCCACAGGCCACAATTGACAATCTGATAAACTGTATGCGAAGAAGATGTGTTGCACTGCAGGAGGCAAATGGTGGTCACACCAGATACTGACTGGTTCGGAGGCCCATACACCCAATAAGGCACAACAAAATTGCACATTTCAGGGTGGCCTTTTGTTGTGGACAGTCTAAGGTACACCTGTGCACTAACCATGATGTCACATCTGCATCTTGATGTGGCACACCTGTGAGGTGGGATGGATTATCTTAACAAAGCAAAAGTGCTCAACATCACACATTTCGGCAGATTTGTGAACAGTGTTTGAGAGAAATGGTAATATTGCATATCTGGAATGAATTTTAGGTCTTTAAGTCCATTCCCTGAAAAATGGGAGCAAAAACAAAAGTGTTAAGTTTATATTTTTGTTGAGTATATATCAGCAGAATGTTGTGAGATTGTAATTTGTTTTAGAATGTTTGACACACGTTTATTTTGGTATTTTGATGCTAACATAGGGTTGCCACATGTGTCTGACAAAAATCCTGGACATTTTGACCATCCAATCGGCGGCCGATTATCGGCCTTTTGGTCGGAAGCAACGCACCTCTTTAAACATCTAACCCAGAAATATATCACACTTTTACACTGAAATGTTACTGCTCTCATTATTTTATTACTCTTCTACATATCAGATTAATAATTAGGCTACTTAACCATTAATTTTCAACTCTTTCTGGAGCAGTCCAGTTTTCATTTTTCTCATCTCAGTTATCTTTAGATAGACAGATTTAGATTCAGGAGTTTTCCACTCATTTTGGCGGTAGGGGGGTCTGGAAAAGAGGTAAATATAGCGACAAATGTGCCAAGTTGGCAACACTGGTACGTACAGGCACACTACAATTTAATAGGACTATCATACTGATCTGAGACTGTGAGTGACGCAAGTCAGGTTAGTTGCGGTCTCTAGTCTCTAGAAAAAAATCCGAAAAAAATAGTCTCTGTATAAAAATCCGGGACATTCAAGTGTCCAGGATTTATTTTATTTTTTTCCTGGACAGACCATGAAAATCCGGGACAATTAGGAAAATCCGGGACCTGTGGCAACACTACGCAAACATAACATTTTGGATGGATAATTGTCACACGTCCTTTGAATCTCTGACATTAATTAAACATATTAATAGTAATACAAATTGTAAAACGTATTCAAAATACGTTGTATCTCCTCTCACCTGCCAGTCGTCTCTTCAGATGGTCATTCTCCAGGCTCAGGTTGTGGTCAGTAAGTGGCAGGCATGTAGTTGAATTATCTGTAAACATACAGTACATAGCACTATAGTTGTGAAAAAAAGTACATACTCATATCTTTACAGTATTCTCTCCAGGAGAGGTGAAATAATTTGCAAGCCCTTAGTAAATTAGTCTCGAACAAAATGGTTTCGGTGTCTCTCATGCATGTACTCACAGTCCAGGGCAAAGTGTACGGTTCTGGCTGTCATCAGGAGGAACAGGATGGTCAGACAGGCTGCACACGCTCTGACGATGGCTCTCTGGATCACTGGAGAATGTTTAATATAGTTTAATATTAGAGTCATTCCACGGAAACGGTACCATTTGGCCTTTTTTTTTTCTGAAATTTTGACTGAAAGGTTTCACTTTTCTGAATAGCCCACACTATTAAGGACATCTTCAGCTGTAAGAAAAACATAATTTCCCATCTCAGGCATTCAATTTATTTTTTTATGCATCTTTTAACATGGTAATTGATAACGGAGTAGAGCCAATTAAGTTAATAACGGAGTTGTGATTTTTGTACTAATGATAGCCACAACTCCAACTGAGTTGAGTGAGAGGAGAAGACTTTGCATGCCTGAGGTTACGGAATCAGATATATTGTTGGAATAACAAACAGAATCTTTATAACTAATTGTTTTATATCATTATTTCATGTAACGGAGATGAGCTGTTATGATTTACGACCACATGTGAGAGTACAAAATGCCTCTAAAACGGTGTAAAATGAGGTTTTAAATTGACACTTTCTGTAGCATGTTGAGAGAGAGTTGTAGAATACTACTTCCTATTGTTGATGTCACTAAAGGGCCAGTTAATTGTTGTTATAGAGGGAAGAATGACTTGTGTAATGGAGTTGAGTGCAACTGAGGGACACAGCTATATAATGCCATTTAAATGATTAATCATCTATTTATTCAAAAACTAAACATGTCCAGCAATAAAGTAAAGATAGATAGATATGCTCATGTCATAATTTTTGGATTTTTGTTGATGTTTAATAGTCATATGTCAAGTCCACTTTCATCGATGGCCACTGGGGACATGGAAAAATGGACAAAATAGGGGGTGTCTACTGAAAGAAAGCAAGATAATTTCTGATATGAAGATAAAATCCATGTAATGTTTACACAATATTAAAGGGAACATTTCAATTGATTAAAAAATCTTTTAAAAATATTTTTCAGTGACTCCATCAATAAAATACAGCTAAAACGGTCAGAGGGACTGCAAAAGGTACCGTTTCCGTGGAATGACCCATTAACACAATACTTTAACATGATCAGCTTCAATATGTTCTGACGATGGTTCTCTGGATCACTGGAGAATGTTTAATATAGTTTAATATTAACACAATACTTTACATACCGTACTGTACCTGTAGGTGTATTTAATGTGTAATCAGTATTTTACTGTACCTGTAGTTGTATTTAATGTAATCAGTATTTTACTGTACCTGTAGTTGTATTTAATGTAATCAGTATTTTACTGTAGCTGTAGTTGTATTTAATGTGTAATCAGTATTTTACTGTAGCTGTAGTTGTATTTAATGTGTAATCAGTATTTTACTGTACCTGTAGTTGTATTTAATGTGTAATCAGTATTTTACTGTAGCTGTAGTTGTATTTAATGTGTAATCAGTATTTTACTGTAGCTGTAGTTGTATTTAATGTGTAATCAGTATTTTACTGTACCTAGTTCTCTTGTAGTCTCCTGGGATCCTGGGGATCGTCTGCGACGGACGGATGCTGGTCTGGCATTAACGTAGTCGGGACTCGAATCCTCGGACCCGTTCTCCTCACTGACCCGTTCATCCTCCCTCACTCGCTTCTTTCTGAGCGGCAGGACAGAAATATCTGATGACATCCTATAAGACACACACACACACACACACACACACACACACACACACACACACACACACACACACACACACACACACACACACACACACGCGCAAAAGTAACTCAATTCAATCAGTCAGTGCAGCAGTGGAAAGTAACAAAGTACATTTATTCAAATACTGTATTTTTTACATATCATAATAATAATAAGGGTAATAATAATAATATATACAAATGAGCGTTCACAGTGCATTGTGAGCTTGTAGATCTGCTATTTATGAGACATGAGACATTCAGCACAATGAATACTTTCTATTTTGGTTCATGACATTCTATCAATCCTGCACTAGAGGGCAGCATTGATACATGATAAAACAATACCATCACCAAGTGTTGATTTAAATGGTGACAGAGTACAAATGGACCCTCAAAGATCCATTCTGTGGTCATTGCGAATTTGCGAGTGTTAATTAACATCCTACACCCACACATGGACAATTCTCTCTAAGGAAGAGTTTAACTCCCTCTCTCTCTCTCTCTCTCTCTCTCTCTCTCTCTCTCTCTCTCTCTCTCTCTCTCTCTCTCTCTCTCTCTCTCTCTCTCTCTCTCTCTCTCTCTGTCTCTCTCTCTCTCTGTCTCTCTCTCTCTGTCTCTCTCTCTCTGTCTCTCTCTCTCTGTGTCTCTCTGTCTCTCTCTCTCTCTCTCTGTCATGGGAGAGAGACGTGCAGTGAAGTCACTCATGAACAGAACTCGAATACACTGACAGGCTCTGCAGAGGCTGGTGGTATATGTGTCATGCATGTGCCTGGACCGCTAGGCCCACAGCCACCCCCACTAATCAGATATAATATGCACACAGATACAAATATATTTTTATAATAATCAATACAAATAAAACCTTATTAATCCAAGCTTTTAGTGGGCCCCCCTGGCTTCGGGCCCCCCTACAACTGTCCCCCTGTGTCTACGACTCTACGCCCGTGCCCTTATCCATATCACTACATTGTTGTATCAGCATGTATCTGCCCGAACCCGACCAGGCCCGACCCGACCCGACATTGTAGGGTCGGGCTCGGGCCTAAAATATATGCAGATCAGTAGGGCCGGGTCGGGCCTAGGGCTCCATGAAAAAAGCAATACATATTGAATTATTTTATTATGATAAAAATAACAATTCTGTTCTGTCTGTCTGTCTGTCTGTCTGTCTGTCTGTCTGTCTGTCTGTCTGTCTGTCTGTGTATTTACCTCTTAAGAAGATGGTACTGATTGTTATTTTCACTTTTACTCTGTGTAGAGTGCTCAAATTCTACCCAAACCCGACTAGGCCCGACCCAAGATTGTAGGGCCGGTTCGGGCCTAAAAACTATGTCTATTGGTCAGGCCGGGCCGGGCTTTGGGCCTGGTCAGTTAGGGCCCACTTAGGGCCGGGCCTCAATTTTCAGGCCCGTTGAGAACTCTAATACTGTATATACGTATGTATATGTATATGTATTTTTAGATGTTACACACATTTGATGATTATTAAATTGAAATAAGACGTTCTGCACAATGAATACTTTTGATTTTTGGCACTTTAAATACTTGAATTAGACTTTATTAAAGTCCAGAATGCAAGCATTTAAAATACCAAAAATATAAAATATTCATTGTGCAGAATGTATCTCTATACCCTGCAGAATTGATAGATAAAAAACTCACGTGTGTTGGATGTCTGAGAAGTCTTACATCAGTGTGACTGATCAGGTCCTGAGCTGCTGTCTGTTCTAGTCTGAATATAGTTCTGACACATTTATATATGTCTCTCTATGCATGCATATTCATCATGCATTACAAGTGATGTAAATATCGACATCAGTACATAGATGACTCACGTGACAAGACAGGTACGTGCAACTAAGGCTGCACTCAAATTCCCCCCCAGGTTAACCCTTTGAATGACATTTAATCTTCGGTACGTCTTGTCTGGTATTAATCCACAATGTGCGTCATATTCTACGAACAGCATCTGCTGATGGTTTCTAAGTAATTATTTTAGTTAAGGCCAGTTTCCAGGCTTAATTCCAGGCTTAATTCATTAATGTGCATTGTTGCAAACTAACAATTCTTAAAGCAGGACGCTGCATAGGCTAGGAAACACTAACCACACTATCTTCGGTACGTGACTCCTAGAACGCGACATAAGGAGACGAGAGGCCCCATGTCGCAATCAGCTTCCTGTCCACCTGTTTCAATTTCATTTATTTTCCCTTATTTGACAACTCTCAGAATTCGCCACGTGACTTCGTGACCACAAGAATGGTTCTGGGCTCTGTAATGTAGGCATTTATATACTACTCCAAAACTTTAGAAGAGATTGTGAACTCAACAAGACTCTTGTCGGTTCATGAGCTGTTCTCAGTGTCGACACTTCTATCTCTGTACTCAGTTTCCTTTACGGGTAACTTCTTACTTACACACACTCTTAAGGGGTACCTGACCATACTAGACGACAGCAGGCGACTCTAATAATCTCATCTCTTAACCACAGAATGTACGCTAACATTGAGGAAGTTCTCAGGACGTTCCCACGCAAGCCACGACCTCAGCTGACCTTGTGCAGTGTGCACACAGTATGTATCTCCACACAGACCAGTGGTTTTCAACCGGTGGTCCGGGGACCACACCAGTGGTCCTTGGGAGGGTTCCAGGTGGTCCCCAGGCTAAGTGATGTGACGACCTTTGCTGCATGTCTCTCTCTCTCTCTCTCTCTCTCTCTCTCTCTCTCTCTCTCTCTCTCTCTCTGTCTCTCTCTCTGTCTGTCTCTCTCTCTGTGTGTGTGTCTCTCTCTCTCTTTCTCTTTCTTTCTCTCTCTTTCTCTCTCTCTCTCCTCTCTCTCTCTCTCTCTCTCTCTCTCTCTCTCTGTGTCTCTCTCTGTCTCTCTCTGTCTCTCTCTCTGTCTCTCTCTCTCTGTCTCTCTCTCTGTCTCTCTCTCTCTCTCTCTCTCTCTCTCTCTCTCTCTCTCTCTCTCTCTCTCTCTCTGTGTGTGTGTCTCTCTCTCTCTTCCTCTTTCTTTCTTTCTCTCTCTTTCTCTCTCTCTCTCTCTCTCTCTCTCTCTCTCTCTCTCTCTCTCTCTCTCTCTCCATGTCCACACAATATCTCTTAGGCCTATTAATGACATAGTAAAATGTTGAAAATAAATTTAACATTAGAGCAGCCCGCCGGTATAGAGCTGCGCAGTGACGTCACCGCCCCTGTTCCGGAAGTCTTTTCCCCATTCATTTTTCTCATAGACTTTTCGAAAATAATTTATATCAAGACGATTACGCCGCGGCCAAAGCCAACTCAGGTCGTGACAAATCATGACAACAAACACAATATCGTCATATAATATATAATTGGGAAGAAGTAGAAAACGGCATGATACAAGACTTTTTGTTTCGTTTTTCATCTTAGAAATTATTTTATTGTCCCAAAAGTTTGTGTGTGTCATCATGATTCGTCACGACTCGAGTTGGCTTTGTCCGCGGCGTAACCGTCTTGATATAAATTATTTTCGAAAAGTCTATGAGAAAAATGAATTGGGAAAAGACTTCCGGAACAGGGGCGGTGACGTCACTGCGCAGCTCTATTATATACTGTAGCTGGGGCACCGCTGCATTGCATTCACCGCTAATACTACAAATCCCATAATGCTCTTCTGTTTTGTTTTGTTTTTTACCTCAGAATTATACAATGAAATAACAACAAAGACATTTTTTGGCTGTAACTGAGCCAAAATCAACAGATATTATGAGTCAATTCTAAAATGTCTGTCAATGATTCCAAACCATTAGGCCTACAGTAAACCTTGACTATGCTACCAAGATGGCGGCGCGTAAAGACGCAGCGGCCCCCAGCTCCTCAGTGCAAAGATGTTTTTTGTTTTGTTTACTATGTTTGTCTGAACGTTCCGCGTGTTCTTGTACAACAAGATACACATACAGCCGAGAGCAACTTTTACAGCTCGCCAACACGGGATTTATGGAGTTAACTTCCACTACAGCAGAGGAATTACGCACCATGGGAATATACGAGCAGCAGCAGCAGAGCGCAGCGCCGTGCCGCGCCGTGCCACTGCCGACTCTAACTACAGCTTCATGCCCGCCTCGGAGGCGCCGAAGGCGGTGTGAGAGAAGACAGAAGCGCGGCAAGCGTGCCGGCGTTCGTGCGAGGCTGGCGGCTCGTCCCAACAAGCCAGCCATTCCCTCGATCCTACTCGCGAACGTACGTTCTCTGGACAATAAACTGGACGACATACGACTCATGAGAACGTCCCTGCAGCCCGTGAGAGACTCCTGTGTCTTTGTTTTCACGGAATCATGGCTTAGCGTCGGCGTCCCGGACTCCGCCATACAGTTGGAGGGACTTACATGCTACCGAGCGGACAGGATTATAACAGCCGGTGGGAAAACACGTGGCGGAGGACTGGTTGTTTATATCAAAGACGCCTGGTGCCGTGACACTGTCGTGGTTCAGAAACACTGCACAGCCCTCGTGGAGTTCATGTTTTTAAAGTGCCGTCCTTTTTTTCTTCCGAGGGAGTTCACAGCCATTTTGCTCGCGGCTGTGTATATTCCCCCCTCCTCCAGCCTGAAGGACAGGGAGGACGCACTTCTAGAACTGAACAATGCCATCAATGAACAACAGATGGCACACCCAGACGCTTTCCTCGCAGTGGCTGGGGACTTTAATCACGCAAACCTGAAGTCCGTATGCCCATTACTCCACCAACATGTTGATTTCAAGACCAGAGGAAAAAACATTTTGGACCTCGTCTACACTAACAATAGGGGAGCTTACAGAGCCTTCCCCCTCCCCCACCTTGGCGCCTCCGATCACTGCTCTGTTATGCTAATACCAGCCTACAGGCCCAGGTGCAAAGCCACCAAACCGGTTCGAAAACAGGTTCAAGTGTGGCCAGATGGAGCAACGGCTGCTTTACAGGACTGCTTTGACTGGGACATGTTCAAGCAAGCGGCCACCTACTCTGGTCACACAGACCTCAACGAATTCACTGAGACTGTCACTGCTTACATCAGCAAATGCATCAATGATGTCACAGAGACCAAGACCATCACAGTACGGGCCAATCAGAAGCCATGGCTGACAACGGAAGTCCATAGGCTACTGAGGGTCCGGAACGCCGCCTTCAAAGCAGGCGACGACGAGGGCCTGAGAACAGCAAGGGCCAACCTGGACCGTGGCATCAAAGAGGCAAAGAGACAGTACAGCAAGAAAATAGCTGACCGTTTCAGCGACAGCAGAGACACCAGGAGCCTGTGGCAGGGGATCCAGACCGTCACGGATTACAAACCCCGGCCACGGACCTGCGACAACGACATCACCCTGCTGAACAACCTCAACAACTTCTTCGGGCGCTTTGAAGCCCAGAACAGCACCCCTGCACGAAAGTCACCCCCTCCCCCGGACGACCAGGCGCTGCTACTGTCTCAACATAGTGTGCGGCGCTCCCTCTCCAGGATCAACGCCCGCAAAGCACCGGGCCCTGACAACATTCCCGGTCGGGTGTGGAAAGACTGTGCAGGAGAACTGGCTCATGTCATCACAGACATCTTTAACATCTCCTTGAGCCAGGCTGCTGTCCCTACATGCTTCAAGGAGACCACCATCATCCCCATCCCGAAGAAACCTTCTCCAACCTGCTACAATGACTACCGCCCTGTTGCACTGACTCCGATCATCATGAAGTGCTTCGAGCGTTTAGTCATGCACCACATCAAAGGCATCCTCCCTCCCAACCTGGATCCCTACCAGTTTGCATATCGGGCCAACAGATCAACCGACGATGCAATCTCCACCGCACTTCACTCTGCCCTCACCCACCTGGACACCAAGGACGCACACGTACGAATGCTGTTCATCGACTTCAGCTCAGCATTCAACACCATCATCCCCCAGCAGCTCATACACAAGCTGGACCAGCTGGGAGTGAACACCTCCATGTGCAACTGGCTGCTGGACTTCCTGACTGGGAGACCGCAGGCAGTCCGAGTCAGCGGGAACACATCCAGCACCATCACCCTGAACACGGGGGCCCCCCAGGGATGTGTGCTCAGCCCCCTCCTCTTCACCCTGCTGACCCACGACTGCACTCCAACGCACAGCAACAACATCTTCGTCAAGTTTGCGGACGACACAACTGTGATCGGCCTCATCCACAACAACGATGAGTCCAACTACAGAGATGAGGTGAGCCGGCTGACCACGTGGTGTGCAAACAACAACCTCCTTCTCAACGTGGAGAAGACGAAGGAGATCATTGTTGACTTTCGGAGAGCGCACACCCAGCACTCCCCACTGAGCATCAACGGAGCTGCAGTGGAGAGAGTGAAGAGCACCAAATTCCTTGGTGTACACATCACAGAGGACCTCTCCTGGAACACTAACACCACAGCACTGGTCAAGAAGGCTCAGCAGCGCCTCTACTTCCTCCGTAGACTGAGAAGAGCCAGAGCCCCAGCCCCCATCATGTGCTCCTTCTACCGCGGCACGATCGAGAGCATCCTGACCAGCTGCATAACTGTGTGGTATGGTGGGTGCTCAGCTTCCTGCAGAAAGTCCTTGCAGCGCACAGTGAGAGCAGCCGAGAAGATCGTGGGTGTCCCCCTTCTGTCCCTGCAAGACATCTACAACACACGGGTGACCCGCAGGGCGCTACAGATCGCAGGCGACACCACCCACCCTACGCACGGCTTCTTCAACCTCCTCCCATCGGGGAAGAGATTGAGGAGCCTCCGGGCAAGGACCAGCAGGTTGAATGATAGCTTCGTTCACCAAGCCGTCAGGTTGCTGAACTCCCTCCCACTCCCTCGCACGCCACTGAACACCCTCCCACTCGGTACCCCCCCCATGCTGCCACTCCTCCCCCCTCCCACGGTGGGGGTGCACGCGCACACACGCACACGCTGAATCTCCCTACACACACATGCACACGGACGCTGGACTTCAACTACCCACCACCCCTTACACAGGCACACACACCCACGCACATGCACGCACTCACACATGGTCACTCACACATGGTCAACTCACACATACATACGCTGGACTTTCAACTACCCACCACCCCTTACACAGGCACACACACCCACGCACATGCACGCACTCACACATGGTCACTCACTCATGGTCAACTCACACATACAACCGAAGGACTGGATCGAACTGCTGCTATCCTATCCTATCCTATCTTGCACATGTATACCTCACCTCATAGTAAGCTATGTGTTGTTTGTTTAGTTGTTCTAGTTGTAGCTATGTAACCTCGTATATAGCCTTTGATTTTTCTAGTTGTAGTTTTCTAGCTGTAGTATACTGTAGTCTAGTAGTAGTTTCTAGTAGTTGTATATACGTCCTGTCTGTTTTAGCTTCACACTACCGCCACTTTATCACCTGGTGAGCTAAGCACCTTCACCCCAAGTTAGGTGTACAGTTTGCACTTTACTGGTCTGCTGCACTACTGTTGTCTCGTCCATATATTGTCTCGACCTTGTCTTATTGCACTATTTGTCTCAACTTTGTCTTATTGCACTGTCTATTGTCTTGACTTTTGTCTTACTACACTGTCTTGTCTATTGCACTGTGGAAAATGGAAACGCTATTTCACCCCTGTATATGTCCTGACATACACTGGAGCGACAAATAAAAACCTTGAACCTTGAACCTTGACTCTGGCGCCGCCCTCAGGCCTTCAAGTGTCATCTTTCCACACAAGCTGATGCAAATACTATAGCTCAGAGTTTATTTATGCACTAATGCACCAGTGGTCCTTGAGAGGGTTCCAGGTGGTCCCCAGACTAAATGATGGAAAGTTGGTTAACCAAATGTAACTCTTTGAGAGTGTAAAAATAAACCAAATAGACCCTCAAATATTCATCATGTGAATTAGCCCACGTCTATCACAACTGTGTGCTGCGCGCGCGCGCGCGACCGGCGCATGAGGATGACGCTAGCTGCGCTGCTCTGATTGGTTCTCGTGTCGCCAGAGTGCAAAGTCCGTTCACTTCATGGGGCCAGTCCAATGGAGGCTCTCCTACATGGACTTCTATTGAGAATGGGGACAACAAATGGTGACAAGTCGAGATGAGAATTTAGATCTGCAGATTGGATTCAGGCATCAGCCCAGCTTAACAGCTTTAATGATTGAAGAGACATTTTTGTTGTAGTATAAGCCTAGTTGTATTGAACAATACTTTAAAACAGTTGACATCATGCACACATGCTCTAACATTGCTCTTATTTGCGCCGCCCTCGTTTAAACAATGTACTGTATTTTCAAGTCCAGTTTGTCCCTATTCAGGCTGCATGAACAGCAGCTCTAGCGCTCAGTTTCTGACCCCTCAATGTCTGAACTCTTCTGGCTTGAACCACGTTGTTGTTGTTGCGCATGCGTTTTGTTTTTTGTTTTTCAGCCCATGGCGGCGGTGAACAAACAGATCAGTGCGGTGTCGAAGAATGTCTCCAAAACTCAGTAAAATGCGTCAAACGGAGTCTCTAAAGCTGAGGCTGTCCGTTAGTGAACACCTGACGTCGGTGGGAGAGGAGATATTGTGCGTTTTGGAACAACAGCTTAACGGTGATGTTGGTGAAGTTGTCAGAGTGTTTGTGTTGGAGCGCCTCAGCACCGCGGCAGGATTCGTGTGCACTCTGTTCCACAGGGAGACCAAGACACTAGAAACTCTGCTGGAGAGACAAGACAAACTACTGGACGTCCTTTTACAGCCTAGAGTCATATTGGACAGGACAGGTATGGTAAAGGACCACTTCAACACTTTTCAGCCTTTCTTCAGATAAGTGTCCCGCCAAGGTGCCAGCCAGGGGCGTTTTTGCCATTAGGCAGACTAGGCAGTTGCCTAGGGCACCATGAGGAGAGGGGGGGGGGCGACCATGAGGGGAGAGGGGTGAGGGGAGGGGGCAACCACCAGACATGCTTTAAAAGGATACCAGGCTAATAAGACTAATATGGATAAATACATTATACTTGTCCCCTAGCCCCTATCACAGACCACTGTTTTTCCAACTGGAAGGGGCCGTTGAAACGACCCAAAGTCTTCTGTCTTATGTGGTCCCTCGCCATCTCTGTAGCATGCAATACTGATGACAAACAAACTACCACTTTGATCGAAACCCGCGCGTCCCCCTTACATCCGCGATCCAAAGTAATCCTCCCCACAAGATATTGAGATGTCCACGTAACTGTACAAAATCTGTGATGCCGCCAAGTATTTTTAATCATTTTCCCAGATTTTCTTTTTCTAGATTCTCTACTGTCTACTGTAGATTTATAGCCTAGGTATTATTTTGGCATATCGCCACAACATGTTGTGCTGCAGCCAGGCAGCCACTAGGGGTGTGTTGTGTTGTAGAGCCGCATAGATCTCCAGAGCCACGGGTTGCCGACCTCGTCCTAGCAAGTTATTTTACTTGAGTCTCTACACAACGGATTATGTTCACTTCACTCACTTCGGTGTTTTTGGTACGTGGCTGAAGCCACGTAGCAGTGCATTGTGAGCTTGTAGATCTACTTCATTCTGTCTGTGCCCGCTGTGCATGGCTGTACGCGCCTTTTTAAAGATTGTGTTCAGTTGCGCTTATTACACCGGCCACATGTCCAGCCAAGTGTTGAAAAGTGTTGAAGTGATCCTTTAAGCCGACAAACCAACACATGGCTAGGAGAATGCATGTCATACATTTAGAAAAGTACTTTGAGAGGTTAGTTTCTGATGTTGTCTCTTCTCTCCTCCTTGTGTCTGTCAGTGTGTAAAGAGGTTTCTCCTGAACATGAGGAGAGGAGCCCCAGTCTGGTCCAGGAGGAACCACAACCTCCACACATTAAAGAGGAAGACATGGAAGAGGAGGCTGAAGTGTCAACATTGACAATGAGCCACACTCTCTCAGGTAAAAAAAAAAAAAAATCACTATAATTTGAGACTAATGCCTATATTTTTGTCACCTGTAAACCATGTATGCCCTCGCTTCTTTGCCTTTTTAAACTATTTTAAATAACTTTTTTCATTAGCTAAATGGCCAGTCTACATGCTCACAACATGCCAATAGATTGCCATGTTGCACTATTCCAAAACGTTTTTCAAAATAGTAAAGAAAAGGCTAAGAAGTTAAGAATAAGGGGTTTATCATGTGACGAAAATGGAGCCCTAAAGGTCATACTATAGCAGGCCATACATTCTTCTAGTTAAGGGTTCGGCAAACAGACCCAAAACATGAATAGAAAATCTGTCTTGAGCCAGAAATAGTCAACACTTCAGTGTTGAATTCAACACTGGTTGTATTAGCCCATCTAAATACGTGTTATTGAGCCTTCATTAAATAGGATGCTTCATGTTTATTGTCGCAGGCTATACTAATTATGGTCATTTTAGTCTAATTTTAGAAATGTAGAAACTTTCTATTCCAAAGTACACTTTTTTAAAATATTGAAAAAACATCATGAACCGACTACGGAAACAACTACTTGTGGCAATGTGAGTTTAATGTGTTCAGTTAAAGACATTTATCCGATCTCACATGTGTTTGTTCTTTTATTTTTCCTTCCACAATTGTCCGATACTGATATTGAGCATGAGGGGGGAATTTGAATATTTGCAAAATTATTATGATTCAAAACCCTATTATGATTCAAAATGGGCCACCCTCATTGAAAATTATGAATTTCCAACTCCAGTTTGTCCCTATTGGGGCTGCATTGTATAGCACTTTGTTTCTGACCCCTCACTAGCCAGAATTCCATAAAACCTTTGCGAAAATAGGAAGAGAATGTTAAGTAAAAAAAAAAAAAAAAAAAAAAAAGGTCATTTGGGTTGAATTCGAGAGTGGAGGCCATAAAATCAGTAGAAGAGTATACTAGTCAGTTCATAAAACCGGTTGCCATATGACATGGGATTTGTTTGAATTGTCCATAATATCATAATCATTATCTTTTTTTATTCAGGTTATAATGCCTACTTCATGGAAACATTCTTACTCCCACACCACGTGGATAAAATGCACGTTTTGGCCAGAACGCAATGGTTTATTCTCTCCTCCTTGTGCCAGTCAGTGTGTCATACATTTAGAAAAGCACTTTGAGAGGTTAGTTGCTGATGCTGTCTCTTCTCTCCTCCTTGTGTCTGTCAGTGTGTAAAGAGGTTTCTCCTGAACATGAGGAGAGGAGCCCCAGTCTGGTCCAGGAGGAACCACAACCTCCACACAATAAAGAGGAAGACATGGAAGAGGATGAGAAGACAATGTGCTACACTCTCTCAGGTAAAAAACAAAAACAAAACATCACTATAATTTTCACAACTCATAAACCTCATTGGGCCAGTCCAATTGCGAGACTTTTCCATAGACTTCTATTGAATTGGGACAACCTAAGTTACAGAATGTACTGTATCTATAGCCTGATTATCACACTCTGAGCCAACGGGTTCTGTGGGCTGAACCAGGCTACTGTATCTATGGGTATCTATGTATCTATGTCTTCTACTAGATGGCTCTGCTAGACACCGCATAAGAATAAGATCTGCCCTAGTCTTGTGGCTGTTGAAGTTCTAGAGCAGGGGTGTCAAACTCAGATACAGAGTGGCCACAATTTAAAACTGAACAAAGCCGCGGGCCAAGTTTGAATGAACTAACCTTTTAAAGCGGAATTCCACCCATTTTAATAATTTTCCTGAGAGGGTACAAATGTGAACCAAATGGACCGGCGGGTCCATTTGGTTCACATTTGTACCCTCTCAGGAAAAATGGGTCTGACAAGAAAAATCGTTAACATGGTGAAATACATCTTGGTGATGTCATCAGATGTACCGGTATTTCACCATGTTAATGATTTTTTCAGACCTCCATTTTTAGGAAATACAGAATTGTATCCACACAACATCTCTAATGTATATTAATGACATTAAAATGTTGAAAATGGGTGGTCTTCCCCTTTAATTTGATAATGTCTCAAGGGCCAAATGAAATTACACGGCCGGCCAAATTTGGCCCGCGGGCCAGAGTTTGACACCCATGCTCTAGAGAACACAGACTGTCAACCATATTATACCTCTATGCTGTCAATACACAGCGAACAGAGCAGACGCCAGTGTTGCCACCTGCCAAGATCCAAAATGCATCACTAGAATTTCCAAAATGCACTAGAATGTGCTAGAGCAGGGGTGTCAAACCCAAATACAGAGTGGGCCAAAATAGAAAAATTGGTACAAGTCGAGGGCCGGAGATACCGGTCTGTGTTTCAACACCGGTTTACGATGACGTCCCTGTCAAACAGCAAAAAAGTAATTTTCCATCAAAAATCAATGTCTCTTAATGGCAAGATAATTGTAAAGATGAAACTGCCTGCATTAAAAAAACTGTTTTAAGTTTTAATGAAAAATAGCAGGTGTTCACGTCTCATAGCGCGCCACAGAGTGGCGCGCTATGAGACGTGAACACCTGCTATTTTTCGAGGAAAATCTTTTTCTTCTATGATCCTCACCAAGTGCTGAGTTAATTGAGAAAGTAAATGAGACTGAGTTGAGGAAGTAAAACAATTAGTTGCATTCATTTCTTATCATGATGTGTGTAATATACCAGAGGGCCAGTTCTAATACTAATTCAATATCATCCCGCGGGCCAAAGATAATCCATTCATGGGCCTGATTTGGCCCCCGGGCCTTGAGTTTGACATATGTGAGCTAGAGCATTGGTTTTCAACTATTTTCATACCAAGGCCCACTATTTATTCTGCATTTTAGCCACAAACCACCATTTGATGTTGAGTTTAGTCTCTGACTAATTTAAGAGAAAGAACTGGCAAAGCGTCACTGGCAAAGCGTTAACTCTTGAGTGTGAAATGAAACCAAATTTGGTTTCATTTCACGCTCTCAACACACAGAGCGGGGACTTGGGGGACAAGTGTGGACCTTTTATCTTTTTTTTAAAGGTACAAAGTCTTTAATTGCCACTTAGCGTACATAATTGTACTTTTGTGACCAGGGGGAGGAGCTACAGGGGTACTGAAATGACCCCATTGGGGGACAATTGTGGACCTTAAAGGTACAAAATAATCTCAGACCCTGGCCACCTGCCATGCCTTCAAAGTTAAACTCTCCTTGCAGGATACTCCTTTTCTGGCCCCTTCTCTTTTTTCCCTCCTTTTCCAGCTTTCTCCTTTATTCCTTCCTTTTTGAGGGTGCATTTCCCCTTTTTGCATGGCAAATGCCTTACCCATCTGTCAAACTCCCAAAATCCACCAGAATACTGGGAATTACATCTGATCTAATGGATTGCATTTTTATAGCGCTTTTCCAAGTGCTCAAAGCGCTTTACAATGGTCCATTCATTCATACATTGGGAAGTAGAGCGGCGAACAGTCGACGCCAGCGTCCTAAACTTCCCACATTCACACACCAATGGTGGCCAGCTCACACTGACCAACTCATTGGAGGCAATTTGGGGTTCAGTGTCTTGCCCAAGGACACTTCGGCACATAGACAGGAGGAGCCGGGATTCGAACCGCCGACCCATGGGTCATTGGACGACCTGCTCTACCTCCTGAGCCACAGCCCGCCCCACAAATCTGATTTAAAATTCTTTAGCAATTGCAAAACACTACACCTACATGAATTAAAAAAGAAAAATACCTATATCTATATATCTACACTGTGTGTGTGTGTGTGTGTGTGTGTGTGTGTGTGTGTGTGTGTGTGTGTGTTCTCACACACACTCTGTGTGCGCGTGCGTTCTCTCCTGATTCTACAAAATGCTGAAAGGGAGAATGACGTGATAAAGGGAGCTATACGGCTATCAATCACACTGGTGATGTCATGCTCACAACAATGCTGTTCACCTGCATGCTACGTCGGCACGATTGTTTAATTCCATATTTTGCAATAATTCAGATGAACTTGTTATTGAAGAGAACTTCCTCTTGGCTCCCATAGCCTGGGGGAACCCATAGAGTTATAAAGGGAAAGGCGCGATAATCGCCAGCTATGGGATAATCCCCGGCAGTGACGCGCCGAAAAATAGCAAAGCTACAAGTTCACAATGTGTCGCCTTCGGAAAGCGCTGTGAGCTTGCAGATCTGCTATGAATTTGGCTGTCAAGGAAATTCACGCCTCTGATGGGTAGGAGCGAGAATCTGGCCAGTGATTGGCTGAATGTGACTAGGAGAGGGAAACTGATAGACCTAGTGGCCAATCACTGCACATCTACACCGTTTTTGGAGAATTCTTTCTCCAGTGTAAGTAGTTGGTGAAGGAACGCGGAAGACATTTCACCCTGCTACCATAGACTGTAAACTGTTTGACCGGTTTGATTGTTACACGACTCTTCTCATGTGAGAAACATGGCTTTTTCGTCCACGGCCCCTGTTCTAGTGTCCAGTTTACTGGTCCCTCCATTGCTCCGTACTTTGTCGACCGCCGAACTCATCGGGAAACTCAAAGAAGCTGGTATAGAAGTGTCGGCAGCGGAAGAGACACGGTTTTACGGTATGTAGTTACTTTATTTCATTTTTTAAAAGACTGGTATGTTTCATAGGGTTGTATTGTCTGGATAAAACTCTAGCTGCCAGAAAACACCCATAGTTAGCCTTTTACAACGATGTTCACGGGCGTCATCGCCATTCATTATGCGGGTGCCTCAGCACCCGCAATTTTTCATGTTGGAAAAAAATCATTTGAAATGGTTTGACACAAAGTGGAAAAGTGTGCTGTGGTCTGATGAGTCCACATTTCTAATGATAGTGGACCCAGAGAAGGCATTCTGGTTGTTTTTCTGGTTGTTTTTCAAACCAACCTTTTTGATGTAAGGCTTTGCTTTGCATGGTAGAGTTTTAACTTGCAATCGCAGGTGTAGCGACAAATTATGTAAACTGACAATGGTTTTCTGAGTGTTCCTGAGTCCACACAGTAATATCTCTTGCACAATGATTTTAGTTCAGTTTCAGTTTTCAGTTTTTAATGCAGAGCAACCAGAGGGATCAAAGGTCACAAGTGTTCGGTATTGGTTTTCGGCCTTGTCGCTTTAGATTACAATTACAAATTTCATATTGCTTTAAGTTGCATGCATGGGGTCAAAGTAGGGTTTTTTCATGATTCTGAATCCATTGCTAGCATTTGTTTTGAATGTAAAACACTCCTTGGGTTAGAAACAGCAATTTGGGATGAGGGGTGGGATAAGCTATGGCCGTTTTTGCCCAGGGATGTTTTTCATGCAAAACAATGCTTGCAATGGATTCAGAATCATGGAAAACCCCTAGTTTGACCCCTCACATGCTATTTAAAGCAATATGGAATTTGTTCATTTTTTTCTGCCAATAGGTTGTTAATGGATAGGTGTTAGAAAAGGTTAAAAATGAACACCTTGGGACATTATTTAATCTTGGCACCTGGCAGAATCTTAAAATATACCCTTCAAGGATTAAGAAAAAGTTGGTAGGCGAAAAAAAAATCCACCCTATGCGCATGGTCCCCCCCATTTCCATCTAGACTATAGTGATGGAGTGAAATTACATTTTGTGTGTGTGTGTGCGTGTGCGTGTGCGTGTGTGTGTGCGCGCGCTTGTCAGAGAAAGACGTTGATGGAGAAACTGTGGATATTGGGATGAGCGAAATGCAGGTTGGAGAGTTGTTCTCTTCTTTCACAAAACAACTGAAATTCATCAAGTTTGTGAAGGAGTACAAGGAGGGCGAGACATTTGTCGTGTTGGAACCAGTACCAGTTGCGGAAGCCCACCAAGCTCAGCATTCCACTGTTTCAAGGCAAGTGCATCTCTATAAAAAACACGTATGTGCTGCTTAAAAGCATATAGGCTACCAACATAGATTCACCCTTTGTCATAATTCATTGTCACCTTAACACTTGCAGGTCTGAGAGGTCTACAGGACCAATTTTGAGATTGGAAGTGAAATATCTTTCCGTGTGAATCTTTCCGTGTGAAACTTCTGTGAGTTTCACACAGAAAGATATTTCACTTTAAAATCTCAAAATTGGTCCTATTAAGGGAACAGTTAACCCCCACAATGACCCCCCTATCTTTGACTGTTTTTTGTCACATTCCTAAGCCTACAATTTGATAGTCATATTTGGTTCTCTATGGACACAAAGAGTGTCCTTCGTGTGGAAATATCATGGTCAATTATGTTATAAGTAAATTAAAACAGTGAGCAGGTTTACAAACTTTACATGCAGTCAATATTCCTTTGATAACCGGGTTAATGTCAATATTCTGGTTACTGAAATATTTGGAATATTCCGTTTTCATGCTTGAGTAAACCGTTCACATAGCACTAACCGGGTTAGCAGCATGGCAAAAACCGGAATATGAGCATATTCTGGTTATTCGAGGTGTTTACATGGCCATGGCTTAACCAGGTTATTGCTAATACTCCGAATACGAAAGGAATATTGACTTCATGTACACATGCTTCCCTGATTCTCAACCATTTTAATTTGGCATTGCAGTGGTGATGAACCAGCCCGGGATAGACTACCGCCTGGGACTGCCATCCCAACCTTTCCATATGATGTACAGACAAAACTTGACAGCCGGGATCCATCTGCCAAGGACCCACGGACACGGCGCAAAATTATCACAGTCCTGTATGAAATGATGGCGTCCTACAACCTGTAATTATTAACTCTTATTATAATTATTAGACACTCCAGAAAAACGCAGGCAAAAATCCTTAATTATGCAGGCTAAAATCCTTGATGAAATATGCAGGGTTTTATGGGATTTTATGCGGTGAAATATGCAGTGATATGCGAAAAGTTGCAAAATATGCAGGAACACTTTGACTTGTGCCTTTTCTCTGATTATGCGGGAAAATATACAATCGCATGACTGTGTTTTTCTGGAGGGTCTAAATTATCAGCCACTGCAACTTTAAACTAATTTCCATAGATTCTCTGCTGAACTCGTAAAATCTGAATTTTGTTTTGGGCTAGGTATCCAACAAGTGCAGAGTATACTCAAGTTGCCAAGTCGCTGATTGTGAGATACCCGTTCCTTAAAGATGCAGAAGGGAATGGCTATGTAAGTGTTTTTTTCCCGTCTTTCACCTTTTGGACATGATTATCTGTGTATATATTCCACAGGAATATACTTACTTAATTCAAATGTTACGTTTCATCTTTCATTTCATCTAGAAAACCTGGCACAATTCCCTAAAAAGGAAATTTAAAGCAGAGCGCGTACCACTGGTCAGCGACAGTGAAGTACGGAGGCTGAAAGAGAAGTTTGGACACAAAAAGCAGCGCAGATCCGTCAGCGATCCCTCAGCAGATCCCCCTTCACCTGAAACATTGTCTCGACGGGCAGTTGATCAAACACTTGTAAGTTTTTTTTTGGCCATATGTATTCTCCATCTTTCCAGCACCTCCATGGTGGGGTGGGCAACTTTGATGATGGCAAGGGCCACTATATTTCCACACTCACTTCAGAGGGCCACATTCTGTCACACAAAGAGATTTACAAGTTCAAAACGCCTCGCAATGTGAGGCGTTTTGAGCTTGTAGATCTGCCATTTTTGCTTTTTTTAAACTGGAATCAATCAATCAATCTTTATTTATATAGCACAGTTTAAAACAACCGTAGTTGACCAAAGTGCTTTACAATCACATAGCTCAAAACAAAACAAAGCAAACAACAAAACATCAAGAGCAGCAAACAAAGAGAAGGCAATTTATAAAAGGTAAAAAGCAGGTATATAACGAAGATAAAACAAACATAAGCAGAGTCATAACACGTTGAAGGCAATGGAAAAAAGGTGGGTTTTTAAAAGAGATTTAAAAATGTTGAGGGATTGAGCAGCTCAAATGGGGGGGGGGGGGGGGGGGGGGGGGGTTGTTCCACAGTTTAGGAGCAGCAATAGCAAACTCCTTTGCTTTTGTGGTGCGGGTGGTTGGTGGGGATAGCTGTTGCTGGTCAGCGGATCGAAGGGCTCGGAGGGATTGTGCCGGTGAATAAGGTCAGCTAAATAGGAATAGGAATTGAATTATTCTTTGCTATTTTTAAATGAAATTGGAATCCTGGAATCTGATTTATTTTTTTTTTGCTATTTTTAAATGAAATTGGAATCCTGAAAGTATTATTATTATTATTATTATTATTATTATTATTATTTTCAAATGCAATTTTAGTTATACTTATGTCACGTTTATGAACTTAAATACGAATGTATTGGACATTGAAAAGACGCTACTAATGTAGACGAACGTAAAGTGGGCCATGTTTGCATGTTTGGAATTGTAACAGCTGAAATCAATAATATGCCAGTATTCCGATATTAACCTGAGGGCCGCGTTAAGTGAAGGTGGGGGCCGCATGTGGCCACTGGGCTGCCTGTTGCCAATGTATGGTGTAATGTATGGTGTATGCAATGCTTTTATCATGGGCATACATAACTCATCCTCTGTCTGTGTTTTGCCAAAGGAAATGCCCGTTGGTGAGGATATCACTTCAGTGGAAGCGAATGTGAAAATGCTCCAAGACGAATACGAGAAGACTCGTCCAGACCTGGTTGCAGTCAATGATCTCATGGAGCGGACATTCCACTGGAGACACAACGACATATTCAAAGAGATGCCTGTGGCGGATGTTCTACAAAAGTAACCGTTTTTAAAGACACCTGTTGAAACATTTGGAATATTCCGTTTTCATGCTTGAGTAAACCGTTTACATAGCACTAACCGGAATAGCAGCATGGCAAAAAACGAAATATGAGCATATTCTGGTTATTCGAGGTGTTTGGCTTAACCGGGTTATTGGGTTATTAACCGGGTTATTGCTAATATTCCGAATATGAAAGGCATATTGACTGCATGTACACGTGCTCACTGATTCTCAACCATTTTAATTTCGCATTGCAGTGGTGATGAACCAGCCCGGGATAGACTACCGCCTGGGACTGCCATCCCAACCTTTCCATATGATGTACAGACAAAACTTGACAGCCGGGATCCATCTGCCAAGGACCCACGGACACGGCGCAAAATTATCACAGTCCTGTATGAAATGATGGCGTCCTACAACCTGTAATTATTATGAACTCTTATTATAATTATTAAACACTCCAGAAAAACGCAGGCAAAAATCCTTAAAGGTAGGGGAAGTGATTTGAAATTCATGGTGTAGTACCAGCCTGGTGCACTAGGGGCCCCCAACAGTAGCTACACTATGTGAACCTGCTGCTCGATCCTGATTGGAGGAGAATTCGCCACCACCTGGGGAACTTTTATTAGCTCCTCTGCTAACGTGGGGGAGGGGGAAACTCCATATATGGTTTCCACACCTTATAATAGAGCATTTTAACAGAAAAAAATATTTTTGGGGGTGATATCTGACAAAAGTGAAATCACTTCCCCTACCTTTAATTATAGAGGCTAAAATCCTTGATGAAATATGTAGGGTTTTATGTGATTTTATGCGGTGGAATATGCAGTGATATGCGAAAAGTTGCAAAATATGCAGGAACACTTTGACTTGTGCCTTTTCTTCTGATTATGCGGGAAAATATACAATCGCATGACTGCGTTTTTCTGGAGGGTCTAAATTATCAGCCACTGCAACTTTAAACTAATTTTCATAGATTCTCTGCTGAACTTGTAAAATCTGAATTTTGTTTTGGGCTAGGTATCCAACAAGTGCAGAGTATACTCAAGTTGCCAAGTCGCTGATTGTGAGATACCCGTTCCTTAAAGATGCAGAAGGGAATGGCTATGTAAGTGTTTTTTTTTCCTGTCTTTCACCTTTAGACATGGTTATCTGTGTGTATATTCCACAGGAATATACTTACTTAATTCAAATGTTACGTTTCATCTTTCATTTCATCTAGAAAACCTGGCACGATTCCCTAAAAAGGAAATTTAAAGCAGAGCGCGTACCACTGGTCGACGACAGTGAAGTACGGAGGCTGAAAGAGAAGTTTGGACACAAAAAGCAGCGCAGATCCGTCAACGATCTCCCAGCAGATCCCCCTTCACCTGAAACATTGTCTCGACGGGCAGTTGATCAAACACTTGTAAGTTTTTTGGCCATATGTATTCTCCATCTTTCCAGCACCACCATAGTGAATGCCAGGGGTGGGCAACTTTGATGATGGCAAGGGCCACTATATTTCCACACTCACTTCAGAGGGCCACATTCTGTCACACAAATAGATTTACAAGTTCAAAACGCCTCGCGACGTGAGGCGTTTTGAGCTTGTAGATCTGCCATTTTTGCATTTTTCTTTTTTTTAAACTGGAATCTGAATTATTTTTTTGCTATTTTTAAATGAATTTGGTGTCCTGGAATCTGAATTCTTTTTTGCTTTTTTTTAATTAAATTGGAATCCTGAAAGTATTATTATTATTTTCAAATGCAATTTTAGTTATACTTATGTCACGTTTATGAACTTAAATACAAATGTATTGGGCATTGAAAAGACGCTACTAATGTAGACGAACGTACAGTTAAGCGGGCCATGTTTGCATGTTTGGAATTGTAACAGTTGAAATCAATAATATGCCAGTATTCCGATATTAACCTGAGGGCCGCGTTAAGTGAAGGTGGGGACCGCATGTGGCCACTGGGCTGCCTGTTGCCAATGTATGGTGTATGCAATGCTTTTATCATGGGCATACATAACTCATCCTCTGTCTGTGTTTTGCCAAAGGAAATGCCCGTTGGTGAGGATATCACTTCAGTGGAAGTGAATGTGAAAATGCTCCAAGACGAATACGAGAAGACTCATCCAGACCTGGTTGCAGTCAGTGATCTCATGGAGCGGACATTCCACTGGAGACGCAACGACATATTCAAAGAGATGCCCGTGGCGGATGTTCTACAAAAGTATCCGTTTTTAAAGACACCTGTTGCAGTGAGTACGGTGATACCTGAATGTTACAGCCCAGGGCTTCATTAAAGGGACAGTTTACACCCCTTGATTTTGGGATGAGGTGATTTTTCGTTTGTAAATCATCCTTTACAGATAAATCCAGGATCCCAAAAATGAAGCAGAAACAAAATTAATGGAAGTGATTATAGCCTCAAAGTTATGTCAGTAAAAATATATAAAAAATATGTCCATAAAAAAAAAACGGCACATGTTCCTCGAAGTCTATTCTACCGTTCTATGTCGAGACCACTTCAAATTTCCATCTGTAGAGGAAGAAAATGAACTTACGTCAAAACAAACTCATGTCCGAAACTGGAGCGCATTTGACAAACACACGTGCTTTGTCAAACGTGCTCCAGTTTACACATTTTTATTTTCAATGGTGATTCTCTCTGAATGTTAATAATTTGTGTTTTCTGCAGTTGTACGACGAGGTTGACCGAATCCATCCATCTGCCATTAGTTTCTCCCGTCGCTTCGTGGAGGGCTTTGCTGGTGTTTTGCCAAAACTGCTTCAACTTGCTGGACGAAAATCTCCCCAAGCTCTCACCGAACTCGTCACAGACGCAAGACGCGATGCCGTCACAGACGATCTGCCAGGTAGTGACAGCATTTTGCAAATGAATCCCATTGCACACTTGAATTATGTCATTGAATGGATATAAATATAAATAGCTAGATACCTCAGCCATTTTTTGTTTCCCATGGTGATTCTAAGGGCCCTGATACACCTAGCAATGTTTTGAGCAACATCAACAAGCAACGTCAACAATCAACGTTGACTTTTCACCTTTCTATAGAAAATGATCAACTCCTGGTTGTTCAGAAAAGTCAGTTCTTTAGCGCCCTCTACTGGTCAACAATTCAGAATCCTCCAATCACAGCCCTCCTTGGTGTCAGCTGATCCTTTCTCCTAGACTCCCACAGATAAGCTTTTCTGAAACCATGACTGCTGCTGCTGCTTCACTGCAGTGGACAAAAAAAGGGATTTCGTAACTTTTATTTCGCTAAATGAACATTTTGAGTTGGGTGCCAGTTGGGTGAAAATGATCCAATGCAAACTAAGGCTTCTTCTTCTTTTTTTTTTTTTTTTTTTTTACAAATGTGAACCAAATGGACCCTAGCAGGTCCATTTGTACACTCTCAGGAAAAAAAATAAAATGGGTGGAATTCCCCTTTTAATGGGAGGTGTTGCCTATTGCCATGTGTCTCATCATGTTGCCTCGTTGTTGTTGACATTGCTAGTTGATATTGATCAAAATATTGCTAGTGTATCAGGGCCTTAAGATAGCGGCGGTACAACTGGCCAACCACAGAGTGCTTTTTCCAGGACTTGATGACTGTGTTTCTCGCTGTGATTGACCAGTAGTGCCAGCCACCATATTACAGTCATTGTGTTCCAGGAAAACAAGCAGAAAATGCCATTTTTTGCGTTGGAGGGGGGGCAAAACAAAATTCCAATATTTAGGCAGAGGGAGGCTTAAGGCTCCGGCTTGCTCCATGGTTGGAGCTGTGAGCTTGTAGATCTGCTGTTTTCACTAGTGTGGATCCTGGGCAGTCGTTTCATTTCTCTATTGGATCACTGGGTAAAAGGTCTGGGAACTACTGCTCTGGAGCATAGAGGTGACCTGTCTGTCTATGTCCCCCCCCCCCCCCCCCCACCCCCCCCCCCCCCCCCCCCCCCCCCCCCCCCCCCCCCCCCCCCCCCCCCCCCTCCCCGGATTGCAGACATCAACTTTAGGGCTGGACTTATCCTCTTGCCATCCCTCTTCAAAGAAAAGATTGAAAACTTGATCACAGAGGTGAGTGTCTGGATTGTTATGCATGTTGCGTTTAATTTATTTACAGCAGCTTGAAGAGTGAACTCTTCTAGGCACCGCATTTGGAAACGCAGTACTGTTTCTGTGATTGCACTACTAAAATAATAATAATAATGATAAGGGTAATAATAATCATAATCATCATCTACACAGATATACTGTTGTGGCTAATGTAAATGACATGTACAGTATGTATTGCTTTCAATAAAAGTGCAACTGAAGTTTCTAAATCACTGATTAGGTACAAATTGTAAACCATGGGTATTAAACTTTCTATCGATTACTCAGTCTCACCCCATGGATTCTTGGAGATGTTTCTTAGTTTTTAGTTAGTTAGTCACATTCCCAAGTCAGTTTGATGGGTCATGATGGTTTTAGTGGTTCCTAATGGGGACACAGTCCCCATCAGACATTTAACACTTAACTCTTAAATCTGGCCTTTGGTACCTGGTCTGCTTTTTCCCCCCTAGACCAAATCTCTTTACTGAAAATGTGAGAGCTATGATAGCTAAGGTGTGAGCTTTTAGATCCAGCATTTTCACCAAAGTTGTGCCCAGAAAAGGAACGCTAGAGTTCAAGTGGTTAATGTAACAAAGAAAGTTCTTATCACCACCTGTTAAAGACCCATGTTGTCTTTTTGCATGTTTTGCTTTATGCAGAAGGACCCTGTTCATCCTCATCCAACCATCCAGCTCAAGAACAAGGACTGGAAAGTGGCCATCACTGAAAGATCAGACATTGTGCTGAAACTTGATGGAGCACCTGTGTGCCAGTGCAAAACCCTGGATGAAGCCTTCATAACTGCCTTCTCTATGTATTTTGCTTTCAACCTTGAATATCCAACGTACCTGAAAAAAACATTGACCTTTCTTCAGCGGTACATTGCCAAAATCGTGCAACGGGGAGACAAGGACATCCCAACCACCATAATGCGAGTGATTAACATTCTGGAATCTGATCTGTGATTACAATGCCTTTTATGCACCACTGCCCAAAGTGCAGTAGAAAGCCTTTCACTCTAAATAAGTTAATCTCACACATTGAGCTCGTTCATGGGAATGAACCACATTTTAGTATCACATGTGGGTTGGATGGATGTCAGCGAAGTTTTGAAAATATCTTAAAAACATGTCTACAGGGCCCACAAATCAAGATGCTTTGGATTTAGGCCTTCTGATAGAAATTTTTTTTTTCAAAGAAAATTACGATTTGTTCATTTCTTATAATTTTGAAAAAAGTGTTTTTGATCTTTGGAAATGCTTTGATAAAGCTTATGATGCGGTTTGTTCTCCATACATGATTAAAGAACACTGTAAAGCCAAGTTGAACCTTACAAAACCTGTACACTACGAAATGAAAGACTCTTCTGGGCAAAAAAATGGTTCCTATTCTTATGTTCCCATCTCTGAAGTTTTAAAGGAATACTGTTCTCATGAAGATGTCTGGGATCAAATACAATATGAAAATGGCCAGGTCATAGATGAAGAACTTCTAACAGATTATAAAGGTCGTTGTTATTTTAAGGAGCATTCTGTTTTTATTTGTTTGTATGTTTCCTTGAAACATGGTGTTTAGACTCATGGTGATATAATGATCAGTTAAAGAAGTAATTATTTTCTGCAGCTGTTGGTGTTTGCAATGCAATACTGATTAATGAACGGCTTAACAAGCTTGATGATGGTTCAGTGTTGTTAATGCGCCATGACAATATCTGCAAGGCCTCGCTTTTTGGTGCTGTTCTTGGCTTTTGTTAAAAGAGAAAATGGTGTTTGTTAAAAAAGAATGTAAAGGGTGTTTAAAAAAGATTGAAAATGTACTTTAACTGCTAAAGTCATTTGCGCTAAATTAATTTGCACTAAAACAAAGAGCACTTTGAGACAAATAATCTTTGTCATTGCATTTGTGCTGCTATTTATTTTAACATTTGTGTTCTTGTTTAAAAAGGAAGAAAAAAAGCTCTTTGTAAAATAAGCAATAAATGGCCACTAGGGTACAGAAATGGTCCTTGGGATACAAAAAGGAAGGTACAATGTTGTCTTTGAGGTACAATCAAAAAAGGTACATTTGTGCCATTTAGGGGTACAGATATGGTCTTTGGGGTACAATGTTGTCTCACAAGGTACATGTATGCTCCTTAGAGGTACAAACAAAAAAGGTACAACAATGTACCACTTTTTAACGGTACAATTCTGTACCCAGTACGGTACAGCCGGTGCGACAAAGCCATTGTACCTTAAAAGGTACAAAACTGCCCTTTGATTTCTCTGTGTGAAGAGTTACAGATCTATAAGGGTCCGTTTGGTTACCAATGGCCCTTCTAGGAAGGATTATTTTGCCCCAACTCACCAGCAAAAAAGCACTAGATTTTCCACCAGGACTTTTTCCACTAATTTTGGCACTAGGGGGGTCTGAAAAAGCTAAATATAGTGACCAATGCGCCAAGTTGGCAACACTGGCAGACGCACACTGACAATGAATCTCAACAGGACTGCAGGACGACTGGAGGAGTTTTTCCTCCTAAATCAAAGGCATAATCTGACGCTTCTAACTAGGGCTGTGCGATATGAGATTTTTGTTATATCCTGATATGGCTCATTATACATCCGATACGATATAAATGACGATATAGTACATTTTTTGTGAATTTCATAAAATGTAGCTTTTAAAAAATTCTCTTTTCTTAAAATTGCCTCGTAGAAATGCAGTTTGAAATGATATAGGCATACTCAACAAGTTACGTCACTAAATATTACTAGGGATTACTAGGGATGCAGCGAAATACTGCCGAATACCGAATGTAGGGGAACAGTTGGCTGAATGCGCAATACAGAATAGCCGAATACAACATTGTTGTAAAGGTACCTGATTATGGCAAAAGATTAGCTCTGGTCCATAGCTCCACAGCTTCCTGATTATGGCAAAAGATTAGCTCTGGTCCATAGCCCCACAGCTTCTATGATTACGCCTTGCATTGCAGCGGAAGGGATAATCAATAGAAGTAGTGGAGCTATGGTCCGAGCTAACAACATGGTTATGATATCGGTTCTCAAAGTCCTAGCAGTCATTGTGGGTGTTCCAGGGGGTCCCCGGGTAAATTTTATGAATTGTATCATCTATTTAACCATTTTAGTCTTACAAATGGACTACTTTGAAAATAGCCAATCTACAAGCTTGCACAAAATATTTTTCAGATGGGGTCCACAATACATATTCATTTAGGGGTCCTTGAGTAAGCAGGGCCATGCAAGACATCTGCCTTTCATGTTTTTAAGTCAAAAAAAGAAAAAAGGAAAAGTTGTGTCAACACTACCTTCACGACAAAAAAACACTTATGTTCCTGAGATGCGGACGTACACGCACGCACGCACGCTCACATGCAGAAGACAGGCAATCAAAGAACTGTTAAAGAAGAACAGCCCAAGAGGCCAATGGCAAGAGCTTCATAGTTACGTTGCTTCCTGACTCTAGAAGAAGGGGGCGGGTACAATATTAGGAGACGGGAAGTATGTTGGAGTCTATTCATTTCCAATGGTAGAATGAACGTGAACACAACTTATGATCCATTCCTTCACTCCATGGACACTGAACTAAATATTGGACCCGATGATCAAAAGGCATATATTATTTACAACATATATCATACTAAAATGGCTTCTATTAGCTAAACAAATCTTAAGAAATTTCACTTTGTTATCAATTACTCTTTGTCCCACCAACCAACTCTCGCGAGATTTGCTAGGAGTCAGGAAGAGTTTCTGTGTAATCTGCAGTTTCACATACGACAGATAGGGGGCTCTGAGAGAAACCTTGACTACTTAGGAGACCATTTGTAGGCTTTGTAGTCCATGTCGCCTATATAGTGGCGCCAATGGGAGTATGGCCATCTTTATACATAGAGTATCTTTGGAACAGCTACTCGCGAGGCGAAGCAAAGCTAGCATTGGCTAAAAGAGGTCTCCTCTCCGTCATTCCCTCTGTCTCTCATCTAACTGTGTGGATTTACCTTGGTTCCTTAACCCTTTCTGTACTCTACGCATTCTGGTGTTCTAAGCGTTATGTTATACTTTAGCTTTTGAAAAATATCAGATCTACAAGCTCATAGCCTGCCACCGAGCGCGCTATGAGCATGTAGATCTTATAGTTTTAAGTCTTGGGGGTGAAATTGTCATCAAATGGTGGTCCGTGGCTCAAATACTGAATAAATGGTGGTCCCTGGTGTCAAAAAGGTTGAAAACCCCTGGTGTAATGCATTGAAGGTCAAATTTACCTCCTGTCAAACACACGTACGCACACACTCCTCACCTCATAGCTCTCCTCTCTGTTATCAAACTGTGGTTTGGGGTCTGAGGTCTAAATTTCAAAAAGCACATCAATAATGTCACAAAAACACCATTCTACTACCTAACCCTTTCCCAGCCAAGGACGAGATGGGCCTCGCTCACGTTTTTTTATTTTATTTGATTATTAATATTCTTAATATAGGCCTGTTTTAGTGATTAGATTTGAATCCATAACCTCTGTCTCAGTTTGGAGCTGCTTGTTTTTGACAATTGGAGAACTTTAAAAAAGGGAAAATAAAACACACAACACACCACAGCGCGACAGGCTGGAGGAGAACGAAGGATGGAAGAAACTCAATGATGAATACAATTACATGAATGGAATAGGAAATAAACATAAAATGAACAGAATGATTATAATTGAGGCAGGTAGGAAGTAGAGAGAAAACAGAGGGGATTGTACAACAATGGACGCGAGGAGAAAGGGCGGGGGGGGGGAGTGGCGAGGTGCTGGTGTTCTATGAATTGCGGTGGTCGCAGTGCTCAGAGCAGTGCTTGCGGTTATCTGAAATTCTAAACACTGAATGACTTCATATAGTCTCTTTGTATTTTTCCTAGACTTTCTGCATGTAACTGTGTGTAAAGAGGCGGTTCTACCTGAAGAGGAGAGGTGCTCCAGTCTGCTCCAGGAGGAACCACAATCTCCACACATTAAAGATGAACAGGAGGAGCTACTTCAAAGAGCAGAAGAGGCTGGTGGGTCAACACTGACATTACTACCAGTGAAAAGTGGTGATGAAAACAGAGAGACAGAGCCTGTAGCCGGCACCTCAACTGAACACATGAAAACACAAGCTGATGTAGAGGACTGTGGAACATCACAACCAACTAGTGATGAGCATCTCCTCTCTTCACATCTCCTCTCTTCACACTGTAATGAATCTGACACTGAAGACAGTGATGAGTGGGAGGAGACTAGGGGAGATCAGTCAGCTTTAAACACACTGAAATCACAAGACACACAAACTTTAGGCAACTCTGTGAAGAGTTGCCCAGGGAAGAAACCTTTTAGTTGTGCAGAGTGTGGCAAAGTCTTTAATCACAAGATAGGTCTAAAAGGACACATGGTGATTCATACAGGTGAAAAACCCTTCTCTTGTACAGTATGTGGTAAAGTCTTTACAACCAGAAGTCATCTAAAAACACACATGGGGACTCATACAGGTGAAAAGCCCTTCTCTTGTACTAAATGTGGTAAAGGCTTTTACTTCAGAAGTCATCTAAAAACACACATGAGGACTCATACAGGGGAAAAGACCTTCCTCTGTACAGTATGTGGTAAAGGCTTTGCTTACAAAGGTAGTCTAAACCCACACATGAGGACTCATACAAGTGAAAAGGCCTTCTCTTGTACAGTATGTGGTAAAGCCTTTACAACCAGAGGTCATCTAAAAGCACACATGGGGACTCATGCAGGTGAAAAGCCCTTCTCTTGTACTGTATGTGGTAAAGGCTTTTACTTCAGAAGTCATCTAAAAACACACATGAGGACTCATTCAGGTGAAAAGCCCTTCTCTTGTACTGTATGTGGTAAAGGCTTTAACAGCAGAAGTCACCTAAAAACACACATGAGGACTCATACAGGTGAAAAGCCCTTCCTCTGTACAGTATGTGGTAAAATCTTTGCTGACAAAAGTAGTCTAAACATGCACATGAGGACTCATACAAGTGAAAAGCTGTTCTCTTGTACAGTATGTGGTAAAGGCTTTACTCAGCAATCTCATTTAAAAAAACATATGAGGACTCATACAGGTGAAAAGCCCTTCCTCTGTACAGTATGTGGTAAAGTCTTTGCTGACAAAAGTAGTCTAAACATGCACATGAAGACTCATACAGGTGAAAAGCCCTTCTCCTGCACAGTATGTGGTAAAGGCTTTACTGCTAGAAGTGATGTAAAAAGACACATGAGGATTCATACAAGTGAGAAGCCCTTCTCTTGTACAGTATAAGACAAGTCCTCTAAAAAGACATATGAGGACTCATACAGATGAAAAGCCATTCTCTTGTAAAGATGGTAGGGCTTTGCTCATGCAGGTGAAAAGTAGGGGTTTTTTCTCCCAAATTTGGCCCACTTTAAAAACCGGGAATTGCTATAATGATACAAACAGGTGCTCACAGAGAGTGCTGTCTTCACCAGTGTGTTCTTGGTGGGCATGTTGCACAGCAAATCTGTAGTAGTCACTATCACTGGGTTTTGAAGGTACATATAGTTAGGGAAATTTAGCAATATTTTTGGACCATCTGTGAAAAAAATTACTACCAATAGCTTTCTTCACCAATGTGTTCTGATAGGTGTCTAGAATCACCTCTCAATTAGTGCAAGCCCAAATCCCATGGGAAAATCCTGGAGAGCCAATCAAAGTTATGGAGCACAGAGTGCTTGGTTGAAAAATATGAACAAAAATTAAAAGTCTCAAATGAAATTGTGGGGTGTCTGACTAGGGGATTTCAGGGGTGCTGAATCCATTCCAAACATTAGTTTTGGATAAAAATGTATCCCTGGCCATATAACCTATATATGTTGGTTATTAAACTGTCCGCTTGACAAATAACCATTTAATATGAATATTTTTCACTTTAGAGTGGATATTACTGCCTCAAATGTACCTACAAAACTGCAAACTCATAAGCTACGATTTGAGCCCAATATGACCTCTCTGTCTAGAGAATTACTCTTTCTGTGGCCAAAAGTCTGCACTATACCTCAAATCGAAGATGATAGCATTTTCAGTCACTACCCTTCCAGATGCCTAGCTAGCTTGTGTTCTCCAACTACTGCCATCTCAAGGTAGAAACATGAATTGTAAATAGTACAGAAGGAAAACAATTGCTTTTCATTGATATTCACACAATATATAAAGTCAAATATGCACATATTATATCTGTTTCAGAATTATTGTTATGCCATGGCATATTTGACACCTTCACTATCATTGTTTACCTATCAACTACTTTAGGATTAATCATCATATTCATGTTCCTCATCCTCTTCATCATCATCATGTTTATGAATTTCTTCTACATCATCCTTGTCTGTCCCCTCTTCAGACAATATCAATGAGGGCTTTGGGATGACATCACGTTCTTCAAACCATAAAGGCTCTAGCTTGCCATTTTCTGAGTTCAAATGAAACCTGTGGTCAAGAGATGATTTGCATTTCTGGGTTGTTCTCATGAGCCCTCTTTCAGATACATACATGAAAGTTAAATCTTTTAACATACTGAAAGAGGACCCTCTTGCATAATAGAGCAAAATTAAGAAAATGACAGTCTTTTGCTCTGACTCAGTTTTGATGTGAGGCATTGTGTTTTTGATGTGATTGATGTAGATGATCACCCTCACATCGGTAGAATGTGAATTATGTGAATCGGTAGAAGCAGAATTACGCAAAATTCCTCACATACAGGTACTTTGGGTAGAAAAATATGGGGAAATAGGTTTCCCTTTTGGGTAGATGCAAGAGTACAAGCTGTAGAAGGCCATCACTACGTCTGTGCAATTCGACTGCATAGACAGTATTTTGAGGTAAGATATTGAATCCAGACTATGGAAGAGGATTTAATTGTTTGGATCAGAATTCAGACATTCACTGGAATTGAAATGAGAATTCAAATGACCTTCTGGCAGTCTCACTCTAGCGTCACACACTATCCAGGTGGCCAGTGTAGTGTAGTGTACTGTGTACATACAGTATGTTGTGTGAGTGCAATATGCTACACTAAAGTATGCTACATTACACAACAGTGCAGTCTGCTGCAGTACAGTATGATAAAGTACAGCATGGTACAGTACAGTACAGGAAGGTACAGTACAGTAGTTACGGCAGAGTACAGTACGGTACAGTAAGGTACAGTGCGACCTGGGCTAATTAAGATGATGAATTTTAACTCTTGAGAGTGTAAAAATGAAACCAAATGGACCCGCAAGGGTCCATTTGGTTTCATTTTTACGTTCTCAAGAGTTACATCTGGTTAACCAACTTAGCTGGGGACCACCTGGAACCCTCTCAGGGACCATGTGTTGAAAACCCTGGTTTAAAGCACCCAAGTAGGAAGTAAACTTAAATGCAAAATTTACAATATATTTTTGGGGGGCAAGTGACCATGACCTGAGGGCAAGTAGAACCTGACTTGCACTTGCCCGATGGGCAAGTGTGTGTGTGTGTGTGTGTGTGTGTGTGTGTGTGTGTGTGTGTGTGTGTGTGTGTGTGTGTGTGTGTGTGTGTGTGTGTGTGTGTGTGTGTGTGTGTGTGCAATACAGTACACGCATAGGGTATACGGCTAAATATCCTCACAATTACAGTAGATTGTTTTATGCTAGTCGTACTAATCCGCATTGTGAGGATTTTCCTGCATATCGCGAAAAAAGAATAGTCATTATTATGGTTAATGATTAGTGAGTGAGTTTATGCCTGGGAGCATGTAGGTGTGCAGTCTGTAGCTTCTCACAGCTAGAAGGTAGCCTTGGTTGGGTTGCCAATTTACGTTCCTGTGTTGAGACAGGGGAGGATTATCCAACGGGCATGTTGGGCCCAGACCCAGGGGGCCCTGAGTGGCACTGGCACACACGCCCTTTTCACTGTTATTTACCCCAAAAGTCCTAAAGCATCATGATACGGTACATTACTGCAAGTGTTCGCATTTATTTGGCTTCATTATTTTGTCTGTTTTATTATTTTCAATGTGCATACGTGTAATAATTGATTTGCGGGTCTGCAGACACTAGGCACCGCATCGGGAAGAAAAATCCTTTGGTGTAGGAGATGTTCTGTTCTCCGCATGTCACCTAGGGTAGGCAGTGGCCCCCTCACAAAAAAAACATGCAGTAATCCTGATCCTCTATACTGCCTCCCTCTGGCCAGCCGGGGCGCATGAGGGAGAGGAAAGGAACTGGTTGGAAATGATTTTTTCATGTATTATGTTATCGTCATTGTCCTCTCACAGTGCGGAATCGGCCTCAGGTATTATACTGTCTGCATCCACATGTATGCGTGTGAGTGCAGGGCTTGACATTAACACTTACCCGCTTGCCCGGGGCAAGTAAAAAAAAAGGGGTCGGGCAAGTGCAGACTGCTACTTGGTTGCCCGATTGGGCAAGTGTGCGACTATAGCACTATAACACTATAACAGTAACACTATAACACAACATGAGATATATTTGTCTTGAAGGTGGTCATTCAATCTGCCTCTGCATCTTTCCCTGCTTTCTAGCTATCTCTCCCAGGTCCATTTGGTTCCAAACTATCATTTTGCTTGGGTCACAGACCCCTGAGTCTGTGACCACCATGGGAAGCACTGACAAGTTGAATATTTAGCCTACTGTAGCTGATTGTGACTTAAAAAAAGTAAAGAAAGTAAATTAAATGCAACATTTACAATATATTTTGGTGGGCAAGTAGAACCTGACTTGCACTTGCCCGATCGGCAAGTGCATCGGAGACCTTAGTGTCAACCCCTGGTACAGTACTGTAGCAGGCCGTACTGCAACTTACTGCACTGTACTTTAATGTACTGTACTGTACTATACTGCATCAGGCCTTACTGTACCTTACTGTACTGTACAGCAGGCTATACTGTACCATGCTGTAGACAACTGTACTGTAACTGTAATGTACTAGACTGCAATGCAAGTTCATTTGATGGGTGATTATTATGGCAGTAGTTGGAGAACACAACCTATTCTAGGCATCTGGAAGGCTATAGACTAAAAATGTCGATTTGAGGTATAGTGCAGACCACAGAAAGAGTAATTCTCTAGACAGAGAGGTCATCTTGGGCTCAAATTGTAGCTTATGAGTTTGGGCAGTTTTGTAGGTACATTTGAGGCAGTAATATCCAAAATATTTATATTAAATGGTTATTTGTCAAGCGGACAGCATTTTTGGGTGTTTTTTACAGCAAAATAACCAACATATATAGGTTATATGGCCAGGGATACATTTTTATCCAAAACTAATGTTTGGAATGGATTCAGCACCCCTGAAAACCCCTAGTTAGACACCCCACAATTTCATTTTAGACTTTTAATTTTTGTTCATATTTTTCACCAAAGCACTCTGTGCTCCATAACTTTGATTGGCTCTCCAAGATTTTCCCATGGGATTTGGGCTTGCACTAATTGAGAGGTGATTCTAGACACCTATCAGAACACATTGGTGAAGAAAGCTATTGGTAGTAAATTTTTTCACAGATGGTCCAAAAATATTGCTAAATTTCCCTAGCTAATAAACAAGTATTAAACATAGCCCACCCTATAGGCTATAATTATCCTATTATCATTATTATCTGGTTTTAAATAAATATAAAATAAAAATGAACCATTAGCTATTATAATTATCTGTACAAAGATACAATGTTGTTCAGTCTCCTTTTCCTGAATTTGGTCCTGATGGCATCCTTCATATCCTGAGAGATTCTGGTGTCCTGCTTCTCCAGCTCAGAAATGATAACCTTGAAAACGCCATGAGCCTTCAGAAGATTTGACTCCCTTACGCATAGGCTTTTTACTGCCATTTTTAACAGTTTCAGACAACTTGTAAGTTGTTTAAAGATTGAGTGCCATGAATTTTTTCTACCCTAAAACATGATCATCAGGTATTAATGTTATATGAAAATTAAGTTTTTTTTTTTTTTTTTTTTTCCCCAAAAAAAAGTGTACAGTGTTAGTTAAACATTTTTATGATTCCACCCTACCAGTTCATTAAGTATGCCTGGTTTGCCTGGTGGGTGGTGATGGGTGGAGATCCACCTGAACTAAAGCTACACCCACAGCTTTAGCTGCATGATGAAGGGGGAGGAGTTAGGGGAGGGGCTTAACACGTGATGTCACTATATTACAGTTTTTATCATTGGCAAGTTTAACTGGAAAGGTTCAGCTCCCAGGAAGAAACCCTAAATACAAAGGGAAGACATCATTGCACATAAAACACACAAAGGGGTCATTTACATACTGTCACCCTTAAAGGTAGGGGAAGTGATTTCACTTTTGTCAGATATCACCCCCCAAAAAATAAAAATCTGTTAAAATGCTCTATTATAAGGTGTGCAGACCATATATGGAGTTTCCCCCTCCCCCACGTTAGCAGAGGAGCTAATAAAAGTTCCCCAGGTGGAGGGTGAATTCTCCTCCAATCAGGATCGAGCAGCAGGTTCACATAGTGTAGCTCCTAGTGCTACTCCCCTAGTGCACCAGGCTGGTACTACACAATGAATTTCAACTCACTTACCCTACCTTTAAACATGTACAAAATTCGAAAAAATACAAAAAATCATGGCATCCCCTTTTAAGATTTGTCATCCGTGACAATCAGGGATGGCATTATATCGATCAGTGCTTTGGTGATGGGGCAATGCAGCGAGACGTAACAACCCGCTGTGTCACATACTGTCCCACCGTGTGCGACAGTCCAGAATGAGCTTTAATTCTTTTCCCAAATCTTCTTTGAAGCAGGCCTGCAGTTTCTCGTAGGCAAGAGGAAACCGTCGGAAATGTCTGGCAATCTTTCTAACTAACCTGGATGGGATAATAACAGTATTATTAATACGTGATAATAAATAATATGGGTCTAATATAGCAGCTCAATCACGGAAAGTGGCTCCGTGTTCTACATATTTGGGGTGAGATTGGGTTGAAAGTTATATATAGACCAAGTACATGAGGAAATAAACTGACTATTAACGTTAGTTAAATCTAATCGCCTCTTCCACTGAGCTCTCCAAGTTAGCTCTGGATAGATGTGCCACCAGGTCTTCATCGTAGTCGTCGTCGCCTACCTCCTCCCCCTCCTCGTGATCATAATCATCATTATCATTCGCATAATGGACTCTTTCTTTTTTTGTGTAGAGTATATCTGTCACGGCAATTTAGATAGTGTAGCAGTAGCACAGCTGGTGGTGTAAATGAGCAAATACCAGAATGAATCAAATTATCAAAGTGCAAAGCTCACCCTGCCTCCAAGAACAAAAGCAGCCTTGGAGTGCAATCACCTTTCTTTTAATAATAGGGCTGAAGTGTTTTATCTTTTTCTTTTCTTGGCTATACTCCCATGTTGCAAATGTTTTTAGTTGCGTTTCTGCTTATTTTTGTATGATATATATATATATATATATATATATATATATATATATATATATATATATATATATATATATATATATATATATATATATATATAGTATTTCAGTGTATGTCCTGCATTGTATTTTCTGTATTTTCTGTGGTTGACACCAGGAAGACTAGCTAGCTGCCTTGGCAGCAGCTAATGGGGATCTCTAAATCTCTTGAATTAAGTCACTCAAACCGACAGGCCAGAACAGACCAGAACAGTGGCCTTGTGGTTAGAGTGTCCGCCCTGGAACTGGGAGGCCGGGGTTCGATTCCCGGTTGGGTCATACCAAAGACTCTAAAAAATGGGACCCAATGCCTCCCTGCTTGGCACTCAGCATCAATCAGCTAATGATTCCCGAGCGCGGCAAGCCGCAGCTCACCGCTCCTTGGAGCTCACCACTCCAAGTGATGGGTTAAAAGCGGAGGTCCAATTTCGCTGCGGTAACGTAGTGACAAATCATGCGACTTTGACGTTTGACTTTTTTTTTTGGCTAAGCCTGGGAGTTAAAGCAAACTGTAATGACACGCACTAATGATAAAAAATTATCCAAATAAGTTTATACTGTTTACTGTAGATCAGTGCACTCAATATTACAACAATACAACAAGTGCAAAAGTGCAGTCAAAAAATTGTGTCCTCCCAGCTCACCATGCCTGCAAGAACAAAGGCAGAAATGACAGAAATTGGCACACTGGACAACGCAATTTTGGAAAAATCAAATGTTTAATATTGCTCTACGTTTTGACTTGGTTGTCGTGAAGGCTATATGTTCAGTATCTCTGTGGTTCATGTATTTTGGATAAATGTGTAATAGCTTATGTCAGACTTTGCTCTGGATATGATGCTCATGTGTTATTGCAGGGCTGGGCAATTATTTTTCCCAAGGGGCCAAATGAGATACATGTAATATTAAAGACTAAAGGCTGAACTAAAGTCGGTGTAGTATTAATTCAATTTCAAGATAAAAGTAAGCGTAAGACCAACCATTTTGACACCAGGGCCATCTATTTATTCAGTATCTGAGCCACAGAGGACCACCATGGCATTTTAGCCCCACAGACCCCAAAACTAAAGATTTCTTTTGTTTTTGTCCACAATATCAGGCTGGATTTGGGAAACAAAACAGCATAAAATAGATTTAAAAAAATGGCCATTCTTTTACATTCTCTGATTGTGTTAAATCAGATGATGAATCTTTTAACTCTTGAGAGTGTAAAAATGAAACCAAATGGACCCGCAAGGGTCCATTTGGTTTCATTTCTACGGTCTCAAAGAGTTACGTCTGGTTAACCAACTTTCCATATTTAACTGGAAGTTGCTCAAGGACCACTGGCGGTCCCCGGGCCGGTCAGAGTCAGCTAAAGGCCGCATTTGGCCCCCAGGCCGCATGATGCCCAGGTATGTGCTATATTGTCTTGTCTTGTTGCTCTCAGTTACTGTACCTTGGCTCTGCTTGGAGGGGTTGCAATCTGAGCCGAAGTATGTCAATGAACTTCCATTAAAGAAGAATTCCACACCAAACGTGTTTATTTCCCCCAATTTTATTTGTTTGAAGTTGTTATTTTGTGAAAATACTCCTTAATGGCTGTTTCCCCTACCATAATATTAAAGAAACCGCTTCCACGCTGAGAGCTCAAATACTGAAATGATGCCTTTATTGCACCGTCAAGGTGACTGTGACGTTTCAAGCACAATGCTCTACCTCAGATTAAAGGTGCACATAGAGAAGCAGATCTTTAAAGGAGAATTTCACCCCAAAACTTTTTTTTTTTTCATCTTTATTTGCAGTTAATTTTTTTTAGAAAAAAGTGGTCCAGGTGTTGTTTTGTGAAAACGCTCCTTAATGGCTGTTTCCCCTATCCCAAAATAGGCTTATAATGGGGCTATGGGGGTCAAATGCAAGTTCACCTATATACATCATTCCAAAATGCAATTTTCTGCTATATATTGTCTCCCCACCATGCCAGTAGTGTGTTAACACTCACACTTTCACTTTCACTTTTGGTACAGCAGTGATTCAGCTGTCTCGAAAGGTGGGGGCGTGGCACATGGTTTATGGCTGAACCACTGCTGAACCAAAAGTGAAAGTGAAAGTGTGAGTGTTAACACACTACTGACATGGTGGGGAGGCAATATATAGCAGAAAATTGCATTTTGGAATGATGTATATAGGTGAACTTGCATTTGACCCCATAGCCCCATTATAAGCCTATTTTGGGATAGGGGAAACAGCCATTAAGGAGCGTTTTCACAAAATAACACCTGGACCACTTTTTTCTAAAAAAAAATAACTGCAAATAAAGATTAAAAAAAAGTTTTGGGGTGAAATTCTCCTTTAAGTGCAACCCATTGGTCAATTGTAATGATCACAGAGAACGATGGCAGCTGAGGGTAAAAAACAAAGAAATCAAAAATAGCAACACACAAACCATCAAGCTGGTTAGGCTGCCCAAGAGTGTGGTAAAAAGGCCTCCATAATTTTTCAGGCATATACACAGAGAGCAGAGGAACCACCAGAGGGAGACACACACACATGCTCAGAGTCCAGGGAATAGACTTTAGACCAGGGCTGCAAAAAAGGTAGATCTTGATCTACCAGTAGATCACACAGGCCATGCAGGTAGATCACATGAGTGTCCCCCCAGCACTTCAGGGACCCTTATAGATCTGTAACTCTTGGGAGGGTTAAAATGAATGGACCAATGGATGAATGGACGGTAAAATGAAATCAAATGGACCTGGTCTCATTTTACCGTTCGCAAGAGTTAAATTATATTTAAACATCTGAATTACGTAATTTCCAGAGTCCACACAATTAGAAAATGGAGAATAATTGTTATTTTGACCAACGTTTTGCCTGTTCTCTTTCCCAATTGTGGACAAAAACGTGAGAGTTCTTAGTTTGGGGTGCAAGAGACTAAATGCTCCTAGTGCAAACGTGCATGTTGCGCACAGGTAGGCCATGGCCTACTTGTGCATGAGCGGAGTGAGTTAATGTTTATCTGATACACACTGCGCGATTTTTGGGGACTTGCACGATGTCGTGCACGACGTACCCTGTCACATTATGCGATTAAAATTGCATAATTCGTTGACGATCATTTGTCTTGCGAGTGTTCACACTGCACGTTCCGACGTATTGACGTCGGGGGCGGTGCTCCCGACAATATTACCACCGACATAAGGTCGGGAAGGGAGGGTACCTTGCGTCAGTCTCTGTATATTATCTGACTGGTGTCACAGCAATGTTCTTTCTTTATACACTATGCCCCATAAAGTCATCCGTATGGCGTTTTGGTGACGACAGACACACAGACAGTGAATCCATGCCAGTTGGCACAAATGTAACCAAATGGACCAATGGACCCTTGGTTACAAATAATTGACACATAAAGGGGAGAATTCCACCTATTTTCCACATTTTACTATGACAGAGATGTTTTGTGGAATTAAATAATGATAAAACAAATTACCCATGTTCCGTTTTTTCCTGGAAATTGATGTCAGAAAAAAAACATTAACATGGTGAAATACATCTTGACGCTGTCATCAAGATGTGATCACCATGTTAATGTTTAATATTATTATTATTGTTATTATTATTATTAACATGGTGATCATTAAATAGCTTAAACACGCGCACACGGTGTTGTGGAACGATCGGTTCTTTTGGTTACATCCATGGGCGGAGTTTATGGGGGAGCAGGGGGGCACCGCCCCCCTGGTGGCCAGGGGTGAAGGGGTCTTCAGTAATCCACCACAGAAAAAATCGCGGACAAGAAATGCGGTAAAAATAAAAGTTGCGACAACTCTGTTCTCTCCATGGAGTCAGTCCAATGGCGGCTCCTCTACATAGACTTTAATGACAATGGGGACATGAAATGGGGACAAGCATGCACAGCAAGCATTCAGTTTCTGCCCCCTCAATGGCGAAACTACTGTATATCTCTATAGGCCTACTGATAGACAATGATAAGCCTAGTGGTGGGGGATTGGGGAAACAATAGGAAGGACATTTCCAAGGTGTTAAGGCTCATTCAGACTGCTTGACACCCCGCCCTTCATTAATTCAGGCTTTTGTTATCAAATGGGTCAAAACCTGTTTAACTGGTCCTGGAGACTGGGGGTGTCAAAGATGGTCCTCAAAACAACAGAAAGTGCGCAATGGCCCATCACTATTTCCACTAAAACCTGTTTTACTTGGCTGGAGAGACTGGGGGATAAAAGGTTGCTCCAACAACAGAAGTCACTTATAGTAATTCTATACTTGCATTGTGCATGTTTTGCATGTTTTATTCACATTTCTCTTTCTTGCATTACTTATTAGAAAGTTAAGGTGGCTTTATCTCAAAATCAGCAGGCTTAGATATCTGGCTACATGAAGACACAAAGTGGTAACTAACCTGTGGGTTAGTTACCACTTTGTGTCTTCATGTATTTAAAATGCCAACAATGTGAAGATGTGTTAATCTATAATAATGTTAGATCAGTCATTTTATTGTAGTTTATTCCACTAGCTATATTTATAATAATCATTTTTACTTACACAGACCCTTGCATGTCCATTTGGTTTCATTTTACACTCAAGAGTTAAAATATTCCTGATCTAAATTAACACACTCAATTAAGAATTCTACACAACTAGAGAATGTAGAATATTAATGGTCATTTTGATCTGTATGTTTTGTTTGCGAAAATACACCCTGAAATTGTGGACAAAAGCAAAATAAATCTTTAGTTTTTGGTCTCTGGGCTGAAAATGTCATCAAATGGTGGTCCGTGGCACAAATGCTAAATAAATAGTGGGCCCTTGGATCAAAAAGGTTGAAAACCACTGGTTTAGTGGAGCAGCAGCAATTCTTTCTATATTCCCTCTTTATCTGTCCCTTTGCCAATGATTAAGATGCACAGGCGGCTCAGCTGAGTTTGGAGCTTATGTTGACTTATGTGTTGATGTTGGAATGGTTACGAAAACATGAACTATAGTGCTAGAAGTTTTATGGAGCTGGCTTGAGTGCACGCGCAGTGCGCGCATATACCATCAGACATTTCGCCCCCCCTGAGTTCAAAATCAAACTACGCCCATGGTTACATCGTGTGCAGCATGCTGCTGCGGCGCTGCCTGGTTATATTACAAAGTGATTAAATAAATAAACGCATAACCACAATACCAAAAATTGTAATATTGTGTAATATTGGAGCCAGTCACCAATCACCTGCCATGCATCTGATCTGTCACACTTAAAAAAAGTTGTCGTTTTTACGCGCGGGGAGGAGAGAGAGAGAGAGATGACGGAGCCAAGCCAATAAAAGGTCAGTAACTATTTGTCATCTTCTCAGCGGTTTCACTGCATCCCTTGCGTCCACTATTTATTCAGAATTTGGCTCAAGTTTTGAGCCACGGACCACCATTTGATGACATTTTAGCCCCACAGAACGCAAAATACCTCTTTTGTCCACAATTCCAGGTTGGATTTTCGGAGAAAACAAAATGGTCAAACATACAGATCAAAATGACGATGAGCCTAATCTTCTATATTCTCTAGTTGTGTAGACTTGGGATAATTCACATGATGAATATTAAATCTTGAGAGTGTGAACATGAAACCAAATGGACCCATTTGGCAAGGTTCCATTTCGTTTCATGTTTAAGCTCTCAAAGAGTTACATAGGCCTATAGTTAACCAACTTTCCTTCCATTTAGCCTGGGGGCCCACCTGTTGGGGAAAAAACCGTTATAGGAGAAGCAGCCACCTATAGCCTATGTTTTTTATTTTATTTTATGTAGGCTACGTGGGTTTTGTAGGCTATCATCAATCAATGACCGCCGGCATTGTTCCCTTCCCATCGTCCCCTTTCACTCAAATGCGCAAAAGTTAATTTGAGTACAAAATAGGCCTATAGACAATGCATAAATCATTTGACACGCGTTGTAGAATGTTGATCCCTGACAACTTTACGCACGGAGAGAGAGAGAGGGAGAGAGAATGAGAGAGCGAGAGAGAGAGAGAGAGAGAGAGAGAGAGAGAGAGAGAGAGAGAGAGAGAGAGAGAGAGAGAGAGAGAGAGAGAGAGAGAGAGAGAGAGATGATCGAATTACAATGTCATACGTTTGCTGCGCTATGATGCTTTGGATCAGAATTATTTGAATGATAGGAGTGGTCCGTGCGTCCATGGGGATGTAGCCTCGATCTCCAGGCTCTCATCCGCGCTGCGAGATGAGATGAGATGGGGGGACAGTGGCTGCCGGCCGGCTTTGCAATGTTTTTACATTTGCCAGCACAATGCAAGTGTCGGGGGCTTGTCAGAAACTATGTCACACTGGACGAGGAAATGTCGCAAAAATCAAAATTGTTTAATATTGCCGATGTTTTGTCGGGGGGGTCCCGACGGCAAAATCAGGCCGATTTTTTGTCTTTTTGAGCTGTCACACTACAAGACGAAAAGACGGCCGTCAAACTGTCGGGAGTTGAAAAATCGGCCCCGACAGAGGAATTTTGTCGTGAGTCCAAAATCGGGGCTAAATCGGGCTAAAAATCGCGCAGTGTGTACTAGCCATTAATATTTATCTGATACTAGTTATACAAGTCTCTTACCTACATCACCATTATGTCATCACCCAAACCGGCCAATCGGGAGACGCCTACTTCGAGGGATGGTCAACCACCGACGACCGACCACCGATCGCTCCGCTCACGCAAGTAATGACTGACTGATTGATTGATTGATTGTGTTATTAATAGTTTGTAGATTTACAGTAGGCAACAATTAAAGCACAACATAATACAAGACTGATAACTGTGAGTGGACAAAACCAATAAATTATAATATAAGCTACACCTCCAACGGCAGCAACCCTGTTCATTTCATCAAGACATACAAATATTCCATTCCAAAAAGTCAGAAGCAGCCGATCATAGTGGAGGGAAAAGGGATTAGAAAAATATACACGGGGGGGGGGGGGGGGGGGGGGGGGTACATGGGACATGGACTTATATGAATATATTATTATTATTATCATTTAAGTTATATATAACTTAAAGACAGGGTATCATGCTAATATCAACTTTTTCTCATTTTAACTATGACAAAGTTGTGATAACATTCGAAAATGCAAACATATGGCTATATAAAGCCGTTTCAATGCTGTTTCCAGTCGGAGGACACTCTTCTGAAAAACCCCTCCCACCAGCTCGGAAAAGCCCGACCAAAACAGCGCGTCACCAGTAGAACACGCTGACGTCACACCTCTAGGAACACATAGGAACACATGTTAAAAAACTCCTCGGAATTCCATTATTTTAGCGTCATGTTAATGAAGTAAATAAAAATCTTTTTTGGTTAGCATGACCAGGGACCGCTATACTATGCACTCGAGATTTTTTGTAAATAATCCGCCAGCCGATTTTGCATTATCTACTGGGAAACACGGCCGTGCACTCCTCGCATTTCTACACAGGCTTGGGGGGCGTGTCTTTCTTGAGTCACTGTATCCAACCTCCAGCTGGTTCCAGCGGGCCACGATCGCTAGCCTGCCCATGCAGAGATTACGTCTCTCGGGCAGGCTTTTGAGTTTACTCGGTGTCGGTATGGGGGGGAAATAGACAGAGTTGCGATATTGAGGGGGCAGAAAATAGTCCTGGTATCCAACCTCCAGCTGGTTCCAGCGGGCCACGCTCGCTAGCCTGCCCATGCAGAGATTACCTCTCTCGGGCAGGCTTTTGAGTTTACTCGGTGTCGGTATGGGGGGGAAATAGACAGAGTTGCGATATTGAGGGGGCAGAAAATAGTCTGGTTACGTGGTTCATGTACTTGCGCGAGCCCATAGACTCTAATGTATGTAGTAACTTCTTCTTGGCTTTTGGCTTGATAGCCTAGCCACTAGCAGTGGCACGGCTTAGCGGCTACTGCTACTGCTAGTACCGGGCTGTGATGGCAACGGCGGCTGCATCCTCTCCCGAGCCCCCCTCTCGCTCTAGCCCTATCGTGTGCATGGAGTGCCGCATGCAGAGTTACGACCCCACTGCTTTTAGGGCGATGGGTCTGTGTAACAAATGCAATGCGATCTCTGTGCTAACGGAGAGGCTGATCGAGCTGGAGGCTCTGGTTAAAAGTGCTAGCGGTGGTGCGGCTAGTTTGGCTGGCTCGCCCACCGCTCGCACCCGGACACAGGGACGCCACCGTCAGCCGCGGACCGCGGCTGATCGGGGTCCCCACGAATCAGATCGTGACGGCGGCTGGGTGACTGTTACTGGAAGGAAGCGTATTCATACACATAAGCACACGGGACACCAACCACTCCACGTTTCAAGCAGCTTTTCCCTCGCCATACAAACGGCCGCGGGTCGACAAGACAGTCAAGACTACAACTCTGGTTATTGGTAGTTCTATAGCAGGGGTTTTCAACCTTTTTGACACCAGGGACCACCATTTATTCAGCATTTGAGCCACGGACCACCATTTGATGACATTTTTTGGTTTCGTTCACAATTCCAGGCTGAATTTTGCAAACAAAACAGTGTAGACTTCTTAATTATATAGTGCTGCTAATTCAGAAGAATATTTTTAACTCGAGAGTGTAAAAATGAAACCAAATGGACCCGCAAGGGTCCATTTGGTTTCATTTTTACATTCTCAAGAGTTACATCTAGTTAACCAACTTTCCATCATTGAGCCTGGGGACCACCTGGAACCTTCTCAAGGACCACTGGTGGTCCCCGGACCACCTGTTGAAAACCCCTGTTCTATAGTAAGAAACGCTTTGAGGGGAAAACTGGTCTGATAGGGAGAGACATCCAACTTGGGACGGTGCGAGGCTCATCTCTAGAAACATGGACAAATCTATGAACAAGACAAATCTATAAATAAAGCATGACAACCAGAGTTGAGACCAGAAAGCAGGGTTGCGGTCCTACACTACCCTGTGCTTCCTCTAGTGCAGCTCCCATTTCGGAGCGGAGGGACGGAGCAGAGAGTGGGAGCTAGAAGAACATTAGTTAGTCTCTATAAAAGTATTATTGTCGCACCTCGATCGCAACGCGTGTGTGCGTATGCACCAACGCACATGTGATCTTGAAGATCATGACAACTAAGCAGCTGATCGCTGCCAAATATAATTTAATTGTATTGTATTTGGATAGGCTATCCTACTACTATGCTATGCTATGCTACTGTGGATAACTTTAGCCGGAAGCTGAGCGTTGGCCGAGCGTACCACTGTATACGTCATCCGAAGGCGCGTTCGGCTCTTTCCCCGAAGGCAACCTTTTCAGGGAAGCAGGGGGGGGCGCTCAACTTCTTTCTTCAACTCTGCCTATATATTGTATTTTTTCTGAAACGACTTTTTTTCTGGACATCTTTAGGGGGTCATTGATAGATATGCGTCATTAGTTTTTAAAGGAAATATCCGTGATACCTACTCTTTAAATGAAAAACCCTTTATTTTAGATCGTTTAGATCTAATAGTATAACAGACACTGACAGCTGTTTGACTGTGCTGTGCTCGTTGGATATTGTCTTTCTTGCCTTTGTGATGGTTGGAGAGGATCTGGGATCGATTACTTCAGTCTAGGCTACTGGTACAGTGTGTGTTGACGCTGAGACAATGATGGTTGTGTTTGAGCTGTGTCGTTGACGTTGTCCATCACTGATTGATAAACATAATAATTACAAAGACTGTATTTGTTACTGTATGTCACATACATGTTGCACACATGCTCTAAAATAGCTCTTATTTGCGCCAACCTCATTGAAAACAATGTAGTTCAGTTTCTCCCTCCTCTGGTTGCTGATCATTTTTGTCCACGTCACAACTCTGTGTATGGCGCTGGACAGTGTTGCCAACTGCCAAAATCCAAAATGCACTAGAGCAGTGGTTTTCAACCATTTTCATACCAGGGCCCACTATTTATTCTACATTTTAGCCACGGAGGACCGCCATTTGATGTTGAGTTTAGTCTCTCTGACTAATTTAGGAGAGATAACTGGCAAAATATGGTGGTCAAAATAACAATTCTTCTAGATGTTCTAAATGTGTAGATTCTTGAAGATTAGGACATTCAGATCTTTAAATATAATTTAATTATATTCGCTCTCAAGACTTACAGACCTAATAGGGTCCATTTGGTTACCAATGGCCCTTTGTAGCGACCCTTAGCTGGCAAATGAGGTGGAAGCCCAACTGATGATTCTTTACTTCTTTATTAAATCAACGTGAAAACTATTGAAGAAAAAAGCACAAACAACCAACCATCAATGTAAGGCAAACACATAACCAAAACAAATAGATACATTTCCCAACAATAAAATGCATATATCAAAAACCATAACATCAATAAAAGCGCATATCAAAACCCTAAATAACAAAAGCAACCCAACAATAATAATGATTCACATTCACCTTGTTCCCTCTCCAGCTAGGTGCTAACAGGTCCAAGATACTTCAGTGTTTGAGAATCCAGATCACTAATAAAAACAATAAAGCCAAAAGGTCAAAATCTTCATTTGTCTCTTGTTTGTCGTTTCATTTGTTAATCATATTTTAGCTTTCCACAAATGTACTCACTTCGATAGCTCCTTTGGTCCATTTAAAGTTCATTGACGTGGTCCATCTGGCTGAAAATGTGTCTGTTTGGCTGCATGCTGAGCAGCAAACCTCTCCCTAATCACAGACACCAAGATCCCTTTAACTAGTCAACAGAGTACTGATGAGCTGCTACTTCCTGTAAGTACTTCCTGTCACTCTGTGGTGCACTGTAGCGCTTCAAAATAAAGGCTCATTTCTCTGTCCCATTTCGGGTCCGTTACCAATGGCCCTTTCTAGGAAGGAAGGAGGAGGAAAAATGGTGACGCCTGTCAACTAGTTTCTCCCCAACTCACCTGCAAAAAAGCAGTAGATTTTCCACCAGGAGTTTTTCCACTAATTTTAGCGCTAGGGGGGTCTGGGGGAAAAAATGCACCAAGTTGGCAACACTGGCTCTGGAACCCACGTGACCCAGTGGGCGGGGCTTATGCCAGGTTTAAAAGGAAGGCCGTGCTGCAGCATGCTGTCTGCTGAGACATGGCGTTGTTCAGGTATGTTTGTTTAGCTGAAATGTTTGTTTGGGAAGCACACGGTTTTTATTTAACTTTAACACTGTTGTTTAAACTTGTGGTGGTTGTTGCTTACTGTTTTTCAACTAGTTTTGAATCTACCGGTATTCTATTATTTATTCAACATTTAAGCCACACAGACTATGATTCCCTTAAGCCTCTCAGATCTAAAACTAAAGGTTTGGTTTAGTCAACAGTTCATGCTGTATTGATGTTTCATTGGAACCATTAGGAAAGATAACAGACCAATGTCTTCTCTCATTGTGCATGTGGACTTTATGCAAATTTAGTAATTCAGATGTTCAACATTTTTAAATGTAACCAAATGTAGTCTTTGGCTACCTGTATTTTTGCCATGAAGAGTAAAAGTGAACATCTTTAACCCATTTAGACCTGACATGCTTTCACATGCTAATGTTTTTAATAGCTAATGCTTTTAATAGCTAAAGGTAATGCTTTCAGTAGCTAAACCTAATGCTAAAACCCACATGTTTATCAGTGTCTCTCCAGGAATGTCTGATCTTTACAAGCCATACCTTGTTGTAAAGCTGCCGACTAATCAATGATTAAAACAATATGAGCTACAATACCAATCGTTATTATCAATGTTTGCCAAGTTAGGTTTCCAAAGTTATGTGGGCATGTTTATATAATTTAAAATGTTGGAGAATTGGTTTTCCATTTTTAACATCTCTTAAAGGAGAATTCCACCCATTTTCGAAATTTTCAATGAGGATACCAACGTGAACCAAATGGACCCTAGCGGGTCCATTCGGTTCCATTTGTACCCTCTCAGGAAAAAGGGGTCTGAAAGAAAAATCAACATTGTGAAATAGATCTTGATCATCAGATGTATTTCACCATGTTAATAATTTTTTCAGACCTCCATATTTTTTTTAGGAAATGCAGAATTGGGGGAACTTTTTTTATTGTCCACACAACATCTCTAGGTATATTAATGACATTGAAGTGTTGAGAATGGGTGGTTTCTTTTTAATATATTTTACAAGATATAAAATCTGTTAACAGAGTGTAATGTATATTTTTAATTGTGTCTTCCAGGTTGATCATGTGATCAGGAGACAGCTGGTGTAATGGAGTGAAACCTTTACAGAGAGATGTGACCAGAACTGTTCCTACCACTGTCTTCAACCTGAGCAGCACAAGGCCCTCCATGGGGGGTCCCCCTCCAACCTGAGCAGCACAAGGCCCTCCATGGGGGTCCCCCTCCAACCTGAGCAGCACAAGGCCCTCCATGGGGGGTCCCCTCCAACCTGAGCAGCACAAGGCCCTCCATGGGCGGTCCCCCTCCAACCTGAGCAGCACAAGGCCCTCCATGGGGGTTCCCCCTCCACGGTACGTACCTGCATTACATGTGACTGTAGTAGAAACCTAGCCGCAATGCAACTCTACATTCTTTTAGAATTGGGCTCAATCTAGAGTTGCAATCCGATCCATCGACTCGCCCATAACAATAATTTATCTGTGATTTGCTTGTATTAAACATTAAACTCTCAGCATGTATTTAGGCCAGGAGTTTTCAACAGGTGGCCCGGGGACCACCAGTGTTCCTTGAGAGGGTTCCAGGTGGTCCCCAGTTAAGTTGGTTAACCAGATGTAACTCTTGAGAGTGTAAATGTTTTTTCACTTTCAAGAGTTAAAATATTCATCTGAACTAGCCCAAATCTACACAACTAGAGATTTATGTGTGCCAATTTTTTTTCAGACCTCAATTTCTAAGAAACACATAGGGGGGGGGGGGGGGCGTGGCAGGAATTCCCCTTTAAGCTTTTACTACAAAATCGAGATATGGTTTAGGGTCATTGTACTGCCTTCAGGTCCCTGAGAGTATGAGTAGTTACACCTCTGTTGTATTCCGCATGGAGAGTTGGGGTAGATTTAAGCTTTTTCCACAAATGAGATTCACTTCCTTGCGAATATGAGTGATTACACCCCTATTGTATTCTAAACTTTCTCAAGAAAGTTAAATAATGGTGACACACAGCCCTGTCATGTTATACTATGACTTCCAAAATGTCATTCTGTTTGCCAAACTAAACATTTCTTTCCTTCCTGTTGTTGCAGAAGTGAAGCTGACCAGAGGTACAGACTCTACACTGCCGTTGCCGCTGGGTTGCCGTTTCCGCTGGGTTGCCGTTGCCGGTTTGCTGCTGGTTGCCGTTGCTGCTGTTGGTGAACCAATGATTCCACTGCTGGGTTGCTGTTGCCGTTGCCGGTGAACCAATGATTCCACTGCTGGGTGCTGTTAGCAGTGTGAGGTTAGTGAACCTTTTGATAAGTGAGCTACATGCTACCATACCATAGGTTGTCATTCTCGCCGTGTATGTCAGTCCACGTCACATGCCACTATGGGGCTATGTGACATTATGTTGAATTGATCAAACGCCTCAACATGCGTCAGTTAACAGATGCATTTGAATCACTATAATTTGGATCATCAGTAGGGATGCGCGATTATAAAGTAGCGTATTCTACTTGCAGGCTCATAACCTGGCACTCAGTGCTGTGCTATGAGCTTGTGGAAATGAATGGTTAAAAGTGGCTATGCCTTTCCCTTAAACACCCCTTAAATCACGTCATTTAAAATCAGCCTGTCCACATTGCATGTGTACACACTGTTCTAGTGTCAGGACTCCCTTTTCCTCTATTCTTTGCTTTTAATAAAGTTATCTGTTTTTGTATTCAGAGTTTTTAATCACATTTTTTTTTTTTTAAGTATATTATTTTCCTTCTCTCCTATCTATCGCCCTAGTTCTACTTTGTGTGTACAGATGTGATGTGGAGGTTATGTGATTTGTCTGGTATCATTATGGTAGCATGTAGCCTGCTTAATGTTGTGTTTAATTCTGTGCAAACTAGAAGGAGCGATTCTATGCAATCACCAGCAGTGACAGCTGCCAAGGGTAGTGTTATCTGGCAACCCAAACCCTTCCATTAATCAAGTCCTTACCCTGTTGGTTAAGGTAAGGGTTTGGGTTGCCAGATATAACTACCAAGTCCTTACCCTGTTGGCACCTTGGCAATGTGATGGCTAAGCTGGCAATGCTGATGTGGTGATTGCATACGCTCCTTCTGGCAAACTAACAGAGGATGCAAATGATGACTCTGTCATTTGATCCTTGGTTAGTGTGTTGTGAGTTTACTGGCTGATATTGACGGTAAGTGAGCATAGTTTATTATCTATAGCTATTGGGAAGAAACCTCGTGTCTCCAAATAGTTCAACCTTTTTTGTACTTTTTGTTACTTGGTTCAGTAAAATAACTGTTTGGAACATACAAGGTTTCTCGCCGACCTTCATCTGTTCTCTTCTCTCTTTGCTTTAATAAAGTTATTTGTTCTTGTCTCAGACTCCATTGATCGCATTTTATTTTTTCCTTTATTTCCTCTTTCTTCTTTCCTGTCACACTAGTTCTTCTAGTGTTTGTGGTGCGTCACTCGGGTTGCGTCTTGCGTATTTTTTTTTTAGATTTGCGTTGCACCATGTGCACAAATCATTATCATGTGAGTTCACGTCAGACATGAACACAGGCCCGGTGTCTGACGTGCGTTTATGTGATCTCATAGCTTGTCATTCAGACGCCGTCGTTTTTCAGGCGAGGTAGATGTTGTTAAAGGGGAATTGCACCCATTTTCAACATTTTACTGTCACTAATACGACAATGAAAGTGGGTGGAATTCATTAAAGTGTTGTAGGCGCACCGTTCACACTTGTATGTAATCTATATGATTACTAATGTTCATAGCGTTGCTGACAAATACTGTGGCATGCTGTTTTTTTTTTTTTTTTTTTTTTTTTTCTTAAATTCAATACTGTCACTTGTGAATTTGGTTGTGTTTTTTTTTTTTTTTTTTTTTTTTTGATCAATCCACAAAAACATTAAGGCCAACTGCTTGGGCAGAGACCAAGGAAATCTGTTTATTTTGTTTGTGTTCATAAAGTGCTCAAAGAGCTTGAAGTGAAAAGTGCAGCAGCAAACATCTGGGTCATAGGACCATTGTTGTGGTGTTTATATCATCAGATCTAACTTGTGAATAAAGTTTCACCACGTAAATCCCACAGAAACATATGAACAGAGGCCGGTATGTTATGTGTGTCTATGTGGTTTGTCTCCTACCATTTCACATTTGTGAGGATTCATCAAGTCTTCCTGCATCACATAAACACAGGGTTAGGTTAGGGTTAGGTATGTGATGTAGGTTGAGATGTTTCTTTTATAATGTGAGTGAACTTATGTGCTGCCATTAGCAGCTAAAACATCATAGAGGCATTAGCGATGGACCTATGACCCAAACGTTTGCTGCTGTACTCTTCACTTGTAGCACTTTGTAGAACTTTATGAGCATGAGAAAATAAAAATATTTTCTTAGTTTATGCCTGAGGAGTTTACTTAAGGTATTTGTGATGAATGATGGTCTTTGTGTCTTTATACATAAAGACATAAACGTCATTATCGTTCATGGACTTGTTGATTCAAGTTTATTTTTTATATTTTGTAATGTGACCATTTGTAATCTGCCTGTAATGTAAATTGTTAAATGACTTTGCTGTTTTGTTGGGGCAGTGGAAATGTCAATGTGATTGACTTTCGGACCTGTAAATTACAACAAAACAAACTATGGCACTTGTGTGGACTTCTGGTTTACTGGAACGGGGTTCGATTCCCTGCAGTGCCCTGCCCAATGTTGTATTTGCATGGTCTCTTTATTTTTTGGCCCAGTTGTATTTTATAAATGACTCCCTGATTCTTTCACTGTTTTACTATACAGTAGTTACAAAGTCTATTTAGTAATGGACTGTAGCATATTGGGTCTAAATGGGAATCATTATGTACTGTGAATAATACTGCATGAAATGGAGAAGTCCAAGCATGTCCTTATATCACTTATTGAGTGACCACTCCATTATGTAGCTGTGTGTTTGCCGCACATTCATGAGTATTATGCCAAATCGACCAGGTTTTATGTGGTAAAATTTTGCTAAGATCTGTTTAGTGTAACTGATCAGTGCATTACATTTCCCCACTTGAATGGGAGATCACAAAACTCGCATTCAACTATTTCTTAGACAAAGTGAAAAAAATTACAAGACTGAGGTTTATCATTTCTAAAAAGAATTAACTTAGAATTATATTAGTCAGCCTCATGGTGGTGCTATAACAGCCCACTTTACGTTTTGGCCTGGAACTGTTGAACCTGCATTTTCCCTGGACGCCACGCCCCTTTTGCATCAGGATAGATTTTATGTTTTTTCCAAAATATTTTTGCCTCCAGATTTTGACCAAATCTCTCAATAAATAAACATGATCTCTGACTCGATCCCTACAGCCTGCACACAGGAGAGAGATTGTATTGTTTTATTTGACAAAAGCTGCAGTTACCATTTTCCCCCAGTGAACACATCGTTTTTCAGGGTAGATTAGGGTCCCATAGATGAAATGTTTTTTAGTTGCAAAAAAGCATTGTGCCATGTGGAAGTAGGAAAGGGAATCGGCACCTTAGCATTTGTCAAATTGTTCTACTAAGTTGAAAAATCCTCAAACATCGAAAATCAACATATTATAACATGTTGTCTGACAACGCCAGCATAGTCTTTTTTTTTCCCATGATTTTGCTTTTTTTTTTTTTATGACATGAATATCTTGGTCATGAAGGATGGGGTACAGAACAGCACAGATGTAGACAAAATACTAAAACAAGGTGGGACTGACTGTACATCTGTAGTCTGGACTGAAGTGAGTCAATATGATAGAAGACAGAAAATAGATGAGCCCAAAATAGCATTGTGAGCTTGTAGATCTGTTTTGATTCTGCATGTGCGCACTGTGTATGGCTGTGCACGCCTTTAAATTGAAGATTGTGTTGAGTTGTGCTCATTCTGCTGGTGTCCGGCCACATGTTCAGAACAAAGAGTAAATACGAGAAGGGTCCAGCTGCAGACCTAGCCTAGGAATGGATGACGTCACATCAACCCACAGGCCCCTGTTGTTGTAGCCAAAACCCTAGACCCCTCCAACCGTAACCCTAATCCTAAATGCCAGACCCTCAACCTAACCTCACAGACCTGACTGGATTGCATTTTTATAGCGCTTTCCCAAGTGCTCAAAGCGCTTTACAATGGTCCATTCATTCATACATTGGGAAGTAGAGCGGCGAACAGTCAACGCTCAGCGTCCCCACTCCCACATTCACACACCAATGGTGGCAACAAGCTCACACCGACCAACTCATTGGAGGCAACTTAGGGTCAGTGTCTTGCCCAAGGACACTTCGACATGTAGCCAGGAGGAGCCGGGATTCGAACCGCCGACCCACGGGTCATTGGACGACCTGCTCTACCTCCTGAGCCACAGCCGCCCGTACAAACATTGCTACACCCTTCTCTAAACCTAGCCCTAAACCTAACTGCAAGCTGAGATGGTGCTGATAAGCAGCCTACTGGGAATTATCGCTTGATAACGGTAGAAGCGGGTGGGACATGGCAACAACAGGGGCCTGTGGGTTGATGTGTGACGTCATCACATCAACTGTGAGGCACCAGGGTCCACTCCTGGGCTAGGTCTGGAGCCTTTTGGTAATTACAGGAGAGCAGATAGTTACACAATGTGTTTTTTTTTCTCGTCCTTTTTAGGAATCCTGCCCTGCCCACAGTCTGCTAATTGCTCCGAGGACCTTAAAGGGATATTCCACTTTCAAAAAAACTTTTGGTCATTTTATGGTCTACTCAGTCTCATGTGAACACACCAGACAGTTTATAAGTTACTGCATTCACTATTTAGATATTTTATGTTCATTTTAGCTGCCCTTCCTATCTTCCTTTTTTTAAAATATTGTTTCGGAAAATGTAGCGGGCTCTACATTTGTGTGTGCCCACCCAAATGAATAAAACAATGTTTTAAAAATGAATGAAAACTGTAAATATAATTCCACGGCCCTCTCACATATTAGAAGGGCAATATCAGTCACCAGAAAAAAGATGAGTTGTTACAAATATATAAAAAAATGTATACACATAGGATGTGACATTATTAATCCCGCAAAGCATTATGGGAAGTGGATGCAGTATGTGAAACGTTTCCCATAGACTACAGGCCAAAAGTTTGGACTCACCTTATCATGCAATGTGTTTTCTTTATTTTCATGACTATTTACATTGCAGATTCTCAGTGAAGGCATCAAAACTATAAATGAACACATGCAGAATTATATATTTAACAAAAAAGCTGAAATAACTGAAAACATGTCTTATATTCTAGTTATACCAAGAGTATGCAAAGCGGTAATCAGAGCGAATGGTAAATACTTTGAAAAAACTATAATATAAGACATGTTTTCAGTTACAGTATATCACACTTCCACCTGTGTTCATTCATAGTTGTTATGCCTTCACTGAGAATCTACAATATAAATAGTCGTGAAAATAATAAACGCATTAAATGTGTCCAAACTTTTAGCCTGAACTGTACTCATCGTTTCACATATATCATGTATCATCATACCCATCTATTTATATACCTGTATGGACTTATTGGGGTTTTCAACAGGTGGTCTGGGGACCACCAATGGTCCCTGAGAGGGTTTCAGGTGGTCCCCAGATAGATAAATGATGGAGAGTTGGTAACCAAATGGCCCCTTATAGATCTGTAACTCTTGAGAGCGTACGATGATACCAAATGGACCCTTTGGTTTCAACTGTCAACATTTTGACAGTTATCTCCTAAATTGTGGACACAAACTTGAACATCCTTAGTTTTGGGGTCTGAGACTAAACTCAACATCAAATGGTGGTCCTTCATGGCTAAAATGCAGAGTAAATAGTGGGCCCTGGTATGAAAACGGTTGAAAACCAACTGAACTAAAGCGTTGTGAATGCAGCCTAACAGTCATTCCTTGTATGTTCTGTGCAGAAACCAGAGCAAGGACAAGGCGACAGCAGAAACGGTGGAGTGCTACGACCCTCAGACAGACCATGGACCATGTGAGGGTCGCGACAAGCACAGAGCGGCCGCGACCAGTGGAAAGATCTAGGACTATGTACTGGGAGGAGGTATGGAAATGAAAGATCTACAGTATGTACTGGGAGGAGGTATGGAAATGAAAGATCTACGTACTGGGAGGAGGGATGGAAATGAAAGATCTATGTACTGGGAGGAGGTATGGAAATGAAAGATCTATGTACTGGGAGGAGGGATGGAAATGAAAGATCTATGTACTGGGAGGAGGGATGGAAATGAAAGATCTATGTACTGAGAGGAGGAATGGAAATGAAAGATCTAGGTCAGCGGTGGGCAATTATTTTTCCCAAGGGGCCAAATGAGACACATACAATCTTGTGGAGGGCCAAGACTAAAGGCTGAACTAAAGTCTGCGTAATATTAATTTAATTTCAAGATAGAAGTAAGCGTAAGACCAACCATTTTGACACCAGAGCCCTCTGTTTATTCAGTATTTGAGCCACAGACCACCATTTGATGACATTTTAACCCCACAGACCCAAAACTAAAGATTTCTTTTGCTTTTCTTCACAATTCCAGGCTGGATCTGGGAAACAAAACAGGCAAACATAGATCAAAATTACCATTCTTTTACATTCTCTGGCTAATTCAGATGATTAATATTTTAACTCTTGAGAGTGTGAAAAAAACCAAATGGACCCTTGTGGGTCCATTTGGTTTCATTTTTTACGCTCCCAAAGAGTTACATCTGGTTAACCAACTTTCCATATTAAAGTGGAACTCTCTCAAAGTCAAAGTCAAAGTCGCATGATTTGTCACTACGTTACCGCAGCGAAATTGGACCTCCGCTTTTAACCCATCACTTGGAGTGGTGAGCTCCAAGGAGCGGTGAGCTGCGGCTTGCCGCGCTCGGGAATCATTAGCTGATTTTGACCCCCAATCCATCCCTTTGATGCTGAGTGCCAAGCAGGGAGGCATTGGGTCCCATTTTTAGAGTCTTTGGTATGACCCGACCGGGAATCGAACCCCGGCCTCCCAGTTCCAGGGCGGACACTCTAACCACAAGGCCACTGTTCTGGTCAAGAACCACTGGTTGAACACCATGGTACACTTTCACGGGCCGGTCAGTGTCAGACAAAGGGCCGCATTTGGCCCCCGGGCCGCATAATGCCCAGGTATGATCTAGGTACTGGGAGGAGGGATGGAAATGAAAGATCTATGTACTGGGAGGAGGGATGGAAATGAAAGATCTATGTACTGGGAGGAGGTATGGAAATGAAAGATCTATGTACTGGGAGGAGGGATGGAAATGAAAGATCTATGTACTGGGAGGAGGGATGGAAATGAAAGATCTATGTACTGGGAGGAGGGATGGAAATGAAAGATCTATGTACTGGGAGGAGGGATGGAAATGAAAGATCTATGTACTGGGAGGAGGGATGGAAATGCTAGACATTTCTAGCAGCATTCAGTAAGAGGAGATGAGGTGAGACGCTGCAGCGGCTCCAAGAATGTCTGGGAGGTTTTTGGGGAACACTGTGGGCACTAAGGCCTGGTTTACACTGGCAGATCAATCTAACAAACTATGGCACTGGTGTAGGACTTCTGGTTTACTGGAACGGGGTTCGATTCCCTGCAGTGCCTTGCTCAATGTTGTATTTGCATGGTCTCTTTAGTTTAGGCTTATTGTGTTGCATAGATCAGGGGTTTTCAACAGGTGGTCCGTGGACCACCAGTGGTCCCTGAGAGGATTCCAGGTGGTCCCCAGCTAAATGATGGACAGTAGGTAAGCAAATGGACCCTTATAGCGTAAAAATGAAGCCAAATGGACCCTTATAGCGTAAAATTGAAACCAAATGGACCCTTATAGCGCAAAATGAAATGAAACCAAATGGACCCTTATGGGTGCATTTGGTTTCATGTTTACGCTCTCAAAGAGTTTACGTCTGGTCAACCAGAGCCACCTGGAACTCTCTCAGGGACCACTGGTTGAAAACCAGCGCCCTATAGAATAATAGGATAATAGAGACATCTGAATGAAATAACCCTAATTAATAGCTCATGAGCCTAGGCCTATGAAATATACTTTATAGATTTGCCTGTAGTGTATGAATATTGATTTTTATTAGTGACACAACAAACAACGGATTGACTGAATAGAATTATTATTAATTATTAATTTATTATTATTATTATATAGAATTATTATTAACAAGGCTTTGCCGCGGCACAATCGGCCGCGGCGCAATCGTGTTTTTATTAACCATTTTTGGAAGTCTATGAGGAAAATGAATGAGGAATCCACTAGTGGAACAGGGCTGGTGACGTCACTGCGCAGGTCTAGAGTGCCTTCGGCCTTGTTAATAATAATATTCTATGAAACAGCTTCTCTTTGCTCTCTGTTTATCCTCTTGTGGGAAGGAGGAGACAGCCATGTTGGCTTGAACCGTCTGATGTTCATTTGCTTTGAGCTTTCACCTTGTTAAGGTCAACAGAACTGTTTTCACCTTGTTAAGGTCAACAGAACTGTTTTCACCTTGTTAAGGTCAACAGAACTGTTTTCACCTTGTTAAGGTCAACAGAACTGTTTTCACCTTGTTAAGGTCAACAGAACTGTTTTCACCTTGTTAAGGTCAACAGAACTGTTTTCACCTTGTTAAGGTCAACAGAACTGTTTTCACCTTGTTAAGGTCAACAGAACTGTTTTCACCTTGTTAAGGTCAACAGAACTGTTTTCACCTTGTTAAGGTCAACAGAACTGTTTTCACCTTGTTAAGGTCAACAGAACTGTTTTCAGGGTCTGTGATATAAAGTAGGCTAGAATTAAACACAGTGATTTAATTCCAATCAGCACAATGCAAACGCAGCTGCATGTTAAATAGAACATCACTTTGAAAGTTCTCTCTCTCTCTCTCAAGACCGTAAGGCTATAGCCTTGCATTTTTGCCAGGTTTCCTCATTTTTCGAAATCGCTCAAAATCATGAAAAACGGTAAGGCTATAGCCTTACGCTTTTTTCAAATTTTCGACATTTTTCGAAAATGCTCAAAAATGCTCAAAATGATGAAAAACGGCATGCTGTGCAAGACCGTAAGGCTATAGCCTTGCGTTTTGGCCAGTTTTCGTCATTTTTCGAAATCGCTCAAAATCATGAAAAACGGTAAGGCTATAGCCTTACGCTTTTTTCAAAATTTCGACATTTTTCGAAAATGCTCAAAAATGCTCAAAATGATGAAAAAACGGCATGCTGTGCAAGACCATAAGGCTATAGCCTTGCATTTTTGCCAGTTTTCGTCATTTTTCGAAATCGCTCAAAATCATGAAAAACGGTAAGGCTATAGCCTTACGCTTTTTTCAAGATTTCGACATTTTTCGAAAATGCTCAAAAATGCTCAAAATGATGAAAAACGGCATGCTGTGCAAGACCATGAGGCTATAGCCTTGCGTTTTTGCCAGTTTTCCTCATTTTTCGAAATCGCTCAAAATCATGAAAAACGGTAAGGCTATAGCCTTATGCTTTTTTCAAAATTTCGACATTTTTCGAAAATGCTCAAAAATGCTCAAAATGATGAAAAACGGCATGCTGTGCAAGACCGTAAGGCTATAGCCTTGCGTTTTTGCCAGTTTTCGTCATTTTTCGAAATCGCTCAAAATCATGAAAAACGGTAAGGCTATAGCCTTACGCTTTTTTCAAAATTTCGACATTTTTCGAAAATGCTCAAAAATGATGAAAAACGGCATGCTGTGCAAGACCATAAGGCTATAGCCTTGCTTTTTTGCCAGTTTTCGTCATTTTTCGAAATCGCTCAAAATCATGAAAAACGGTAAGGCTATAGCCTTACGCTTTTTTCAAAATTTCGACATTTTTCAAAAATGCTCAAAAATGCTCAAAATGATGAAAAACGGCATGCTGTGCAAGACCGTAAGGCTATAGCCTTGCATTTTTGCCAGTTTTCCTCATTTTTCGAAATCGCTCAAAATCATGAAAAACGGTAAGGCTATAGCCTTACGCTTTTTTCAAAATTTCGACATTTTTCGAAAATGCTCAAAAATGCTCAAAATGATGAAAAAACGGCATGCTGTGCAAGACCATAAGGCTATAGCCTTGCATTTTTGCAAGTTTTCCTCATTTTTCGAAATCGCTCAAAATCATGAAAAACGGTAAGGCTATAGCCTTTGCGTTTTTTTCAAAAATTCGACATTTTTCGAAAATGCCCAAAAATGCTCAAAACGATGAAAAAAAGCATGCTGACCAAGACCGTAAGGCTATAGCCTTGCTTTTTTGCAGTTTTTGTCATTTTTCGAAAATCCTCAAAATCATGAAAAACGGTAAGGCTATAGCCTTTGCGTTTTTTCAAAAATTCGACATTTTTCGAAAATGCTCAAAAATGCTCAAAATGATGAAAAAAAGCATGATGACCAAGACCGTAAGGCTATAGCCTTGCTTTTTTGCCAGTTTTTGTCATTTTTCGAAAATCCTCAAAATCATGAAAAACGGTAAGGCTATAGCCTTTGCGTTTTTTTCAAAAATTCGACATTTTTCAAAAATGCTCAAAACGATGAAAAAAAGCATGCTGACCAAGACCGTAAGGCTATAGCCTTGCTTTTTTGCCAGTTTTTGTCATTTTTCGAAAATCCTCAAAATCATGAAAAACGGTAAGGCTATAGCCTTGCATTTTTGCAAGTTTTCCTCATTTTCGAAATCGCTCAAAATCATGAAAAAACGGTAAGGCTATAGCCTTTGCGTTTTTTTAAAAAATTCGACATTTTTCGAAAATGCTCAAAAATGCTCAAAACGATGAAAAAAAGCATGCTGACCAAGACCGTAAGGCTATAGCCTTGCTTTTTTGCCAGTTTTTGTCATTTTTCGAAAATCCTCAAAATCATGAAAAACGGTAAGGCTATAGCCTTTGCGTTTTTTCAAAAATTCGACATTTTTCGAAAATGCTCAAAAATGCTCAAAATGATGAAAAAAAGCATGCTGACCAAGACCGTAAGGCTATAGCCTTGCTTTTTTGCCAGTTTTTGTCATTTTTCGAAAATCCTCAAAATCATGAAAAACGGTAAGGCTATAGCCTTTGCGTTTTTTCAAAAATTCGACATTTTTCGAAAATGCTCAAAAATGCTCAAAACGATGAAAAAAAGCATGCTGACCAAGACCGTAAGGCTATAGCCTTGCTTTTTGCCAGTTTTTGTCATTTTTCCAAAATCCTCAAAATCATGAAAAACGGTAAGGCTATAGCCTTTGCGTTTTTTCAAAATTTCGACATTTTTCGAAAATGCTCAAAAATGCTCAAAACGATGAAAAAAGCATGCTGACCAAGACCGTAAGGCTATAGCCTTGCTTTTTTTTTTGCCAGTTTTTGTCATTTTTCGAAAATCCTCAAAATCATGAAAAACGGTAAGGCTATAGCCTTTGCGTTTTTTCAAAAATTCGACATTTTTCGAAAATGCTCAAAAATGCTCAAAACGATGAAAAAAAGCATGCTGACCAAGACCGTAAGGCTATAGCCTTGCTTTTTTGCCAGTTTTTGTCATTTTTCGAAAATCCTCAAAATCATGAAATACGGTAAGGCTATAGCCTTTGCGTTTTTTCAAAATTTCGACATTTTTCGAAAATGCTCAAAAATGCTCAAAACGATGAAAAAAAGCATGCTGACCAAGACCGTAAGGCTATAGCCTTGCTTTTTGCCAGTTTTTGTCATTTTTCGAAAATCCTCAAAATCATGAAAAACGGTAAGGCTATAGCCTTTGCGTTTTTTCAAAATTTCGACATTTTTCGAAAATGCTCAAAAATGCTCAAAACGATGAAAAACGGCATGCTGTGCAAGACCATAAGGCTATAGCCTTGCATTTTTGCAAGTTTTCCTCATTTTTCGAAATCGCTCAAAATCATGAAAAACGGTAAGGCTATAGCCTTTGCGTTTTTTTCAAAAATTCGACATTTTTCGAAAATGCCCAAAAATGCTCAAAACGATGAAAAAAAGCATGCTGACCAAGACCGTAAGGCTATAGCCTTGCTTTTTTGCCAGTTTTTGTCATTTTTCGAAAATCCTCAAAATCATGAAAAACGGTAAGGCTATAGCCTTTGCGTTTTTTCAAAAAATCGACATTTTTCGAAAATGCTCAAAAATGCTCAAAACGATGAAAAAAAGCATGCTGACCAAGACCGTAAGGCTATAGCCTTGCTTTTTTGCCAGTTTTTGTCATTTTTCGAAAATCCTCAAAATCATGAAAAACGGTAAGGCTATAGCCTTTGCGTTTTTTCAAAAAATCGACATTTTTCGAAAATGCTCAAAAATGCTCAAAACGATGAAAAAAAGCATGCTGACCAAGACCATAAGGCTATAGCCTTGCATTTTTGCAAGTTTTCCTCATTTTTCGAAATCGCTCAAAATCATGAAAAACGGTAAGGCTATAGCCTTTGCGTTTTTTTTTTTTTCAAAAATTCGACATTTTTCGAAAATGCCAAAAAATGCTCAAAACGATGAAAAAAAGCATGCTGACCAAGACCGTAAGGCTATAGCCTTGCTTTTTTGCCAGTTTTTGTCATTTTTCGAAAATCCTCAAAATCATGAAAAACGGTAAGGCTATAGCCTTTGCGTTTTTTCAAAAATTCGACATTTTTCGAAAATGCTCAAAACGATGAAAAAAAGCATGCTGACCAAGACCATAAGGCTATAGCCTTGCTTTTTTGCCAGTTTTTGTCATTTTTCGAAAATCCTCAAAATCATGAAAAACGGTAAGGCTATAGCCTTTGCGTTTTTTCAAAAATTCGACATTTTTCGAAAATGCTCAAAAATGCTCAAAACGATGAAAAAAAGCATGCTGACCAAGACCGTAAGGCTATAGCCTTGCTTTTTTGCCAGTTTTTGTCATTTTTCGAAAATCCTCAAAATCATGAAAAACGGTAAGGATATAGCCTTTGCGTTTTTTCAAAAATTCGACATTTTTCGAAAATGCTCAAAAATGCTCAAAACGATGAAAAAAAGCATGCTGACCAAGACCGTAAGGCTATAGCCTTGCTTTTTTGCCAGTTTTTGTCATTTTTCGAAAATCCTCAAAATCATGAAAAAACGGTAAGGCTATAGCCTTTGCGTTTTTTCAAAAAATCGACATTTTTCGAAAATGCTCAAAAATGCTCAAAACGATGAAAAAAAGCATGCTGACCAAGACCGTAAGGCTATAGCCTTGCTTTTTTGCCAGTTTTTGTCATTTTTCGAAAATCCTCAAAATCATGAAAAACGGTAAGGCTATAGCCTTTGCGTTTTTTCAAAAATTCGACATTTTTCGAAAATGCTCAAAAATGCTCAAAACGATGAAGAAAAGCATGCTGACCAAGACCGTAAGGCTATAGCCTTGCTTTTTGCCAGTTTTTGTCATTTTTAGAAAATCCTCAAAATCATGAAAAACGGTAAGGCTATAGCCTTTGCGTTTTTTCAAAATTCGACATTTTTCGAAAATGCTCAAAACGATGAAAAAAAGCATGCTGACCAAGACCGTAAGGCTATAGCCTTGCTTTTTTGCCAGTTTTTGTCATTTTTCGAAAATCCTCAAAATCATGAAAAACGGTAAGGCTATAGCCTTTGCGTTTTTTCAAAAATTCGACATTTTTCGAAAATGCTCAAAAATGCTCAAAACAATGAAGAAAAGCATGCTGACCAAGACCGTAAGGCTATAGCCTTGCTTTTTGCCAGTTTTTGTCATTTTTCGAAAATCCTCAAAATCATGAAAAACGGTAAGGCTATAGCCTTTGCGTTTTTTCAAAATTTCGACATTTTTCGAAAATGCTCAAAAATGCTCAAAACGATGAAAAACGGCATGCTGTGCAAGACCGTAAGGCTATAGCCTTGCATTTTTGCCAGTTTTCGTCATTTTTCGAAAATCCTCAAAATCATGAAAAACGGTAAGGCTATAGCCTTTGCGTTTTTTCAAAATTTCGACATTTTTCGAAAATGCTCAAAAATGCTCAAAACGATGAAAAAAAGCATGCTGACCATGACCGTAAGGCTATAGCCTTGCTTTTTTGCCAGTTTTTGTCATTTTTCGAAAATCCTCAAAATCATGAAAAACGGTAAGGCTATAGCCTTTGCGTTTTTTCAAAAATTCGACATTTTCGAAAATGCTCAAAAATGCTCAAAAATGATGAAAAAAAGCATGCTGACCAAGACCGTAAGGCTATAGCCTTGCTTTTTTGCCAGTTTTTGTCATTTTTCGAAAATCCTCAAAATCATGAAAAAACGGTAAGGCTATAGCCTTTGCGTTTTTTCAAAAAATTCGACATTTTTTCGAAAATGCTCAAAATGCTCAAAAACGATGAAAAAAAGCATGCTGACCAAGACCGTAAGGCTATAGCCTTGCTTTTTGCCAGTTTTTGTCATTTTTCCAAAATCCTCAAAATCATGAAAAACGGTAAGGCTATAGCCTTTGCGTTTTTTCAAAAAATCGACATTTTTCGAAAATGCTCAAAAATGCTCAAAACGATGAAAAAAAAGCATGCTGACCAAGACCATAAGGCTATAGCCTTGCTTTTTTGCAAGTTTTTTCCTCATTTTTCGAAATCGCTCAAAATCATGAAAAACGGTAAGGCTATAGCCTTTGCGTTTTTTTTTTTCAAAAATTCGACATTTTTCGAAAATGCTCAAAAATGCTCAAAAATGCTCAAAACGATGAAAAAAAGCATGCTGACCAAGACCGTAAGGCTATAGCCTTGCTTTTTTGCCAGTTTTTGTCATTTTTCGAAAATCCTCAAAATCATGAAAAACGGTAAGGCTATAGCCTTTGCGTTTTTTCAAAAATTCGACATTTTTCGAAAATGCTCAAAACGATGAAAAAAAGCATGCTGACCAAGACCATAAGGCTATAGCCTTGCTTTTTTGCCAGTTTTTGTCATTTTTCGAAAATCCTCAAAATCATGAAAAACGGTAAGGCTATAGCCTTTGCGTTTTTTCAAAAATTCGACATTTTTCGAAAATGCTCAAAAATGCTCAAAACGATGAAAAAAAGCATGCTGACCAAGACCGTAAGGCTATAGCCTTGCTTTTTTGCCAGTTTTTGTCATTTTTCGAAAATCCTCAAAATCATGAAAAACGGTAAGGATATAGCCTTTGCGTTTTTTCAAAAAATCGACATTTTTCGAAAATGCTCAAAAATGCTCAAAACGATGAAAAAAAAGCATGCTGACCAAGACCGTAAGGCTATAGCCTTGCTTTTTTGCCAGTTTTTGTCATTTTTCGAAAATCCTCAAAATCATGAAAAACGGTAAGGCTATAGCCTTTGCGTTTTTTTCAAAAATTCGACATTTTTCGAAAATGCTCAAAAATGCTCAAAACGATGAAAAAAAGCATGCTGACCAAGACCGTAAGGCTATAGCCTTGCTTTTTTTGCCAGTTTTTGTCATTTTTCGAAAATCCTCAAAATCATGAAAAACGGTAAGGCTATAGCCTTTGCGTTTTTTCAAAAATTCGACATTTTTCGAAAATGCTCAAAAATGCTCAAAACGATGAAGAAAAGCATGCTGACCAAGACCGTAAGGCTATAGCCTTGCTTTTTTGCCAGTTTTTGTCATTTTTAGAAAATCCTCAAAATCATGAAAAACGGTAAGGCTATAGCCTTTGCGTTTTTTCAAAAATTCGACATTTTTCGAAAATGCTCAAAACGATGAAAAAAAGCATGCTGACCAAGACCGTAAGGCTATAGCCTTGCTTTTTTGCCAGTTTTTGTCATTTTTCGAAAATCCTCAAAATCATGAAAAACGGTAAGGCTATAGCCTTTGCGTTTTTTCAAAAATTCGACATTTTTCGAAAATGCTCAAAAATGCTCAAAACAATGAAGAAAAGCATGCTGACCAAGACCGTAAGGCTATAGCCTTGCTTTTTGCCAGTTTTTGTCATTTTTCGAAAATCCTCAAAATCATGAAAAACGGTAAGGCTATAGCCTTTGCGTTTTTTCAAAATTTCGACATTTTTCGAAAATGCTCAAAAATGCTCAAAACGATGAAAAAACGGCATGCTGTGCAAGACCGTAAGGCTATAGCCTTGCATTTTTGCCAGTTTTCGTCATTTTTCGAAAATCCTCAAAATCATGAAAAACGGTAAGGCTATAGCCTTTGCGTTTTTTTCAAAAATTCGACATTTTTCGAAAATGCTCAAAAATGCTCAAAACAATGAAGAAAAGCATGCTGACCATGACCGTAAGGCTATAGCCTTGCTTTTTTGCCAGTTTTTGTCATTTTTCGAAAATCCTCAAAATCATGAAAAACGGTAAGGCTATAGCCTTTGCGTTTTTTCAAAAATTCGACATTTTTCGAAAATGCTCAAAAATGCTCAAAATGATGAAAAAAAGCATGCTGACCAAGACCGTAAGGCTATAGCCTTGCTTTTTTGCCAGTTTTTGTCATTTTTCGAAAATCCTCAAAATCATGAAAAACGGTAAGGCTATAGCCTTTGCGTTTTTTCAAAAATTCGACATTTTTCAAAAATGCTCAAAACGATGAAAAAAAGCATGCTGACCAAGACCGTAAGGCTATAGCCTTGCTTTTTTGCCAGTTTTTGTCATTTTTCGAAAATCATCAAAATCATGAAAAACGGTAAGGCTATAGCCTTGCATTTTTGCAAGTTTTCCTCATTTTTCGAAATCGCTCAAAATCATGAAAAACGGTAAGGCTATAGCCTTTGCGTTTTTTCAAAATATTCGACATTTTTCGAAAATGCCCAAAAATGCTCAAAATCGATGAAAAAAAGCATGCTGACCAAGACCGTAAGGCTATAGCCTTGCTTTTTTGCCAGTTTTTGTCATTTTTCGAAAATCCTCAAAATCATGAAAAACGGTAAGGCTATAGCCTTTGCGTTTTTTCAAAATTCGACATTTTTCGAAAATGCTCAAAAATGCTCAAAATGATGAAAAAAAGCATGCTGCCCAAGACCGTAAGGCTATAGCCTTGCTTTTTTGCCAGTTTTTGTCATTTTTCGAAAATCCTCAAAATCATGAAAAACGGTAAGGCTATAGCCTTTGCGTTTTTTCAAAAATTCGACATTTTTCGAAAATGCTCAAAAATGCTCAAAACGATGAAAAAAAGCATGCTGACCAAGACCGTAAGGCTATAGCCTTGCTTTTTGCCAGTTTTTGTCATTTTTCCAAATCCTCAAAATCATGAAAAACGGTAAGGCTATAGCCTTTGCGTTTTTTCAAAATTTCGACATTTTTCGAAAATGCTCAAAAATGCTCAAAACGATGAAAAAAAGCATGCTGACCAAGACCGTAAGGCTATAGCCTTGCTTTTTTTTTGCCAGTTTTTGTCATTTTTCGAAAATCCTCAAAATCATGAAAAACGGTAAGGCTATAGCCTTTGCGTTTTTTCAAAAATTCGACATTTTTCGAAAATGCTCAAAAATGCTCAAAACGATGAGAAAAAGCATGCTGACCAAGACCGTAAGGCTATAGCCTTGCTTTTTTGCCAGTTTTTGTCATTTTTCGAAAATCCTCAAAATCATGAAAAACGGTAAGGCTATAGCCTTTGCGTTTTTTCAAAATTTCGACATTTTTCGAAAATGCTCAAAAATGCTCAAAACGATGAAAAACGGCATGCTGTGCAAGACCGTAAGGCTATAGCCTTGCATTTTGCCAGTTTTTGTCATTTTTCCAAAATCCTCAAAATCATGAAAAACGGTAAGGCTATAGCCTTTGCGTTTTTTTCAAAATTTCGACATTTTTCGAAAATGCTCAAAAATGCTCAAAACGATGAAAAAAAGCATGCTGACCAAGACCGTAAGGCTATAGCCTTGCTTTTTTTTGCCAGTTTTTTGTCATTTTTCGAAAATCCTCAAAATCATGAAAAACGGTAAGGCTATAGCCTTTGCGTTTTTTCAAAAATTCGACATTTTTCGAAAATGCTCAAAAATGCTCAAAACGATGAAAAAAAGCATGCTGACCAAGACCGTAAGGCTATAGCCTTGATTTTTTGCCAGTTTTTGTCATTTTTCGAAAATCCTCAAAATCATGAAAAACGGTAAGGCTATAGCCTTTGCGTTTTTTCAAAATTTCGACATTTTTCGAAAATGCTCAAAAATGCTCAAAACGATGAAAAACGGCATGCTGTGCAAGACCGTAAGGCTATAGCCTTGCGTTTTTGCCAGTTTTCCTCATTTTTCGAAATCGCTCAAAATCATGAAAAACGGTAAGGCTATAGCCTTTGCGTTTTTTTCAAAAATTCGACATTTTTCGAAAATGCCCAAAAATGCTCAAAACGATGAAAAAAAAGCATGCTGACCAAGACCGTAAGGCTATAGCCTTGCTTTTTTGCCAGTTTTTGTCATTTTTCGAAAATCCTCAAAATCATGAAAAACGGTAAGGCTATAGCCTTTGCGTTTTTTCAAAAATTCGACATTTTTCGAAAATGCTCAAAAATGCTCAAAATGATGAAAAAAAAGCATGCTGACCAAGACCGTAAGGCTATAGCCTTGCTTTTTTTGCCAGTTTTTGTCATTTTTCGAAAATCCTCAAAATCATGAAAAACGGTAAGGCTATAGCCTTTGCGTTTTTTCAAAAATTTCGACATTTTTCGAAAATGCTCAAAAATGCTCAAAACGATGAAAAAAAGCATGCTGACCAAGACCGTAAGGCTATAGCCTTGCTTTTTGCCAGTTTTTGTCATTTTCCAAAATCCTCAAAATCATGAAAAACGGTAAGGCTATAGCCTTTGCGTTTTTTCAAAATTTCGACATTTTTCGAAAATGCTCAAAAATGCTCAAAACGATGAAAAAAAGCATGCTGACCAAGACCGTAAGGCTATAGCTTTGCTTTTTTTTTGCCAGTTTTTGTCATTTTTCGAAAATCCTCAAAATCATGAAAAACGGTAAGGCTATAGCCTTGCGTTTTTTCAAAATTTCGACATTTTTCGAAAATAATCAAAAATGCTCAAAACGATGAAAAAAAG